>OY740792.1:6146097-6186097 GCA_963514005.1 Raja brachyura | reverse complement strand
ATGAACAAGGATCCCCAGATGGATTTGAGAGAGAGTTGGATAGAGCTCTAGGGGCTAGTGGAGTCAAGGGATATGGGGAGAAGGCAGGCATGGGTTAATGATAGCGGACGATCAGCCATGATCATATTGAATGGCGGTGCTAGCTCGAAGGGCCGAATGGCCTCCTCCTGCACCTATTTTCCATGTTTCGATGTTTCTATGCCGTTGTACTTCCCCTTTTCCCAATTTGACACCATTTAGATAATAATCTGCTTTCCTGTTTTTGCCACCAAAGTGGATAACCTCACATTTATCCACATTAAACTGCATCTGCCATGCATCTGCCCACTCACCCAACCTGTCCAAGTCAACCTGCATCCTCAGAGCATCCTCCTCACAGTTCACACTGCCACCCAGCTTTGTGTCATCTGCAAATTTGCTTATGTTACTTTTAATCCTTTCAGCCAAATCATTAATATCTATATAACTAAAAGTCTCATCTTGACACTTCCTGTCTGCACTCTATATTGATTTTAGAAAAAATGCTACCATATATCACTATGATTTTTGGCCATCTTACTCACAGTCCTCCGCTGAGGCAGCCCTGAGAATTTTCCGATCGATGAAAAATAAAACAGTTATGAATGTTAAAAAAATCTTGAGATCAGCTGATTGTTCCAGGCCCCTGTCAATCACCATGATGAAGGCAACGCCCCTTCCAGGGGGCCAGGAGTATAAAGCCCAAATAGTATGAAATTGCATTTGAAATTGATGGCCTAAAATCTGCTTGAAATGGTATGAAATTGCATTTGAAATGGGTGGCCTGCACTCTGCATGAAATGGTATCAACTTGCATTTGAATTTGGTGGCCTGCACTCTGCTAGAAGTGGTATGAAATTGAATTTGAATTTGGTGGCCGGCACTCTGCTTGAAATGGTATGAAGTGAATTTGGTGGCCTGCATTCTGTTGAAATGGTATGAAATGAATTTGGTGGTTTGCACTCTGCTTGAAATGGAATTTCAAGGAATAGCGGTGAGTGAACTGCCAGCCCACCAGCCGTGAGCGAGTCAACTGCCAGCCCAACTTTGGTCTACCTGATACCACTCATTTTGGCCCACATTAGCCCAGAAAACGGTGCCTTTTGCTCAAAATGCCAATATTAGCGCAGGAGGAGCATTATGGCCCAAAAAGCCCGTGCTAGGCCAGGAAAAGTCCACAAAAGGTGCCTTTCACTGAGATTTCACTGTTTTTAAAGTCCCTTCGGCCCATCAGGCATGTACCAGCCCAGGGTGAGTCCCTTCGGCCCATCAGTAAGTATTCCCCCTGTAAGTATTAAACCTCACCCCAGTATTTTTCTCCTTCCCTTTATTGGCTCCCTGTGAGATCCAGGCCAGGATAGGCTTTCCTCCTTCGTTGCTGTGATCTGTAGAAAAAGATGAACATTTTCTAAAATGGATTCTCCATCCTCTCCCCCTTCTCTCTCACAGAGTCTCTCGCGTGTTTTGGGCAGAATTTCTGGCAGTTTCTGAGCTGCCAGCCTACCAGGCCTGAGTGACTGAGTTGCCAGCCCACCAGGCCTGAGTGACTGAGCCGCCAGCCCAAGAATCCATTCTGCCCACAATGTCCATACTAGCCCTCTGGAAACCAGTCCCTTTGGCCCACAACACCCATACTAGCACTCCAGAAAGCCCCCCCCCCCCCCCCCAAATGGTCACCAATATTGGAATTGGTGGAGAGGTGGAATATTGTCGTCCCGTGTGAACATGAGACCCAACGGGTCCCACTTAGTCTAGTATATGTTAAATAGCTGCGGTCCCAGCACCGAGCTTGAGGCACCCCACTAGTCACTACCTGCCATTCTGAAAGGGAACCGTTAATTCCTACCCTTTGTTTCCTGTCTGCCAACTAATCTTCTATCCATGTCAGCACCCTACCCCCCGATACCATGTGCTCTAATTTTGCCCACGAATCTCCTGTGTGGGAACCTTATCAAATGCTTTCTGAAAGTCCAGGTACACTACATCCACTGGCTCTCCCTTGTCCATTATCCTGGTTACATACTCAAAAAAATTCCAGAAGATTAGTCAAGCATGATTTCCCCTTAGTAAATCCATGCTGACTCAGACCGATCCTGTTACTGCTATCCAAATGTGCCACTATTTCATCTTTTATGATTGACTCCGGCATCTTCCCCACCACCGATGTCAGCGTCACCGATCTTTAATTCATCGTTCTTTATCCCTCCACATCACCGTCTATATCTCTTGTTTCCCTTATCCCGAACCAGTCTGAAGAAGGGCCACCACCCGAAATGGCACCCATTCGATAGACAATAGGTGTAGGAGTAGGCCATTCGGCCCTTCGAGCCAACACCGCCATTCACTGTGATCATGGCTGATCATCCATGATTTCTTAACTCTTTGTGTAAAACATTAATTCCCTCTCCCTCATCAACTGTAGCCTTTCTCCACTGCTTTCTCAACTCTCCTTCAGTAATCTCTTGATTTCTCTCTCGTCTCGATCTAACCATCTGTGGAGCCTGCATCTTCCGTTTCCCAATAACACCAAACCTGTCTGCACCATATTGATCACTAGGCTCTCCCATCTTAAATAACTTGCTTTCCACTGCCCCTTTCAGACTCTCTAACACCTTTACCAGATCTATATTAACAGTTTCCCATTCCTGTGTCTGAGGAATTCTCCGCCTCAGAGGGCGGTGGAGGCCGGTTCTCTGGATAATTTCAAGAGAGAGCTGGATAGGGCTCTTAAAGATAGCGGAGTCAGGGGATATGGGGAGAAGGCAGGAACGGGGAACTGATTGGGGATGATCAGCCATGATCACATTGAATGGCGGTGCTGGCTCGAAGTACTCCTGCACCTATTGGCTATTGTCCTTTCACTTGCCCTAGGCTATTTAACTCTAGGTTTCAGCCCACCCAGCCTCCCTGACTGGCAGATTAACCTCGCCACCACCTACATCCCCCTCTACAGAGCCTGTTCAGTCCTCATCAGTAACTGGGACAATGATATCCTGTGAATTAGGGTTTTCTACCCATCGATGGACTTCACTTGACTGACTTGACTGACTTATAATTCCTTCTCTCCAGAGATGCTGCCTATCCCGCTGAGTTACTCCAGCGTTTTATGTCTATCTTTTCCTTTGGTACTCTCTTTTTAGTACAAAAAGCCCTGGGATTCTCCTTAATCCTACTCTCCAAGGACTGTTGCTGGCCTCTATTGGTCATCTTGATTCATTGTTTAAATTATTTCCTCCTTCCTCTATATTGCTCGAGGGACTTGTCTCGTTTGAGCTTACATCTGCTTCCACTTTGGCCGAACTTGTAACTTCTCTTGTCATTCCAATATTCCCAAACCCCGCCACCCTTTTCTCATCTTCCTGGGAACAGGCTGGTCCTGAATTCTGACCAGCTGGTCTTTTAAAGGGGAACGTTTTGATGGGGTGGGAAGATTTGGGAATGTTTTGAAGTGTTGGACGAGATTGGGAATGTTGTGAAAGATGCAGAGGGTGGGGAGGAATTGAAAGATGGAAAGATTGGGAAGGGTCAGAAAAATGGAGTGTTGGCCAGATCACAGCTTTTCATCCCTGACAGATTCCCAGGATCTAGTGTACCTGGACTTTCAGAAAGCATTTGATAAGGTCCCACATAGGAGATTAGTGGCAAAATTTGGGCACATGGTATTGGGGGTAGAGTGCTGACATGGATAGAGAAGTGGTTGGCAGACAGGAAACAAAGAGTAGGGATTAACGGGTCCCTTTCAGAATGACAGGCAGTGACTAGTGGGGTACCGCAAGGCTCGGTGCTGGGACCGCAGCTATTTACAATATACATCAATGATTTGGATGAAGGGATTCAAAGTAACATTGGCAAATTTGCAGATGACACAAAGCTGGGTGGCAGTGTGAACTGTGAGGAGGATGCTATGAGAATGCAGGGTGACTTGGACAGGTTGGGGGAGTGGGCAGATGCATGGCAGATGAAGTTTAATGTGGATAAATGTGAGGTTATCCATTTTGGTAGGCAAAACAGGAAGGCTGATTACTATTTAAATGGCGTCAAGTTGGGAAAAGGGGAAGTACAACAGGATCTGCGGGTCCTTGCTCATCAGTCTATGAAGGACCAAGGACCTTAGTGGGGGGCTACCATCGACTCCACAGTCAGAAAGGCACAACAGAGGATGTACTTCCTGCGGCAGCTGAGGAAGCACAATCTGCCACAGACAATGATGGTCCAATTCTACATGGCGATCATAGAGTCTGTCCTCACCTTCTCCATCATGGTCTGGTTTGGCTCAGCCACCGAGCACGACACCCGGAGGCTGCAGCGAATCGTCCGATCAGCTGAGAAGGTTATTGGCTGCAACCTTCCCTCCATTGATGAACTGTACACTGCAAGGGCCAGGAAGCGAGCGGGTAAGATCATCTCTGACCCCTCTCACCCTGGCCACAAACTCTTTGAATCACTTCCCACTGGAAGGCGACTCCGGACTGTCAAAGCTGCCACAGCCAGACATAAAAACAATTTTTATCCACCAGTAGTTGCTCTACTCAACAGCCAAACATCTGTAGCCTCCCTTTGATCTGGCATTTTGGTGGTTCACGTGCTTGATCAATGGTGTTTTATCATTCATGTTTTATTATTATTAATGTTTAGTGTTTTCTGAGTCATTTGTAACTGTCACTGTATGTCATGTTGTTACTTGTGGGCGGAGCACCAAGGCAAATTCCTTGTATGTGAATACTTGGCCAATAAACTTACTTACTTACTTACTTACTATGAAAGTAAGTAAGCAGGTACAGCAGGAAGTGAAGAAAGCGAATGGCATGTTGACCTTTATAACAAGAGGAATCGAATATAGGAGCACAGAGGTCCTTCTGCAGTTGTACAGAGCCCTAGTGAGACCACACCTGCAGTATTGTGTGCAGTTTTGGGCCCCTAATTTGAGGAAGGATATTCTTGCTATTGAGGAAGTGCAGTGTAGGTTTACAAGGTTAATTCCCGGGATGGCGGGACTATTATATGCTGAGAGAATGGAGCAGCTGGGCTTGTACACTCTGGAGTTTAGAAGGATAAGAGGGGATCTCATTGAAACATATAAGATTGTTAAGGGTTTGGACACACTAGAGGCAGGAAACATGTTCCCGATGATGTTGGGGGAGTCCGGAACCAGGGGTCACAGTTTAAGAATAAGGAGTAAGCCATTTAGAATGGAGATGAGGAAACACTTTTTCACACAGACAGTGGTGAGTCTGTGGAATTTTCTGCCTCAGAGGGCGGTGGAGGCCGATTCTCTGGAAACATTCAAGAGAGAACTAGATAGGGCTCTTGAAGATAGTGGAGTCAGGGGATACGGGGAGAAGGCAGGAACGGGGTACTGATTGGGGATGATCAGCCATGATCACAGTGAATGGCGGTGCTGGCTCGAAGGGCCGAATGGTCTACTCCTGCACCTATTGTCTGTTGTCTATCGAAGGCGATACGAATGGTGGTGCTGCAGTCTGACACCTCTTTTTCTCCGGGGGTTACACAAAAAGCTGGAGAAACTCAGCGGTGCAGCAGCATCTAAGGAGCGAAGGAGATAGGCGACGTTTCGGGTCGAGACCCTTCTTCAGACTCTTTTTCTCCCCCTTTTTTAAAAATTACTTTCATTCAGAAAACAAAAACATCCAAACAATCAAAGGCTGCTTATATTGGCAGTTTACAACCAAACCGTCATCAGATTAATATATCGCCAACTTTATCAATAATACAGTCAAAGGCAGCATTACCGCAAACAGTCATCCCTCCAATCCAGTTTCCGTTCCACCAGCTACAAAGAATTTGTGCTTAGTCTGTCTCTGTCAAAATAAGTGTCAAGGACTGACGACATTCTGACATTCTCCATTGTTCTGCTCTCAGACAGTGTGTCATGGTTCACTGGGCAGGGAGGGGGATGGGAGAGGCTGATATTTTCCAATCGGGGGAAACACCGAGGGAGTTACACAATACGTGTGGGAAGGAACTGCAGATGCTGGGTTACACCGAAGATAGACATAAAATGCTGGAGTAACTCAGCGGGACAGGCAGCGTCTCTGCAGAGGTTGACGTTTCGGGTCTCCAAATTTGAGAGGGGACATTCTTGCTATTGAGGGAGGGCAGTTCACGGGGTTTATTCCCGGGACTGTCATAGAAACATAGAAACATAGAAGATAGGTGCAGGAGTAGGCCATTCGGCCCTTCGAGCCTGCACCGCCATTCAATATGATCATGGCTGATCATCCAACTCAGTATCCTATACCTGCCTTCCTCGCTCCTTCGCTCCTTAGATGCTGCTGCACCCGCTGAGTTTCTCCAGCTTTTTGTGTAACCCCCCTTCTCTCCATACCCCCTGATCCCTTTAGCCACAAGTGCCACATCTAACTCCCTCTTAAATATAACCAATGAACTGGCCTCAACTACCTTCTGTGGCAGAGAATTCCACAGATTCACCACTCTCTGTGTGAAAAATGATTTTCTCATCTCGGTCCTAAAAGACTTCCCCCTTATCCTTAAACTGTCACCCCTTGTTCTGGACTTCCCCAACATCGGGAACAATCTTCCTGCCATCGGGAACAATCTAGCTTGTCCAACCCCTTAAGAATTTTGTACGTTTCTATAAGATCCCCCCTCAATCTTCTAAATTCCAGCGAGTACAAGCCAAGTCTATCCAGTCTTTCTTCATATGGAAGTCCTGCCATCCCAGGAATCAGTCTGGTGAACCTTCTCTGTACTCCCTCTATGGCAAGAATGTCTTTCCTCAGATTGGGAGACCAGATGTTGATGGAATGGAGCAGCTGGGCTTCTATACACTGGAGTTTAGAAGGAAGAGAGGGGATCAACAGAGGATGTACTTCCTGCGGCAGCTGAGGAAACACAATCTGCCACAAGCAATGATGGTCCAATTCTACACGGCCATCGTAGAGTCTGTCCTCACCTTCTCCATCATGGTCTGGTTTGGCTCAGCCACCAAGCACGACACCCGGAGGCTGCAGCGAATCGTCCGATCAGCTGAGAAGGTTATTGGCTGCAACCTTCCCTCCATTGATGAACTGTACACTGCAAGGGCCAGGAAGCGAGCGGGCAAGATCATCTCTGACCCCTCTCACCCTGGCCACAAACTCTTTGAATCACTTCCCTCTGGAAGGCGACTCCGGACTGTCAAAGCTGCCACAGCCAGACATAAAACAGTTTTTATCCACGAGTAGTAGCTCTACTCAATAACCAAAAATCTGTAGCCTCCTTTTGCTCTGGTATTTTATTTAATTCACATGTTTAATAAATTAATGTTTAATGTTTTATGTGTCATTCGTAACTGTCACTGTGTGTCATGTTGTCACTTGCGGGCGGAGCACCAAGACAAATTCCTTGTATGTGAATACTTGTCCAATAAACGTATTTATTAATTCATTCATTCATCTTATTGAAACATATAACGTTATTAAGGGCTTGGACACACTAAAGGCAGAAAACATGTTCCCGATGTTTGGTGAAGTCCAGAACCAGGGGCCACTGTTTAAGAATAAGGGGTAGTCCATTTAGAACGGAGATGAGGACAAATGTTTTCACGCAGAGAGTTGTGAGTCTGTGGAATTCTCTGCCTCAGAAGACAGTGGAGCCCATTTCTCTGGATGCTTTGAAGAGAGAGTCAGATAGAGCTCTTAAAGACAGCGGAGTCAGGGGATACGGGGAGAAGGCAGGAACGGGGTACTGATTGGGGATGATCAGCCTTGATCACAGTGAATGGTGGTGCAGGATCGAAGGACCGAATGGCCTCCTCCTGCACCTATTGTCTATTGTCGAGACCCTTTGTCAGGCAGTCTGAAGAATGGTCTCAAGCCGAAACGTCACCCATTCCTTCTCTCCAGAAATACTGCCTGTCCCCGCTGAGTTACTCCAGCATTTTGTTTCTATCTTGGGAGTTCTAGCATACTTCTGTTCTTCTGTCTGTCTTGCAATGATTGCCAGCTTTAATTTTCCTCGCTATTTTAGTTCCGAGAATTAAATCTATCCATCCCACCGAATCTTCCATTGGAGCACAGAGTGATAGTTTTTGAGTGCAGTGTGGAAACAGGCCCTTCAGCCCAACTTGTCCACACTGACCAACATGCCCCATGTACACTAGTCCCACCTGCCTGCGCTTGGTCCATATCCCTCCAAACCTGTCCTATCCATGTACCTGTCTAAATGTTTCTTAAACATTGGGATGGTCCCAGCCTCAACTAGCTCCTCCAGCAGCTCGTTCCATACACCCACCACCCTTTGTGTAAAAAAGTTACCCTCTCAGATTCCTATTAAATCTTTCCCCCCCCCCCCCCCCTCACCTCCGTCCTGAAGTTCCTGCCTACTCGAGCAGCCCACTGGTGTAGTGGGTAGAGCCACTGCCTCACGGCACCAGGGTCCCAGGTTCGATCCTGATCACGGGTGTTAGCTGAGTGCAGTGTGCACACTCGTTCCATACACCTACGCTGAAACGTTACCCCTCTGGTTCCTATTAAATCTCCCCTCCCACCCCCCCCAACCCCAAACCTATGTCCTCTGGTCCTCGGTTCCCCTGCTCTGGGCAAGAGGCTCTATGCATCTGCACGGTCTATTCCTTTCATGATTTTGTACACTATATTGGGCGAAGTTAAAAGCAAAACTAATTTTCGTTGTCTTTTCATCTGACATTCCTTCCAAGGAAGCCCACACACGCTTTCCGGTATCCAGTTTTGCTGCATCTTCTAATCTAAAGGATTATAATAATCCATGTGCCTACCTAAAAGCCTCTTAAATGCCACGATCACATCTGCCAACAATCACCACCACCTCTTGTGATTCCGTCCACAGATGCTGCCTGACCCGCTGAGTTCATCCAACAACTCTGGGGTTTTGTTTTATGCCTTCTGTTTGTACAGAGCATTGAGTATAGAAGTTAGATCAGGAGTCGGCAACCTTGTTCTGCCTAGGGGCCCTGACCCATGTCTGTGAGCGGATGGCGGGCCACATCTATCGCCACAGTGTCACACTTGGTGTTGTTTTTCGCAGTTGTTGTCACGTGTTTTTCAACCTGTTTTCTGCGGTTCCCAGGTCCCTCGCGTGCCCTGGGACTGGCTGTAGCGTCCAGGTCACCTACGTGCCCCGGGACTGGCTGCAGTTCTGAGGTCGCGAAAACTAATTGAGAAAAAATACGGATGATTTTGGGTTACAGGCCGGATCGGGCCCCTGGGTCGTAGGTTGCCAACCCATGAGTTAGACAATAGACAATAGGTGCAGGAGTAGGCCATTTGGCCCTTCGAGCCAGCACCGCCATTCAATGTGATCATGGCTGATCTTATAACCATATAACCATATAACAATTACAGCACGGAAACAGGCCTTCTCGGCCCTTCCAGTCCATGCCGACCATTTATTTTCCCCTAGTCCCATCTACCTGCACTCAGACCATACCCCTCCATTCCCTTCCCGTCCATATACCTATCCACTTTACTTTTAAATGTTAAAATCGATCCTGCCTCCACCACTTCTGCAGGAAGATCATTCCACACAGCCACCACTCTCTGAGTAAAGAAGATCCCTCTCATGTTACCCCTAAACTTCAGTCCCTTAATTCTCATGTCATGCCCTCTTGTTTGAATCTTTCCTACCCTCAATGGGAAAAGCTTATTCACGTCAACTCTGTCTATCCCTTTCATCATTTTAAAGACCTCAATCAAGTCCCCCCTTAACCTTCTGCACTCCAAAGAATAAAGGCCTAACTTGTTCAACCTTTCTCTGTAACTTAGTTGCTGGAACCCAGGCAACATTCTAGTAAATCTCCTCTGTACTCTCTCTATTTTGTTGACATTCTTCCTATAATTAGGCGACCAAAATTGTACACCATACTCCAGAATCGGTCTTACCAATGCCTTGTACAATTTTAACATTACTTCCCTACTCCTATATTCAATGCTCATCCCCAATCAGTACCCCGTTCCTGCCTTCTCCCCATATCCCCTGACTCATTTTTAAGAGCCCCATCTAGCTCTCTTTTGAAAGCATCCAGAGAACCTGCCTTCACCGCCCTCTGAGGCAGAGAATTCCACAGACTCACAACTCTCTGTGAGAAAAAGTGTTTCCTCGTCTCCGTTCTAAATGGCTTACTCCTTATTCTTAAACAGTGGCCCCTGGTTCTGGACTCCCCCAACATCGGGAACATGTTTCCTGCCTCTAGCGTGTCCAAACCCTTAACAATCTTATATGTTTCTATGAGATCCCCTCTCATCCTTCTAAACTCCAGAGTGTACAAGCCCAGCTGCTCCATTCTCTCAGCATATGACAGTCCCGCCATCCCGGGAATTAACCTTGTAAACCTACGCTGCACTCCCTCAATAGCAAGAACGTCCACCCTCAAATTAGGTGACCAAAACTGCACACAATACTCCAGGTGTGGTCTCACTAGGGCTCTGTGCTCCTATATTCGATTCCTCTTATTATAAAGGCCAACACGCCATTCGCTTTCTTCACTGCCTGCTGTACCTGCATGCTTACTTTCATAGACTGATGTACAAGGACCCCCGTTAAACGTCATCTGCCTTGGAGGTCATGTTGCAGTGGTATAAGCTTCAGTTCAATTCTATGTTATTGTCACGCGTACCGAGGTACAGTGAAAAGCTTTTGTTGCGTGCTAACCAGCCAGCGGAAAGACAATACATGATTACAATCGAGCCATTTACAGTGCCTGGATACATGATAAGTGAATAACGTTTACTGCAAGACAAAGCCAGTGAAGTCCGATCAAAGATAGTATGAGGTAGATAGTAGTTTGGGACCGCTCTCTCGTTGGTGGTAGGATGGTTCAGTTGCCTGGTGACAGCTGTGAAGAAACTGTCCCTGAATCTGGAGGTCACACTTCTGTACCTTTTGCCTGAAGGGAGAGGGGAGAATAGTATTGAGTGTGGGAGTTGGGAGGTCATGTTGCAGTTGTATGAGACGTTGGTGAGACTACATTTAGAGTATTGTGTTCAGTTCTGGTCACCATGTTATAGGAAAGATGTTGTCAAGCTGGAAAGGGTGCAGAGAGGATTTACCAAGACGTTGCCAGGATTTGTGCGTCTGAGCTATAGGGAGAGGTTGAGCAGGCTGGGACTCTATTCCTTGGAGCGCAGGAGGATGAGGGGTAAACCTATAGAGTTCGTACAAAACAATGAGAGGAATAGATCAGGTAGATGCACAGAGTCTCTTGCCCAGAGTAGGGGAATTGAGAACCATATCACCATATAACCATATAACAATTACAGCACGGAAACAGGCCTTCTTGGCCCTTCCAGTCCATGCCGACCATTTATTTTCCCCTCGTCCCATCTACCTGCACTCAGACCATACCCGTCCATTCCCTTCCCGTCCATATACCTATCCACTTTACTTTTAAATGTTAAAATCGATCCTGCCTCCACCACTTCTGCTGGAAGATCATTCCACACAGCCACCACTCTCTGAGTAAAGAAGTTCCCCCTCATGTTACCCCTAAACTTCTGTCCCTTAATTCTCAAGTCATGCCCTCTTGTTTGAATCTTCCCCACCCTCAATGGGAAAAGCTTATCCACGTCAACTCTGTCTATCCCTTTCATCATTTTAAAGACCTCAATCAAGTCCCCCCTTAACCTTCTGCGCTCCAAAGAATAAAGACCTAACTTGTTCAACCTTTCTCTGTAACTTAGTTGCTGGAACCCAGGCAACATTCTAGTAAATCTCCTCTGTACTCTCTCTATTTTTTTGACATCCTTCCTATAATTAGGCGACCAAAATTGTACACCATACTCCAGAATTGGTCTCACCAATGCCTTGTACAATTTTAACATTACTTCCCTACTCCTATATTCAATGCTCTGATTTATGAAGGCCAGCACACCAAAAGTTTTCTTTACCACCCTATCTACATGCGATTCCACCTTCAGGGAACTATGCATAGTTATTCCTAGATCCCTCTGTTCCACAGCATTCCTCAATTCCCTACCATTTACCATGTACGTCCTATTTTGATTTGTCCTGCCAAGATGTAGCACCTCACACTTATTAGTATTAAACTCCATCTGCCATCTTACAGCCCACTCTTCCAAATGGCCCAAATCTCTATGTAGACTTTGAAAATCTACTTCATTATCCACAGCACTACCTATCTTAGTATCATCTGCATACTTACTTATACAATTTTCCACCCCATCATCTAAATCATTGATGTACATGACAAACAACAGTGGACCAAACACAGATCCCTGAGGCACCCACTGGTCACCGGCTTCCAACCTGACAAACAGCCATCCACCATTACTCTCTGGCATCTCCCATTCAGCCACTGTTGAATCCATCTTGCTATTCCACCATTAACACCCAAAGATTGAACCTTCTTAACCAACATTCCATGGGGAACCTTGTCAAAGGCCTTACTGAAATCCACATAGACAACATCCACTGCTTTACACTGATCAATTTCTCTAGTAACCTCTTCAAAAAATTCAAGAAGGTTTGTCAAACATGACCTTCCAGGCACAAATCCATGTTGACTGTTCTTGATCAGACCCTGTTTATCCAGATGCTTATATATATTATCTCTAAGTATCCTTTCCATTAATTTGCCCACCACTGATGTCAAACTAACAGGTCTATAATTGCTAGGTTTATTCTTTGAACCCTTTTTAAACAATGGAACAACATGCGCAGTACGCCAATCCTCCGGCACTATTCCCGTTTCTAATGACATTTGAAATATTTCTCTCATAGCCCCTGCTATTTCTATACTAACTTCCCTCAAACCCAAGGAAATAGGTTTAAGGTGAGGAGGGAAAGATTTAATAGGAATGCGAAGGGTAACTTTTTCACGCAAAGGGTGGGGGTGTATGGAGCGAGCTGCCGGAGGAGGTAGTTGAGGCAGGGACTATCCCAACGTTTAAGAAGCAATTAGGCAAGTACATGGATAGGAGAGGTTTGGAGGGATATGGACCAAGCACAGGCAGGTGGGACTAGTGTAGCTTGGACATGTTGATCAGCTTGGGCAAGCTGGGCCTATTTCCACACTATAAGACTATGACTCGATGGTTAACATCAACGTGGTGGGCCGAAGGGTTCCCTTGCACGACTACATGTGGAAAGAGGCCCCTCAGCCCAACTTGCCCAAGCTGGCCAACATGTCCCAGCTACACTAGTTCCACCTGCATGCATTCAGTCCATATCCCTCCAAAACCTGTCCTACCCATGTACCTGTCGAACTGTTTCTTAAACGTTTCGTGCGACCGTCCCAGCCTCAACTACCTCCTCTGGAAGCTCGTTCCATGCACCCACCACCCTCTGTGCCCCAATCCGAGAAACTGGGGCGCAATCGCAGCGAGAAATGAGTCAAAATCTGGGTGAGCATCAAGAGTCAAGCATAATAATCATGTTTTAGAAAGAACTACAGATGTTGGAACAATCGAAGGTGGACAAAAAATGCTGGAGAAACTCAAGCAGGTGAGGCAGCATCTATGGAGACAAGGAATTAATTTTCTCTATTCCTTCTCTCCTCACCCGCTGAGTGTCTCCAGCATTTTTTTGTCCACCTTCGATTTTTTTCCAGCATCTGCCGTTCCTTCTAAAACATGATTATTATGATTTGAGTTTCTCCAATTTATTTTTGTCTCTAAATCATACTTTACTAGCCAAGTATGTTTTGCAACATACCATGAATTGTCCCATGTCCCAGGCAGAATGAGGAAATTCTAACTTGCAGCAAGCAAGCAGGACAGCATGTGTAAAGCATTGTACATTGCAGACAATATAATAATAATCATAAACGAGAGACAAAAAAAAAAACTGACTCGGGCGTTAGGACCCAGGACGAGCCTGGGTTAAATTCTAGGACTGGAGAACAGAGAGAGATTGAGTCTGGGATCGTGTGTGGAGCGAGGCACTGGCGATCGAAGATACTTTGGAGGCGATAGAGGGACATCGAGCCGCATCTCTCCCTCCCGCAGCTCTGCAAAGGGTGTGTGGGTGTGTGTGTGTGTTTGGGGAGGAAAAAAAAGTTTGGCAGAAACTTTCTCTGTGCTAGGGATGGCGCTCCTGGTCGCCTTCCTCCTGTCCTTAAACCTACTGGAGCTGAGTAAGTAACTGTTTTTTTTGTGTGTTTGTGTGTGTGTGTGTGTTGAAACAAATGGAAAAAGTTTCGCCAAACTTTGGCCAACTTTTCCCCAACTCTTTCTGTGTTGTTTCAGCCCGGTGGCTTTTGTCAAATATTTTCCACTGCTATCCTGGGGGGGGGGAGGGAGGGAGGGATTGGGGTGGGGTAGAGTGTAGGGGAGAGAAATAAAGAAAGAAAGGGGGAAAAAATTAAAGCCACCGCCATTCCTTTTGTGCAAAAATGTTTCTGTTGCCGGAGGAAAAAAAAAATGTGACCCCTGAAGTTTTTTGTTGACTTTCCATTTAAACTCCCATTCCTCTTCCTCCTCCTCCTCCTCCCAAATCAGAGAGATACAGACGCTATTTTCTCCCCCTCTCTCCCTCCTCCCTGGGCTATTTTTGGGCCAAGAAGCTTTGAGCAACAGTACACTTGGTTCCAGCACAAAAACTTTTGTCATGGATTTTTTTTTTTTTTCTTTTATTAACAAAAAGAAAATGGTTTTCTTTATCCCAAAATTGCTGATGTGGGAATTATAAAGTGTGTGTGTGTGTATGTGAAAAGAAACGGCATGGAAAATTCTGGAAGCCTTGCCAATGGTTCTGGAGATGATGGGTTGCACCCCTCCCCTTGTTTTAACCTCATTGAGTGAGTGAGTGAGTGTGTGTGGACAAGACTCTGGTGATGGGTATCAGGGCTTGGAGGTGGGTCTGTGGCTCTGGTCATTGTCAGGGAAGGAGATAAAACCGTGACTTTGGCAGGGAACAGCAGTGAATTATGTACACAGGCTCCATCCAGTCTTTTAGCTTCCTCAATAACAGGCTGTTTGTGATGGAGGGAGAGCTTCAAGCCCTTTCAAAATTCCCCAATGAATTCAGTGCCTGTATTGAAAAGACCCAGAAACAAGGCGACTGAATCGTGGAGAGTTCTTTCTTTCGTTTTTTTTTACACAACTTCCCATTAAATATCTGATCCGCTTCCTGACCTTTTTTTAAACTGGGGATTTGTTTTTTTGACTTTGTTTTAAGAAGGCCCCAGTCTCGGGGGTTAAATCGATGGGTTGTATAGAACAGTGCAACACAGAAAGTCAAGTCAAGAGTGTTTCTTGACTTTGACTAGAGTTTCTTGACTGTATCCTATGTTCTCATTCACTCCCTACACACTAGAGGCAATTTACAGAGACCAAGTAACCAACACACCTGCACGTCTCAACTTTTTGTAGTCTTTTCCGCTCCTGGGCGCTCAAGTTGCCGAACCAAGCCACGGGGCGGCACGGTGGAGCAGCGGGTAGAGCCGCTGCCTCACAGCGCCAGAGACCCCCAGGTTCGATCCTGACCTCCGCCGCTGCCTGTATGTGTGTGACGCGGCTTGGTTCGGCAACTTGAGCGCCCAGGAGCGGAATAGACGACAGAAAGTAGTAAACGCTGCCCAGTCCATCATCGGCTCTGACCTCCCTACCGTCGAGGGAATCTATCGCAGTCGCTGCCTCAAAAAGGCTGGCAGCATCATCAAGGACCCACACCACCCTGGCCACACACTCATCTCCCCGCTCCCTTCAGGTAGAAGGTACAGGAGCCTGAAGACTGCAACGTCCAGGTTCAGAAATAGCTACTTCCCCACAGCCATCAGGCTATTAAACTCAACTCAAACAAAACTCTGAACATTAATAGACCATTATCTGTTTATTTGCACTTTATCAGTTTATTTATTCATGTGTGTATATATTTATATAATGGTATATGGACACACTGATCTGTTTTGTAGTCAATGCCTACTATGTTCTGTTGTGCTGAAGCAAAGCAAGAATTTCATTGTCCTATCTGGGACACATGACCATGAACTCTCTTGAATCTTGCATCTTGTGTGTGGAGTTTGCACGTTCTCCCTGTGACCGCGTGGGTTTTCTTTGGGTGCTCCGGTTTCCTTCCATACTCCAAAGACGTGCGGTCCGATTAATTTGTAAATTGTTCCCTACTGTTTAGGGAGCAGATGAGAAAGTGGGATAACATAGAACTAGGGACGGCACGGTGGCGCAGCGGTAGAGTCGCTGCCTCACAGCGCCAGACACCCGGGTTCGATGCTGACTACCGTTGCTGTCTGTACGGAGTTTTTGAGTACTTCCCATCGACCGTGTGGGTTTCCTCCGGGTGCTCCAGTCTCTTCCCACATTCGAAAGACGTACAGCTGTGTTGTTAATTGGCTTGGTAAAATTGTAAATTATCTTTAGTGTGTAGGATAGTGTTGATGTATGGCAGTCGGCACGGACTCGATGGGCCAAAGGGCCTGTTTCTACGCTGTATCTCTAAACTAAATCCCAAAGACATGCAGGTTTGTTGGTTAGAAACATAGAAATTAGGTGCAGGAGTAGGCCATTCGGCCCTTCGAGCCTGCACCGTCATTCAATATGATCATCCAACTCAGTATCCCGTACCTGCCTTCTCTCCATACCCTCTGATCCCCTTAGCCACAAGGGCCACATCTAACTCCCTCTTAAATATAGCCAATGAACTGGCCTCAACTACCCATTGTGGCAGAGAGTTCCAGAGACTCACCACTCTCTGTGTGAAAAAAGTCTTTCTCATCTCGGTCTTAAAGGATTTCCCCCTTATCCTTAAGCTGTGACCCCTTGTCCTGGACCTCCCCAACATCGGGAACAATCTTCCTGCATCTAGCCTGTCCAACCCCTTAATAATTTTGTACGTTTCTATAAGATCCCCTCTCAATCTCCTAAATTCTAGAGAGTATAAACCGAGTCTATCCAGTCTTTGTTCATAAGACAGTCCTGACATCCCAGGAATCAGTCTGGTTAATTGGCCTCTGGAAATTGCCCCTAGTGTGTAGGGAGTGGATGAGGAAGTGGGATAACATGGAACCAGTGAGAACGGATGGTCGATGCTCGGCATGGACACAGTGGGCCGAAGGGCCTGTTTCGGTACTGTATCTCTAAATGTGTCTTAGCCGAACATGAGGCCAAGTTAGACCAATCTCCTCTGCCATATCCCTCCATTCCCGGCATATCCATGTGCCTATCTAAAAGCCTCTTAAATGCAGACGCTGCCTCACCTGCTGAGTTCCTCCAGTATTTTTGTCTGCCTTTGATTTTTCCAGCACCTGCAGTTCTTTCTTACACACTGGGGTAGTGTATATACAATTTACAGAGGCCAATTAACCTGCGAGTCTTTGGGATGTGGGAAGAAACCGGAGCACCCGGAGAGAACCCACGTGGTCTCAGTTTAAACTCTGTGTCAGACAGCACCTGTAGTTGGGATCGGACCCGGGTCTCGGGTGCTGCAAGGCAGCATCTCTACCGCTGCTTCACTGTGTCGCACCAAGAGGATTATAAAATCACGGAGAGGATGAACGGAAAGAATCTTTTACCCTTGGGTTAGAAGTAGAGAACTTGATTGATTCCGTCCATAAGCCAGGGTACTGTCTGATTCACCTCGACCCCGTTGTGGACATTGGACTTGGTCTATGGAACTGGTGCACTACAATGCTGAGAACTACACTTGAGATTGACTTGACTGTCTGTATGTATGGCAGGGGTCGACAACCTTGTTCTGCGTGGGTGCCGGGACACATGTCTGTGAGCGGATGGCGGGCCACATCTATCACGTGTACACATGGATCCCGCCCCGGATGGCAGGCATCAAATCACGTGATCACGTGGATCCCACCCCTTCGAGGATCCCGCCCCCCCGGAGCGCTGGACCCTAGTTACGGGCGCTCACCAACATGGCGCACCCTACGGACTTGGCTCTGTCCTGAAGGCCGTGGCTCAAATACTCACACCCACTCATCCTCGGCCTATTGACAACCCCGATCCCGACAGACACAGAAGGTGCGCGCCCATGCCGGCAGCTTTGCGCAGGATGCGGTACAGTCGGCGCTCGGCTGCTCCGCAATTACGGCCGCCATCGCAGGCCTCCTTGCGTCACCGCGCCCGGGCGCCGCGGCCTCGGGCCTGGGAGGTAGCATAGATGACGGAAGTCTGTGGGCCGGATGATTTTGGAAACAAAAACACGCCTGCGAGCCGGGTGATTTAGGATTCCAGGCGGCATTCCGCCCGGCGGCCGGTACGTTGCCAACCCCTGATGTATGGTCTATCTGATTTGTTGGACAGCAGGCAGTTTTTCCACTGTGCCTTGGTAGATGTGACAATAACAAACCTGAACCTGAAGCTGAAGATCATTGGGACACCGCTACCAGCCTTGGGGCGCATGTACCACACACGGTGCCTCAGGAAGGCCGTCAGCATCCACAAAGACCCCCTCACACCCTTGTAATAGTCTGTTCGAACTACTCCCTTCCGGCAGACGTTACAAGGCCTTCTACCCCAGCACCTCCAGACTCAGGAACAGCTTCATCCCCAGAGCTATAGCGGCTCTGAACTCGGATGGTTACGTTGCACAGACACATTTGCATTTTAGACTGTTTGCATCCCTACTGTTTTACTGTTCATTTTATAAAGCTTGTTCTCGGGGTATCTAAATCTAAATTTTATTAGTTGTTTAAGTTATGACATCGGATGGAAGCTGCAAACCAAATCGCGTTTTATAAAGATATTATTATTATGGGAAAAAAATCCCGTTGGCCCACAAAGGTCCACATCGACCATCGATCACCCATTTGCACTAGTTCTTTGTCAAACCACTTACACATTAGGGCGGCACGGTGGTAGCGTTACTGCCTTACTGTACCAGAGACCCGGGTCCGATCCTGGCTACGGGTGCTTGTCTGTACGGAGTTTGTAAGTTCTCCCCGTATCTTGCGTGGGTTTTCTACAAGATCCTCAGTTTCCCCCCACACTCCAAAGACGTACAGGTTTGTAGGTTAGCTGGCTTGGTGTAAATGTAGGATTGTGTAGGATAGTGTTAGTGTGCAGGGATCGCTGGACGGCGTGGACTCAGTGGGCCGAAGGGCCTGTTTCCGTGCTGTTTCTCTAAACTAAACCAAGCAAAACTAAACAATAAAGGCCAGTTAACCTACAATCCCGGACATGTTGTGGATGTGGGAGGAAAGCAGAACGCCTGGAGGAAACCCACGAGGTCGATCCTGACTACCAGCGATCACCTGTACACTAGTTCTATCCCACACGCTGTCACATCCACTCCCTACACACTAGGCGCAATTTTACAGCAGCCAATTAACCCACCAACCCATACGTCTTTGGAGTGTGGGAGAAATCCGGAGCCCCTGGAGAAAACCCACGCTGTCACAGGGAGAACATGCACACGCACACACGCACACGCACGCGCGATCGAACGGATCTCTGGTGCTGCGAGGCGAGGATTGCCCACTTTTTCACTCTCAAATAAGGGACAAAAGATCAAAATTTGGGAAAATTCCCAATGGGAATTCGTTGACCGACTGGGCCGTGTCTGGGTGAATGATGAGTTGGGCCCGGGTGCTGGACTGCACACAAAGCCCAGTCGGCCAGCTGAGGAGTTCTGGCCCGGACGATGTCGCGCTCAAAGTCCGGCGCCCCGTCCAACTCATGAACCGATGATCGGCCGTGAGAAGGAGGGGTGGTGGTGGTGTCAGTGGTAAGCGAAGGTCCGAAGGTCGGACAGCTGGCCGGGCTGCCGACCGACCGACGGGGCCACGGGCGAGGCGCTGCTGCTGCTGCTGCTGCTGCACTCCATGGGCTGCACTACGTCGGAACGGGTGAGGCGGGGCCGGACATGGCGATCCAACCCGACAGTCCCATCGACCCGAGTAGTAGCGGTCAAATACGGGACAAGGGCGGTCCCGTACGGGACAAACCAATTTAGCCCAATATACGGGATGTCCCGGCTAATATGGGGCAGTGGCAAATGTATGTGAGGCAGCCGCCCACATGATGACTAACATGGCCTTCCTACATCAGACCCCCAGCTGGATGCAGAATAAAGAGAGCCTCACCCACGACCAGTGTCGTTCACTGGTGTCTGTGAACTGCCAGTGTGGAGGAAGAAACGTCAGATGCTGGTTTGTACCGAAGACAAACACAAAGGCCTGGATAGAATGGATGTGGAAAAGATAGCGAAAGGATTTGAGTATAGGAGCAGGGAGGTTCTACTGCAGTTGTACAGGGTTTTGGTGAGGCCACACCTGGAGTATTGCGTACAGTTTTGGTCTCCAAATCTGAGGAAAGACATCCTTGCCATAGAGGGGGTACAGAGGAGATTCACCAGACTGATTCCTGGGATGTCAGGACTTTCATATGAGGAAAGACTGGATAGACTCGGCTTGTACTCGCTGGAATTTAGAAGATTGAGGGGGGATCTTTTAGAAACTTACAAAATTCTTAAGGGGTTGGACAAGCTAGATGCTGGAAGATTGTTCCCGATGTTGGGGGAGTCCAGAACAAGGGGTCACAGTCTAAAGATATGGGGGAATTCCTTTAGGACTGAGATGAGGAAAACATTCTTTACACAGAGAGTGGTGAGTCTCTGGAATTCTCTGCCACAGAAGGTAGTTGAGGCCAGTTCATTGGCTATATTTAAGAGGGCGTTAGATGTGGCACTTGTGGCTAAAGGGATCGGGGGTATGGAGAGAAGGCAGGTACGGGATACTGAGTTGGATGATCAGCCATGATCATATTGAATGGCGGTACAGGCTCGAAGGGCTGAATGGCCTCCTCCTGCACCTATT
Organism: Raja brachyura; assembly: GCA_963514005.1. Next base: position 6,165,339 of record OY740792.1, on the reverse strand, counting down.
TTTCTATGTTTCTAAGATGTTTCCGCTAGTGGGAGAGACTCGGACCAGAGGTCATGGCCTCAGAATTAAAGGTTCCTCTAGGAAGGAGATGAGGTGAATTATGGGTGGCACAGTTGGTAGAGCTGCTGCCTCCAAGTCACTGGCAGCTAGCTGTCTGAAGAAGGAGATGAGGAGGAATTTCTTTCGCCAGAGGATGGTGAATCTGTGGAATTCTTTGCCGCAGAAGGCTGTTGCGGGCGTCAATGGATATTTTTAAGGCAGGGATAGATCGATTCTTGATTAGTCCTGGTGTCAGGGATTGTGTGGAGAAGGCAGGAGAATGGGGTTAGGAGGGAGAGATAGGTCAGCCGTGATTGAATGGCGGGGTAGACTCCATGGGCCGAATGGCCTAATTCTGCTTCTATTAATTATTAACATGAAAGTGCTGGCGTAACACTGCCGGGTCAGACAGCGTCTCTCTGGAGGACATGGACAGGTGACGTTTCGGGTCGGGACCCTTCTTCAGACAGCTAGCTGCCAGTGGCTTGGAGGCAGCAGCTCCACCAACTGCGCCACTGTGCCGCCCATAATCGACCACTGATTTCCTCACCCAGGTTGAGTTGTGTGACATGGGCACCGCATGCCAGGACTGTGTTGATAAACCAACACTAATTGCCCTTGAATATGGCAGCGTCATCATCTTGAAATTCTGTGGCGCTGTGTCTTACAGGCCAGGGTTCGATCCCGACTACGGGTGCTGCCTGTGTGGAGTTTGCACGTTCTCCCCGTGACCTGTGGTGGGTTTCCACCAACGCTCCAAAGACGTACAGGTTTGTGTGTACGTTGGCTTCTGTAAAATTGTAAATAGTCGCTAGTGTGTAGGATAGTGTTAGTGTACGGGGATCGCTGGTTGGAACAGACTCGGTGGGCCGAAGGGCCTGTTCCGCGCTGTATCTCTAAAGTCTAAAGTAAAGTTAGTTTAGTTTAGAGATACAGCACGGAATCAGGCCCTTCGGCCCACCGAGTCCGTGCCGACCAGCGATCACCCCAGTGCACTAACACTATCCTACACACACACACACTAGGGGCAATTTACAATTTTTACCTAAGCCATTAACCGACTAGCCTGCACGTCTCTGGAGTGTGGGAGGAACCCGAAGCACCCGGATAAAACCAATGCAGGTCACGGGGAGAACGTGCAAACACCATATGGACTGGCAACCATTGTCGGGATCGAACCCGGGTCTGTGCCACCGTAAATTTGGATGTTACCTCGTAGAGTCTGGGAAGTGTCGTTTGGTTGTTGAAGATGGCCTTCGTAAAAGTGTTGTGCAAATAGTTTTTGTTGCGTGTGTAGCCCTGTTGACCTGGCCTTGGCTGGCTGACAGACACAGAGAGAGAGAGAGAGAGAGTACAGCTATAACGACATTAGTTCCACTCGATGAGGAGCAACATATTCACTCTGTCCCAGCTTCCATTGGCTGCCCTCCACATCCTTCTCCCCTGTCTAACTGCTCTCTGCTTATTTTAGCGGAAGAGAGGTTAAAAAAAGAATATGGGGCAAGAATGCACCGCATTTCATAGAAATGTATTTCTAACTTTCAGAGCAGCAGCATAAATGTCATCTGTGGAGTGGAGTAATGGCAGATCTTTTAAAAGGGGCAGGAAAAGTTGAGGCTGTTCAAAAATTGAAGGAAAAAAACCCCAATGTTTCTGCTTAACATAGAACATAGCGCAGGTTTGTAGGTCAATTGGCTTCGGATAAGAATTGTAAAATTGTCCCTAGTGTGTAGGATAGTGTTAGCGTATGGGGTGATCGCTGGTCGGCACGGACACGGTGGGCCGAAGGGGCTTATTCCGCGCTTTATCTCCAAACGGAACGTAAGGCGGTCACGGTGGCGCAGCGGTAGAGTTGCTGCCTTACAGCGAATGGTTCGATCCCAACTACGGGGTGCTGCCTGTACGGAGTTTGCACGTTCTCCCCGTGACCTGCGTGGGTTTTCTCCGAGATGTTCAGTTTCCTCCCACACTCCAAAGACGTGCAGGTTTGCAGGTTAATTGGCTTGGTGTATGTGAAAAATTGTCCCTGGTGGGTGTATGATGGTGTTGATGTGCGGGGATCGCTGGTCTGCGCGGACCCGGTGGGCCGAAGGGTCTGTTTCCGCGCCGTATCTCTAAAACAAAAAAACTAAAAGTCAATGATCATGGATCGTAGGACTTGGATCGTAGGACATAGCCCTTCGGCCCACAGTGTCTGCGTCAAACATGATGCCACGTTAAACTGACCTCATCAGCATACACTTGATCCATATCCCGCATATCCCTGTGCCTATCTAAAAGCCTCCTGAACGCCACTGTCGTATCTGCCAGTCTGCGAGTTTGAAAACCCGGGAGAATTTGTGAATAACTCGGGAAAGTGGGACAGGCCCTTAAGCTGTGTGTCTTGTTGCTATTGTCAGTATGGCTGTATGGTAAATCGAGTTTCACTGGACCGTAATTGGTACAGGTGGCAATAAAATATCTTTGAATCTTTTCAACCTTTTTTTGAACAGTGGAAGGGGAGGGGGTCAAAATATTTATATTCATCATCATGGATTGATTTACGGGAAGATTGGATTTTTAGTTTGAGAGGTACAGCGTGGAAACAGGCTCGTGGGCCCACTGGGTCCCACTGACCATGGGGAGAACGCTGGAGAATGGGGTTAGGAAGGAGCCATGATTGAATGGCAGAGTAGACTTGATGGGCCGAAGGGCCTAATTCTATTTCTATCGCTCATTATCTTATGACCAGCGATCACCCCGTACACTAGTTTTACCCTAGTCACTCGGAAACAATTTACAGAAGCCAATTAAACTGTAAATAGAAACAAAGAGAATCGCAGCAGGAGTAGGCCATTCGGCCTTTGAGCCAGCACCGTCATTCAACATAATCGTGGCGGATCATCCAAAATCAACACCCCGTTCCTGCTTTCTCCCAGTATCCCTTGATTCCGTTAGCCCTAAGAGCTAAATCGAACTCTCTCTTGAATACATCATATCTGCGCGTTTTTGGATTGTGGGAGGAAAGCCGGGAAAAACCCACAGAGGTAACGGGGAGGACGTACAAACTCCGTACAGACAGCACCCGCAGTCAGGATTGAACCTTGGTCTCTGGCGTTGCGAGGCAGCGACTCTACCGCTGTGCCACCGTGCAACTCCGCACTGGGACATGGGGTGTGCAGGGAAGTCTAGAAGAAGCTGGTTCATTTTGGAGCAGGCAAAAGTGCTGGAGAAACTCAGCGGGTGCAGCAGCATCGATGGAGCGAAGGAAATGGGCAGTGTTTCAGGCCGAAACCCTTCTTCAGACTGATGTAGGGTGGGGGGATGGGGAGAAGAAAGGAGAAAGGTCACTTTACCTCCCCCCTCCACTCCATTCAATGACCCAAGCAGTCGTTCCAGGTGCGACAGAGGTTCACCTGCACCTCCTCCAACCTCATCTACTGCATCCGCTGCTCTAGATGTCAGCTGCTCTACATCGGTGAGACCAAGCGTAGGCTTGGCGATCGTTTCGCCGAACACCTCTGCTCGGTCCGCAATAATCAACCCGACCTCCCGGTGGCTCAGCACTTCAACTCCCCCTCCCATTCCGAATCCGATCTTTCAGTCCTGGGCCTCCTCCACGGCCAGAGTGAGCACCACTGGAAATTGGAGGAACAGCACCTCATATTCCGCTTGGGGAGTCTGCACCCTAGCGACATAAACATTGACCTCCAATTTCCGGTAGCCCTTGCTGCTGCCCCCCCACCCCCCTTCTCAGCTCTCCCTCAGCCCTCGGGCTCCTCCTCTTCCTTTCTCCTTTCTGCTCCCCACCCTCCATCAGCCTGAAGAAGGGTTTCGGCCTATTCCCTTTGCTCCCTCTGCTGCACCCGCTGAGTTTCTCCAGCACTTTTGTCTACCTTCGATTTTCCAGCATCTGCAGTTCCTTCTTAAATCATTTTGGAGCAGGGCTGGTTAAAAGAGGATTTAAACAGCAGAGTTTGTAATCGAGGTTTGGTGAAAGCGGGGGGGAGGTTGTTTCCATTGGTTTCAAGTTGTCTCATCGTAAAATTCAAATCTCGGGGAATTGGCAAGAGATGCAGCAGGAGACGAGGAGAGGCGTTGCCCGGCAACCCCTTGTTGTGACTTGGAACGGAGCAGGGACAGGTTTAAAGCCGCCAGCTCGGGAGGAAAATGGGAGTGAGTTTAATTGGACAATTCTCTCTCGCACAAAGAGTTGGCACGGGGGAAGATGTGGCCAGGCTTGGCGATTATCTTGTCACGCACGTCCCCACAGACCCATCGCAGCGAGTTTGGGACTAACAATAACAAGCCGTGCTGCCGATCTGAGCTGATTTATGTTTTCAGTCTTTGCTTGGTTGAGTTTGAGGCATTTGTGTTTCATAGAAGCACAGACAATAGGTGCAGGAGGAGGCCATTCGGCCCTTTCGAGCCAGCACCACCTGGCAATACGATCATGGCTGATCATCCACAATCAGTACCCCCGTTCCTGCTTTCTCCCCACATCCGTTGATTCCGTTAGCCCTAAGAGCTAAATCTAACTCTCTCTGGAATACATTTTTCCATTAGTTGGCAACTTCCGATATTTTCGCTTGTGTAGGAAGGAACTGCAGATGCTGGTTTACGCTGAATTGCCACTAGGGGCACCGCATTGATGGCAGCCTCTGCCTACAGTCTGTCTGTTTTTCTGTCTTTTTTTTATTTTTAGTCAGCTTTACAAGTTTGTTTTGGAGATTTCTTTAGATTTTCTATGTGGGGGAGGGGGGTAGGGGAAGGGGGAAACCGTTTCCCAGTCACACCCTGGCGAGGATGCGACTATTCTCCGAGTCGCATCCTCGCCCCCCCCCCCTCCTCGCGGCCTACCACCTGGATTGGAGCGTCCTTTCCTGCCGGGGACCCGGACCGGAGCTTCAGCAGCAGCGGCGCAGAGCTGGATACATCGCGGAGCGGGCGGTTGCTTACCTGGATCGCCGTTGAAGCTCCGGAGCGTTGGGCCGCTGCTTCAACATCGGAGCTGTGGTTCGTAGAGTTTCCAGCGCGTGCGGCGCTGACTTCAACATGGCGGAGTCCTGGGGCCCTTTGCCGAGGGCCGCCAGCGTTGAATCTCCGCCCGGCGCGGCCTGTGGACTTCGGGAGCCGCGGACTCCGGTAGGAGGTGGCCGATTCGGATGCCCAAGCCGCTGAGGATGTCCTCTAGTCACGACGTCTGACTTCCGTCACCCCCACGAGCGGGCCTGAACATTGGGCCGCCCATAGCGGCGACAGCGGGGGGTGTTCGGGAGCCCCCCGACCACGGGAGGACAACAGAGGAGCATGACTGAATTTTGGAGCCTTCCCTCACAGTGGGGAAACTTTGAACCCGCTGTGTGGGGATATCTGTGTTAAAGACTATCGTGTTCTGCGCTCTTTATTATTCGTACGGCTGTATGTCGACCACACATTTCACTGGACCAACTGGTACATGTGACAAATAAATGTATCTTCTATCTTGTACACGGAAGATAGACACAAAATGCTGGAGTAACTCAGCGGAACAGGCAGCATCTCTGGAGAGAATAAATGGGTAACGTTTTGGGTCGAGACCCTTCTCCAGACTGGGCCTGAAACTGAGCTCCGTCTGAAGAAGTGTCTCGACCCGAAACCTCTCCCAATTTTTTTTCTCTCCAGAGATGTTGCCTGTCCTGCTGAGGTACTCCAGCATTTTGTGTCTATCTTTAATATTCCGCTCAGGCAGCTTACAACGCAGTGGTATGAATATTGACATCTGTAACTTCAAGTAAACCCTTGCTTTCCCTCGCTCTCCATCCCTCCCCCATCCTAGTTCTCCGACTTCTTTGACTGTCCTCCTGATTAAATCTTAACGGCCTGTCCCACCAGCATGCAACTCCATGCGATGAGCGCGACCCAACGTGGTCGCTTGAGCCATCCGGCGTCGCGGGGCCGGTCCCACTTCGATCGCCGGAGCCATGCGGAATTGTGCGGAGTTCATCCCGACATCGCGCGGGGCTCCGAAAAACTGACCGTGTTCAAAAATTCCGCGCGGCAACGGCTTGTCGGCTCGCAGTCGCCTCGACGCATTACACACTGCCTCGACGTTGTGCCTCCGTGACCCTCTCTGTAGGTGCCTCCGTGACCCTCTCTGTGTGTGGCTCCATGGCCCTCTCTGTGTGTCCCTCTCTGTCCTGGCGAACTTACCTTTAAGACTTCGCTCCAAGTTCGCCTCACTTTGCGCCGCGTTGCGCCACTCACCCGACCTCCTCGCGGCCCCCGCTGCTGGTTTGGTCGCGCTTGCCGCATGCAGGCGCATGCTGGTGGGAACGGCCCTGTACAGGGATCACCCGACCTCCGCGCGGCCCCCGCTTCTAGTTTGATCGCGCTCACCGCATGGAGTCGGATGCTGGTAGGACAGGCCCTTTACATTGTCTGCCTCGTTGTCACCTTCCCCTCAGCTAACAATGAGCCGTTCTACATTTTCCTTGCTCTTCGTCCCCTTTGATCTCTCGTTGTCACACCTCACCCTTCCACATCTCTGTGTCTCCCTCAGTCCGAAGAACGGCCCATTTCTTCTCTCCAGAGATGATGCCTGTCCCGCTGAGTTACACCAGTATTTTATGTCTATCTTCACATATTTTGGATTGTTTGAAATAAAATTTTCTATAGCTCTAGGGGCCAGTGGAATCAAGGGGTACGGGGAGAAGGCAGGCACAGGTTATTAATTGGGGATGATCAGCCATGATCACAATGAATGGCGGTGCTGGCTCAAAGGGCCGAATGGCCACCTGCTGCACCTATTTTCTATGTTTTCTAAAATGGTCTGCGCAGCGGTAGAGTTGCTGCCTTACAGCAATAGACAATAGGTGCAGGAGTAGGCCATTCGGCCCTTCGAGCACTGGCAACGCCGGAGACCCGGGTTCGATCCTGACTACCGGTGCTGTCTGTACAGAGTTTGTACCTTCTCCCCGGGACCTGCGAGGGTTTCCTCCCACACTCCAAAGACGTGCAGGTTTGTAGGTTAATTGGCTTGGTGAATGTAAAAAAAATTGTCTCTCGTGTGTGTAGGATAGTGTTAATGTGCGGGGATCGCTGGTCAGTGTGGACTCGGTGGGCCGAAGGGCCTGTTTACGTACAGTATCTCCAAACTAAACTAAACTAAAGCTCAGCACAAGCATTTGCGTTCGGAACTTCAACTAAATTAGGAATGACTTGCAGAATTGTAATTATCTGTTTGCCACATCTATTCTGGGATATCCTGCTTACTTCCCCTCTTCCTAATTCACATCACCACCATATCCATACTTTGAAAAACACTCACTCAAAACAATAGAGGTTTTTTTCTTCAGTTTTTATGTTAGTGTATTGTCACTTGAAAAATCTAGGTACAGTGAAAATCTTTTTTCGTTGCGTGCTATCCAGTCAGTGGAAAGACTATCTGTGATGTAAAGCAGCATCTGGAGTTCCTTCCCACATATTTTGCCTGCTCCACTGCGAAATCTCCACAAGGTAGCAAAGTCAAATGTGGGTCCCTTGAAGGCAGACACGGGTGAAATAATTATGGGCAACAAGGAAATGGCAGAAGAGTTGAATAGGTACTTCGGATCCGTCTTCACTATGGAGGACACAAACAATCTCCCAGATGTACTGGAGGACAGAGGATCTCAGGGGGTAGAGGAACTGAAAGAAATTTTCATTAGGCGAGAAATAGTATTGGGTAGGCTAATGGGACTGAAGGATGATAAACCCCCTGGGCCTGATGGTCTGCATCCCAGGGTCCTCAGGGAGGTGGCTCTAGAAATAGTGGACGCATTGGTGATCATTTTCCAATGTTCAATAGATTCAGGATCAGTTCCTGTGGATTGGAGGATAGCTAATGTTTTCCCACTTTTCAAGAAAGGAGCGAGAGAGAAAACGGGGAATTGCAGACCAGTTAGCCTGACTTCGGTGGTGGGAAAGATGCTGGAGTCAATTATTAAAGAGGTAATAATGGAGCATTTGGATAGCAGTAAAAGGATTAGTCCAAGTCAACATGGATTTATGAAAGGGAAATCATGCTTGACTAAACTTCTGGAATTTTTTGAGGATGTGACAAGTAAAATGGATAAAGGGGTGCCAGTGGATGTAGTGTATCTAGACTTTCAGAAAGCCTTTGATAAGGTCCCGCATGGGAGACTGGTGACTAAAGAGGGAATTAGGAGTAACACTAGCAAGTTTGCGGATGATACAAAGCTGGGTGGCAGTGTGAACTGTGAAGAGGATGTTAGGAGGTTGCAGGGTGACCTGGACAGGTTGAGTGAGTGGGCAGATGTGTGGCAGATGCAGTATAATATAGATAAATGTGAGGTTATCCACTTTGGTGGCAAAAACAAGGGGGCAGATTTTTATCTCAATGGGGTTAGGTTAGGTAAGGGGGAGGTACAGCGAGACCTGGGTGTCCTTGTACACCAGTCACTGAAAGTTGGCGTGCAGGTACAGCAGGCAGTGAAGAAAGCTAATGGAATGTTGGCCTTCATAACAAGAGGATTTCAGTACAGGAGTAAAGAGGTTTTTCTGCAGTTGTATAGGGCTCTGGTGAGACCACATGTGGAGTATTGTGTACAGTTTTGGTCTCCTAATTTGAGGAAGGACATCCTTGTGATTGAGGCAGTGCAGCGTAGGTTCACGAGATTGATCCCTGGGATGGTGGGACTGAAATATGAGGAAAGATTGAAAAGACTAGGCTTGTATTCACTGGAGTTTAGAAGGATGAGGGGGGATCTTATAGAAACATATAAAATTATAAAAGGACTGGACAAGCTAGAAGCAGGAAAAATGTTCCCAATGTTGGGTGCGTCCAGAACCAGGGCCCATAGTCTTAGAATAAAGGGGAGGCCATTTAAGACTGAGGTGAGAAAAAACTTTTTTACCCAGAGAGTTGTGAATTATGGAATTCCCTGCCACAGAGGGCAGTGGAGGCCAAGTCACTGGATGGATTTAAGAGGGAGTTGGAAAGAGCTCTAGGGGCTACTGGAGTCCAGGGATATGGGGAGAAGGCAAGCATGGGTTATTGATAGCGGACGATCAGCCACGATCATATTGAATGGTTATTCTGATACCTGATTAAAGATAGTCCGAGGGTCTCCAATAAGATAAGAAGGTAGCTCAGGGCCGCTCTCTGGTTTGTGATAGGATGGTTCAACAGATGCAGGTTTACAGATAAAAAGACACAAAGTGCTGGAGTAACTCAGCGGGTCTGGCAGCATCTTTGGGGAACATGGATAGGTGACGTTTCGGGTCGGGCCCTGCTTCTAACCCAACCCCAAATGTCACCTATCCATTTTCTCCCGAGAAGCTGCCTGCCCCGCTGAGTTACCCCGGAACTTCGTGACTTTTTTTTCCAACTCAAAACAATATGCAGACTGGACGTTGAAGAAATTCCATGATAATTTACCTTATAACGCACACTTAAATTTGACAGCACTTTGGTGATGGTTGAAATTATAAAATAATCTAAATGCTGAAGGTATAGGATGAGTTTAAATGTAGTTCGATATGACATAATGTCAGTCTAAAGAAGGGTCTCGACCCAAAACATCACCCACTCCTATTCTGAACTAGTGCCTGCCCCGCCAAGTTACTCCAGCATCTATCTGACATTATGTTACGTGGCTGTTGTACAGAGCCCTAGTGAGACCACACCTGGAGTATTGTGTGCAGTTTTGGTCCCCTAATTTGAGGAAGGACATTCTTGCTATTGAGGGAGTGCAGCGTAGGTTTACAAGGTTAATTCCCGGGATGGCGGGACTGTCATATGCTGAGAGAATGGAGCAGCTGGGCTTGTACACTCTGGAGTTTAGAAGGATGAGAGGGGATCTTATTAAAACATATATGATTATTAATGGTTTGGACATGCTAGAGGAAGGAAACATGTTCCCGATGTTGGGGGAGTCCAGAACCAGGGGCCACAGTTTAAGAATAAGGGGTAAGACATTAAGAACAGAGACGAGGGAACACTTTTTTTCTCTCAGAGTTGTGAGTCTGTGGAATTCTCTGCCTCAGAGGGCGATTAGAGACTGGCTCTCTGGAAAACGTTATAGAGAGAGCTAGATAGGGCGCTTAAAGATAGCGGAGTCAGGGGATATGGGGAGAAGGCAGGAACGGGGTACTGATTGGGGATGATCAGCCATGATTACAGTGAATGGCGGTGCTGGCTCGAAGGGCCGAATGGCCTACTCCTGCACCTATTGTCTATTGTGGCTGGATCCAATTGAAGTCAATGGGATAACTAATCCATTGGATTTTGAGGCTTCAAGAGTATACACCTGCTCTTTTTTGTTTTATCGTACGAATTGGGCCGGCACGGTGGCGCAGCGGTAGCGTTGCTCCCTCACAGCGCCAGAGACCCAGGTTCAATCTTGAGTACAGGAGCTGTCTGTACGGAGTTTGTATGTTCTCCCCGTGACCTGCGTGGGTTTTCTCCGGGTGCTCCGGTTTCCTCCCACTCTCCAAAGACGTGCAGGCTTGTAGGTTAATTGCATTCGGTATAAAATCGTAAATTGTCCCTAGTGTGCGTAGGATAGTGTCGGTGTGCGGGGTGATCGCTGGTCAGTGCCGACCTGTTTCCACGCTGCGTCTGTTACGGTCTAAAAGCAAGAGAATAAATCCCTGTGGAATTCTGCTCAGCTGCCGAGTGTTTGCGCCACTGGCCTTCCGGTAGACAGTCGGGAATGTGGCGCACTCCAGCACAGTCCCCCCCCTTGGTGTGGATGTCTGGGATGCCTTTGCCAGGGAGAGTGACTTTGCACTGATCCTTCCCCCCCCGCCCGCGGTCATTCCTCCTTCTCCCCGCTGCCGTCGGCCGGAAGGTACAGAAGCTTGAAACCACCAGACTCAGGAACAGCTTCTTCCCCTCTGTTATCAGGCATCTGACCGGTCCTTCCGTAAGCCAATACAATACAATACAATTTATTTGTTGTCATTTGAACCTCATTGAAGTTCAAACAAAATTTAGTTTCTGCAGTCATACAAACAAGAAAAGAACCAAGACACAACACAATTTACACAAACATCCATCACAGGGAATCTCCTCCTCACTGTGATGGAAGGCAAAGTCTTATCTCTCCCCTGCTCTCCCCATTCTCCTCCCGATGTCAGAGTCAAAGCCCCCGGCGGGCGATGGTAAATAAGTCCCGCGGCCATTAAAGCCGCGCCGGGTGATGTAAGGCCCTGCTCCGAGTCTGAGGAAGGACATTATTGCCATAGAGGGAGTGCAGAGAAGGTTCACCAGACTGATTCCTGGGATGTCAGGACTGTCTTATGAACAAAGACTGCATAGACTCGGTTTATACTCTCTAGAATTTAGGAGATTGAGAGGGGATCTTATAGAAACTTACAAAATTCTTAAGGGGTTGGACAGGCTAGATGCAGGAAGATTGTTCCCGATGTTGGGGAGGTCCAGGACAAGGGGTCACAGCTTAAGGATAAGGGGGAAATCCTTTAGGACCGAGATGAGAAGGACTTTTTTCACACAGAGAGTGGTGGGTCTCTGGAACTCTCTGCCACAATGGGTAGTTGAGGCCAGTTCATTGGCTATATTTAAGAGGGAGTTAGATGTGGCTCTTGAAGGGGATCAGACGGTATGGAGAGAAGGCAGGTACGGGATACTGAGTTGGATGATCAGCCATGGTCATATTGAATGGCGGTGCAGGCTCGAAGGGCCAAATGGCCTACTCCTGCACCTAATTTCTATGTTTCTATGAGACTTGATGTTGGAGCCCCCCGTGAGCGCTATCAAGTCCCGCGGCCACTAAAGCTGCGCCGGGCGATGTAAGGACCCACTCCAGGTCATTTGCAACCTCGTAACTCGGGGGGGGGGGAGAAGTTGCCGTTGCGGGAGCTTCGAAAAGCGGTCTCCCACCAGGGACCCGCGAGCTCCCGGTGTTACAGTCCAGAGCAGCACGGGTGGAAATCGCTTTGAAAACATGGAGGGGGGGACACAATGAGGCCTAACATCCAGGACAGGGGTCGGTAACCTACGGCTCACGTGCTGGATCCAGCCCGTAACAATTCGGCCTGGAGGCGTATTGTTTTTTCAATTCGTTTTCGCGACCTGGGAACTGAAGCTCGACCGGGTACATGCAGTCGACCTGGGAACTGCAGCCAGACCTGGTGCAAGCAAACCGACTTGGGACTGGCTGTCGTGCCCAAGACAAAAAACATGGGGGGGTTTGTCCCCCACCTCTCAAAACAAGGGGGATGACAGGACCCCCATGGCCCCCCCCCCCAGGATTTCCGCCCATGAACCAGGGTACTGTCCGATTCACCTCTACCCCTGGGGTGGGAGGTTGCAACCTTCACGTGGTCCGCCCTGTGTCAGCGAACGCAACCAACCCGGCGTGCACAATTAAATGAGATCAAATAGAACAAGTTGTCCTAAAACGTTGGGCTGGCTGTGCACGCCAAGAAGAAGAAGATCACCATCTAACCCGTTGCGGACATTGGACAATAGACAATAGGTGCAGGAATAGGCCATTCGGCCCTTCGAGCCAGCACCGCCATTCAATGTGATCATGGCTGATCATCCCCAATCAGTGCCCCGTTCCTGCCTTCTCCCCATTTCCCCTGACTCCGCTATTTTTAAGAGCCCTATCTAGCACTCTCTTGAAAGCATCCAGAGAAATGCACTGTCCTACTTTTTTTGTGTGTGTGTGATGGAGTGTGTGTGTGTGTGAGGGAGGGTGTGTGTGTGTGTGAGGGAGGGTGTGTGTGTGTGTGAGGGAGGGTGTGTGTGTGTGTGAGGGAGTGTGTGTGTGTGTGTGAGGGAGGGTGTGTGTGTGAGGGAGGGTGTGTGTGTGTGAGGGAGGGTGTGTGTGTGTGTGAGGGAGGGTGTGTGTGTGTGTGAGGGAGGGTGTGTGTGTGTGTGAGGGAGGGTGTGTGTGTGTGTGAGGGAGGGTATGTGTGTGTGTGAGGGAGGGTGTGTGTGTGTGTGAGGGAGGGTGTGTGTGTGTGTGAGGGAGGGTGTGTGTGTGTGTGAGGGAGGGTGTGTGTGTGTGTGAGGGAGTGTGTGTGTGTGTGTGAGGGAGGGTATGTGTGTGTGTGAGGGAGGGTGTGTGTGTGTGATGGAGTGTGTGTGTGTGAGGGAGTGTGTGTGTGTGAGGGAGGGTGTGTGTGTGTGTGAGGGAGGGTGTGTGTGTGTGTGAGGGAGGGTGTGTGTGTGTGTGAGGGAGGGTGTGTGTGTGTGTGAGGGAGGGTGTGTGTGTGTGAGGGGGAGTGTGTGTGTGTGAGGGAGGGTGTGTGTGTGAGGGAGGGTGTGTGTGTGTGTGAGGGAGGGTGTGTGTGTGTGTGAGGGAGGGTGTGTGTGTGTGTGAGGGATGGTGTGTGTATGAGTGTGTGAGGGAGTGTGTGTGTGTGTGTGTGTGTGTGTGATGGAGTGTGTGTGATGGAGTGTGTGTGTGTGTGTGTGTGATGGAGTGTGTGTGTGAGATGGAGTGTGTGTGATGGAGTGTGTGTGTGTGAGGGAGGGTGTGTGTGTGAGGGAGGGTGTGTGTGTGAGGGAGGGTGTGTGTGTGTGTGAGGGAGGGTGTGTGTATGAGGGAGTGTGTGTGTGTGTGTGTGAGGGAGTGTGTGTGTGTGAGGGAGTGTGTGTGTGTGAGGGAGTGTGTGTGTGTGAGGGAGTGTGTGTGTGTGATGGAGTGTGTGTGTGTGAGGGAGTGTGTGGAGTGTGTGTGTGTGATGGAGTGTGTGTGTGTGAGGGAGTGTGTGTGTGTGATGGAGTGTGTGTGTGTGAGGGAGTGTGTGGAGTGTGTGTGTGTGATGGAGTGTGTGTGTGTGTGTGATGGAGTGTGTGTGTGTGAGATGGAGTGTGTGTGTGTGAGATGGAGTGTGTGATGGTGTGTGTGTGATGGAGTGTGTGTGTGTGAGGGAGTGTGTGTGTGTGATGGAGTGTGTGTGTGTGAGGGAGTGTGTGGAGTGTGTGTGTGTGATGGAGTGTGTGTGTGTGTGAGATGGAGTGTGTGTGTGTGAGATGGAGTGTGTGTGTGTGAGGGAGTGTGTGATTGTGTGTGTGTGAGGGAGTGTGTGTGTGTGTGTGAGGGAGGGTGTGTGTGTGAGGGAGGGTGTGTGTGTGAGGGAGTGTGTGTGTGTGTGAGGGAGGGTGTGTATGTGAGGGAGGGTGTGTGTGTGAGGGAGTGTGTGTGTGAGGGAGGGAGGGTGTGTGTGTGAGGGGGAGAGAGAGTTTTGTGAGAGAGTGAGTGCGTAAGAGTGCGCGTGTGAGAGTGTGCTTGTGAGAGTATGCGTTTGAGAGCACAAGAGAAAGAGTGTGAGAGAGAGTGCGTGTGAGAGTGTTTGAGAGAGAGAGAGCCTGTGTGAGAGAGCGTGAGAGTGAGCGCGTGTCAGAGAGAGAGTGAGTGTTTGAGAGTGTGAGTGTGGGTGCACGAGTGTGTGACACACAACTCTTTTCCCCAGCTGACGACTCGTGCTCTGTGTGTGTGTCCGTGTCCACCACTGTGGTTCATTCCCCGGTGCGGGTGCGGGTGCGGGGCTGGGGATGGGGATGGGGACTCTGAGCCGTCTACATCTCCTTGTCCCCGCCACAGGAAGTGGACGGAGAACTTCCTGCCGTAACAATGGGTCTGAAAGAAGGGTCTCGACCCGAAACGTCACCCATTCCTTCTCTCCAGGCACGCTGCCTGTCCCCGCTGAGTTACTCCAGCATTTTGTGTCTATCTTTAGTCTTTCCCAGGGATTGCTGCAAACATTGAAAGGAGCCCAATCAAAGAATTGTACTTGTGGGTGTGAATTTGTTAACACCTCCTTTCACATCTGTGCAAATGGTTCAAGGGTGTGGGTGTGTGTGTGTGTGCGAGAGAGTGTGTTAAAGTGAGAGTGTTAGAGGATGTGTTCCTCTCTGTCCGAACTAACCCCATTCACCCATGTTTGCCCGATATCCCTCTAAAGCTACCCTATCCATGCACCCGTCCAAATGTGTTTTCAATGTATTAAAAAAGACTAAGTGTTGAAGTAACTCAGCGGCTCAGGCAGCATGTGTGGAGAATATGGACACGCTTTAGGTTTAAGGTGGGGGGGGGGGGGAGATTAAATGGAAATCCAAGGGGTAACTTTTTCACATCTTGGGTGGTGGGTGTATAGAATGAGCTGCCAGAGGAGGTAGTTGAGTCTGTGAGTATCCCGACGTTTAAGAAACATTTAGACAGGTTTAGAGGGATATGGGCCAAAGGCAGGCAGGTGGGACCAGTGTAGCTGGGGCATGTTGGTCGGTGTGGGCAGGTTGGGCTGACGGGCCTGTTTCCACGCTGTAAGGCTCTATGACTCTTTGTAGGCCATTCGGCCCGTCGTCTTCTCCGGCATTCAATCATGGCTGATCTATCGCTCCCTCCGAACCCCATTCTCCTGCCTTTTCCCCGTAACCCCCGACATCCGCACTAATCAGGAATCTATGTATCTCCGCTTTAAAATGCCCATTGACTTGGCTTCCACAGCCGTCTGTGGCAATGAATCCCACAGATTCACCACCCTCTGGCTGAAGAAATTCCTCCTCATCTCCTTCCGACATTTCTCACTGAATTACCTTTTCTTTTTGTTTGTTTTTAGTCCATCGAGCCGGCGGGGTGACGATCATATCTCCAGATAAGGACGTTGAAGTCAACGAGTTTGAAAGTAAGTGCCATGTTGGTCCTCTGTGTGACATCTCTCTGCCCCCCACCTCTCCCCTCTGACCCCACCCCCTTCCCCTCTGGCCCCACCCCCTTCCCCTCTGGCCCCACCCCCTTCCCCTCTGGCCCCACCCCCTTCCCCTCTGGCCCCACCCCCTTCCCCTGGCCCCACCCCCTTCCCCTCTGACCCCACCCCCTTCCCCTCTGGCCCCACCCCCTTCCCCTCTGACCCCACCCCCTTCCCCTCTGGCCCCACCCCCTTCCCCTCTGGCCCCACCCCCTTCCCCTCTGGCCCCACCCCCTTCCCCTCTGGCCCCACCCCCTTCCCCTCTGGCCCCACCCCCTTCCCCTCTGCCCCCACCCCCTTCCCCTCTGACCCCCCTCTCCCCTCTGACCCCCCTCTCCCCTCTGACCCCACCCCTCCCCTCTGACCCCACCCCTCCCCTCTGACCCCACCCCTCCCCTCAGACCCCACCCCTCCCCTCTGACCCCACACCCTCCCCTCTGACCCCACCCCCTCCCTCACTCCCCCTCTGACCCCCTCTCCTCTGACTCCACCTCCTCCCCTCTGACCCCCCCTCTGACCCCACCCCCTCCCCTCTTACCCCATCCCTTCCCCTCTGCCCCCCCTCTCCCCTCTGACCCCACCCCCCCTCTGACCCCACCCCCTCCCTCACCCCCCCTTTGACCCCCCTCCCCCCTCTGACCCCCCTCCACTCTGACCACTCACCCCCCCCCCTCCCCTTTGACCGCCCCCTCCCCACCCGCAGCTCGATTTAGGATCAGCTCTACCCAAGACAGTAAGAAATGGCAGAGACTTGTAGACGTTGCCTCGTCCATCTGTGCGCCATGGAGGTGCAGCGGCAGAGCTGCTGCCTCACACGAACCCGACCAGGGGTGCTGCCTGTACGGAGTTTGCGCCTTCTCCCCGTGACCCCGTTAGTTTGGGTTTCCTCCCACACTCGTGCAGGTTTGCAGGTTAATTGGCTTCTGTAAATTGTCCCTGGAGTGCAGGATGGAGCTAGCGGACGTGAGATCGCTGGTCGCCATGGACTCGCTGGGCATGTTTCCATGCTGTATCAAAAATCAAACAATATCTAATGTGATATTTAAATGTTTAAAATCCCATCTGTTTCTCAAATGGCCTTGAGGGAAGGAAATTTACATATTAGACAGCTCAAAGACTAGAGGGCGTAGCTTGAAGGTGGGAGGGACAAAGTTGTTTTAACGCTGGATCATATGCAGGCAGACGAGATTTACTGCACACCTCCAGATCCAGGGACAGTTTCTTCCCAGCTGTTATCGGGCAACTAAACCATCCTACCACCAACTAGAGAGCGGTCCTGATCTCCCATCTACCTCATTGGTGACCCTCGGACAGTCTGAGGAAGGGTATCGACCTGAAACGTCGCCTAATTCCTTCGCTCCATAGATGCTGCCGCACCCGCTGAGTTTCTCCAGCATTTTTGTCAACCTTTGATTTTCCAGCATCTGCAGTTCTTTCTTAAACACTCGGACTGTCTTTGATTGGATTTACCTTGCACTAAACATTATCATCTTATCATCAATCTGTACGCTGGACGGCTCGTTTGTAATCATGTATTGTCTCTCCACTGACTGGTTAGCACGCAACAAAAGCCTTTCTACGCTACCTCGGTACACATGACAATGTACTAAAACTGAAGTGAACTGTAGTTTGACTTGGCACCAAGTTTTGGCACAGATATGGCGGGCCGAAGGGCCTGTTCCTGTGATGTACTGTTCTACATCCATCTGAATATCAATTCCTGGCGCACAGCTCACGGTCTCCTAGGTTACCATCTTTCTCGAGCTTCCTGGCCAATTGTGGCACCATTTCTCCTACAAAGCAGAAGTTGCAGGCCCTAAACGTTCCCCTCAGCCACCCAGCTCCACCGGTGAAGATTTCTTCTCAGCCCTCCATGTAAATCTATGCTCCTCTCATAGAAAGAATCTTATCAATAGACAATCGGTGCAGGAGTAGGCCATTCGGCCCTTTGAGCCAGCACCGCCATTCAATGCGATCATGGCTGATCATCCCCAATCAGTACCCCGTACCTGCCTTCTCCCCATATCCCCAGACTCTGCTATCTTTAAGAGCCCTATCTAGCTCTCTCTTGAGAGAGAGAGAGAGAGAGATAGAGAGATGCATCACATCACGGTTTGGGAACAGCTCCATCCGAGACCGCAGGAAATTGCAGCGAATTGTGGACGCAGCCCAGACCATCACAAAAAAACAGCCTCCCTTCTATTGATTCAATTTACACCTCACGCTGCCTCGGCAAGGCCAGCAGCATCATCAAGGACCAGTCGCACCCTGGTCACTCCCTCTTCTCCCCTCTCCCATCGGGCAAGAGGTACAGAAGTGTGAAAACGCACACCTCCAGATTCAGGGACAGTTTCTTCCCAGCGGTTATCAGGCAACTGAACCATCCTACCACAACCAGAGAGCGGTCCTGACCTCCCATCCACCTCTTCGGGGACCCGTGGACTATCTTTAATTGGACTTTGCTGGACTTAATTTGCACTAAACATTATTCCCCTTTATCCTGTATCTGTACATTGTGGATGGCTTGATTGTGATCACGTGTGGTCTTTCCCTGACTGGACAGCACGCAACAACAAAACTGTCCACTCTAGCTCAGTACACGTGACAATAAACTGAACTCAAACTAAACTCTAAACTAAACTAAACTTTAAACTTCAACTAAATTTTAAATTGAAACTATCTGTTAAACTTAAACAACACTTAGACACTTGAACTTTACTTGAACTTTACTTAAACTATTCTTAAGCTAATCTTTATGTATAGTATCTATAACTATTATACTATACATACTATACTTAAACTAATAGTTAAACTAATACTTAAACTAATACTTTACTTAAATTAATACTTAAGCTAATACTTTACTTAAACTAATATTTAAACTAATACCTTACTTAAACTAATACTCAAAGTAATACTTAAACTAATATTTTATTTAAACTAATACTCAAACTAATACTTTATTTAAACTAATACTCAAACTAATACTTCAACTAATACTTTATTTAAACTGATACTCCAACTGATACTCCAACTGATACTCCAACTGATACTCCAACTGATACTCCAACTGATACTCCAACTGATACTTCATTTAAACTAATACTCGAACTAATACTTAAACTAACACAAACTATACTTGAACTAATACTTATACAAACTATACTTATACTTCAACGAAACTACTGCCCTTTCTGTGACTGTAAATTGGCTCCTTCTGTCCATCTTCCTGTCCCTTGATTAAATCTCCCCCTTGGTCTCGTCCATCCGAAAGGAAAACAGCCCCAGCCCTTGCTCCGGCCCTGTAAATGTCCGTGTGGATCACCCCCGCACCTTCTCCTCTGCTGTTGCCCACCACACCCGATCATGTTCCTAAGTGATAGGAACAGAATTAGGCCATTCGGCCCATCAAGCCTCCTCTGCCATTCAACCATGGCTCCACTCCGCCATTCATTCCCCTGCCTTCTCCCCACAACCCCTGCCTCCCGTACTAATCCAGATTCCCCCCTGTTGATT
>OY740792.1:5808770-6145897 GCA_963514005.1 Raja brachyura | reverse complement strand
TTCCTTACAATGCCGTGTGTGACAGTGATCGCAACTTCTACTGAAGTGAGGATGGCCGTTGGCGCGCTAGAAGCTCATCCGCCCTTTGACGGGTCTTGTTTTTGGTCCTGCTGGGGGTCCACAGCCCCCTCCTCACCCGGCAAACCAGGAGGGGGAGACGGTTTAGTCGCCGACTATCCGACCACGGAGCAGGTAGCACGGGGTTACATGGTACCCGTGGCGGGGGGGGGAGGGGGTGGACTCCCCCTGGCCTGTCCATCTCTGATCCTCTCCCTGATTTATTTAATGCCAGAAAACTTCCCCAGTCACTCTATGGTTGGTCGGGGTTTGGGGAGGGGGGGAGAGGGGCAACTATAGTGAACCTTGGCCTCTGCGCCCCCTTTACTGGAAGGGAAGGAAAACAAGATTGTTTTGTGCCGGAGCGTGCGTTTGGTGAGTGTAGAACAATCACGCACGTGTGTCTGCGTGCGCGCGTGTGACATTCGCCGGCTATTCAGGTGAATGATGCACACTCAAGGGGCCCTTTTCCAGTTTAATGCTTGCACGTCCTCGCTGTACAGAAGGCACGAAGCTCGGACGAAGCACTGGAGACCGCGCGGAGGGGCCGTGGAGCAAGCTGCTACAGCGAGTGTCACCTCCATCGCCGCGGCGCCTCTATTTTGTTGCGCGTGTTAATATCTTGTCTGATCACTGCCGTTTTGTCCTCTTCTTTACCTGCAGATTGTGAGTTCCAAATCCCACAGCCATGACGAAGCGATCCGCAGAAATAGAAATAGAAATAGATGCCGAGGACAAGCGGCATTGCACGGAGGAAAGGTAGGCGGGCAAGCATCGCTTAGAACCCACACCTCGACCGGTCTTCACTCACCTGTTCTTTACTTTCATTTGGCGATTTTTGTTAAGCAAGGCTGGGGGAACAACTCACTTAGCTTCTCCACTGCCTCAAGAAAGGTTATTTACTATTGGCAAATGGGCATTTTTCAAAGACTGGGGTATTAACACAGCGCTTGCTGAGCAAGCACACGTAACTAAATGCGGAACGCAAAGTGTTGGAGGAACTCAGCGGGTCAGGCAGCATCTGCGGTAGGTGACGTTTCTGGTCGGAACCCTTCTTCAGACTGATTGGCGCGGTAGAGCTATTGCCTCACAGAGCCAGAGACTCCGATTCGATCCCGACTACGGGCGCTGTCTGTACCGAGTTTGTACGTTTCCTCCCCCCCCCCCCCCCCCCCGTGACCTGCGTGGGTTTTCTCCGAGAGCTTTGGTTTCATCCCACGCTCAAAAAATGTGCAGATTAATTGGTTTGGTGTAAATGTTAAATTGACCTTGTGCGTGTAGGGTAGTGTCATGTGTGCGGGGATAGCTGGTCGGCACGGACCTGTTGGGCCGAAGGGCCCTTTTCTGCGCTGTATCTCTAAACTAAAGAAGGGTCCCAACCTTCACCTTCACACATATGAAGAAGGGTGCTGATCGGAAATGTCGCCTCCCTATTCCCTCTACAAATGCTGCCTGACCACTAGGGGCGCCACATTGTTGGCAGTCTCTGCCTACAGTCATTTTTTATCTCTTTATTTTTAGTCAGTTTTAAAGTTTGTTTGGAGATTTCATTAGATTTTCTACGTGGGGGAGGGGGGTAGGGTAAGGGGGGAACCGTTTTCCAGTCACTTCCTGGCGAGGATGCGACTATTCTCCGAGTCGCGTCCTCGCCCCCCCCCTCCTCGCGGCCTACCACCTGGATTGGAGCGGCCTTTCCTGCCGGGGACCCGGACCAGAGCTTCAGCAGCGGCGGCGCAGCGCTGGATACATCGCGGAGCGGGCGGTTGCTTACCTGGATCGCCGTTGAAGCTCCGGAGTGTTGGGCCGCTGCTTCAACATCGGAGCTGTGGTTCGTAGAGCTTCCAGCGCGGGCGGCGCTGACTTCAACATGGCGGAGTCCTGGGGCCCTTTGCCGAGGGACCGCCAGCGTTGTATCTCCGCCAGCGCGGCCTGTGGACTTCGGGAGCCGCGGACTCCGTTAGTAGGTGGCCGATTCGGATGCCCAAGCCGCTGTGGGATGTCCTCCAGTCCCGACATTGGACTTCCATCACCCCCACGAGCGGGCCTGAACATCGGGCCACCCGTAGTGGCAACAGTGTGGCAGTTCGGGATCCCCCGACCACGAGAGGACAACAGAGGAGCATGACTGAATTTTGGAGCCTTCCCTCACAGTGGGGAAACTTTGAACCCGCTGTGTGGGGATATCTGTGTTAAAGACTATCGTGTTCTGCGCTCTTTATTATTCGTACGGCTGTATGTCGACCACACATTTCCCTGGACCAACTGGTACATGTGACAAATAAATGTATCTCTATCTTGTATCCAGCACTTCCTGCTTTGCTGAAGATTTCAGCTTCTTCAGGTCCTTCAGTCTCCAAGCTAAATAGAAAGACAAGTTTCACCTTTTTCAGCTCCCTTTAGGAGCCTCTTCCATAATTTCAGAATTGTGCACTGAAAATGGAAAAAAAAATGTTTCTAATACTCTGTGTGCTGCGGAAAATGTTGTGGTTGGTGACATTCAAGAGACTTTTAAATTGTCACGTGGATGGATATGCAGGGAATGGAGGAACCGACTGAAAGGAAGAATGGGTCGACTGGTCTTATATTCACTGGAATTTAGGAGTATGAGAGGGGATCTTATAGAAATATATACATTTCTTAAGGGATTGGACAGGCTAGACGCAGGAAAATTGTTGGGGGAGTCCAGAACCAGGGGTCGCAGTTTAAGAATAAGGGGTGGGCCATTTATGACTTAAATGAGGAAAAAAAAATTTCACCCAGAGATTTGGGAATCTGTAGAATTCTCTGCCACAGAAGGCAGTGGAGGCCAATTCACTGGATGTTTTCAAAGAGTTAGATATATATTTCTTGCGGTTAACAGAATCAAGGGGTATGGGAAGAAAACAGGAATGGGGGGTACTGCTTTTGGATGATCAGCCATGATCATATTGAATGGCAGTGCTGGCTCGAAAGGCCAAATGGCCTACTCCTGCACCTATGTTTCTATGTTTTTATACAGATTATGTGCAGGCAGTCCTGGCCTCATGTTTGGTACGGACATTGTGGGCTGAAGGGCCTTTTCCTGTGCTGCAGTCGGGAAGAACTGCAGATGCTGGTTTAAATCGAAGGTAGACACAAAATGCTGGAGGAACTCAGCGGGACAGGCAGCTTCTCGACCTGAAACGTCACCCATTCCTTCCCTCCAGATATGCTGCCTGTCCCGCACTGTTCCATGTTCTATGAAATCAAATCCGTTTTAAGTTGCACAAAAAAGGGTGGGAAGAACAAAGCTAAAGAAACTGAATACTGTGAGGGACTCAAATGCAAATGGTGCTGCTGTCCGCTGAAACATAGAAAATAGGTGCAGGAGTAGGCCATTCGGCCCGTCGAGCCTGCACCGCCATTCAATATGATCATGGCTGATCATCCAACTCGGTATCCAATACCTGCCTTCTCTCCATACCCCCTGATCCCTTTAGCCACAAGGGCCACATCTAACTCCCTCTTAAATATAGCCAATGATCTGGCCTCAACTACTTTCTATGGCAGAGAATTCCACAGATTCACCACTCTCTGCGTGAAAAATGTTTTTCTCATCTCAGTCCTAAAAGGCTTCACCCTTATCCTTAAACTGTGACCCCTTGTCCTGGACTTCCCCAACATCGGGAACAATCTTCCTGCATCTAGCCTGTCCAACCCCTTAAGAATTTTGGACGTTTCTATAAGTTCCCACCTCAATCTTCTAAATTCTAGCGAGTACAAGCCGAGTCTATCGAGTCTTTCTTCATATGAAAGTCCTGACGTCCCAGGAATCAGTCTTGTGAACCTTCTCTGTACTCCCTCTGGAAAGGAGTGCAAAGACTTTCTCATTGTGGGCTCCAACGTTCCTTGGTCATCGGTGCTGGCTCTGATTTGTTCTGAACATACGGAATAGGAGTAGAATTAGGCCATTCGGCCCATCAAATCAACTCTGCCATTCAATCATGGCTGATCTATCCCTCCCTCCTAACCCCATTCTCCTGCCTTCTCCCCATAACCCCTGACACCCATACCAATTAAGAATCTATCTATCTCTGCCTTAAAAGTATCCACAGATATGCTTTGCACAGCCTTCTGTGGCAAAGAATTCCACAGGTTCACCACCCTCTGACTAAAGAAATGTTTCCTCATTTCCTTGCCAAAAGAACGTCCTGTAATTCTGAGGCTATGGCCTGGACTCTCCCACTAGTGGAAACATCCTCTCCACATCCACTCTGCCCAAGCCTTTCACTATTCTTTCATACCTCTAGATTTCCTCCCCTGCGACTCTCAGTCTGAACAATGGTTTGGTCCCGAAACGCCACCTATTCCTTTTCTCCAGAGATGCTGACTGTCTCGCTGAGTTAATCCAGCATTTTGTGTCCATCATCGGTGTGAACCTGCATCTGCGGTTCCATCCTACACGTTGTGAATTGTCTGCCGAGAATTGAATGAGGGCAAGAGCAGAAGACAGAAACAATTGTGCTGAAACACCTAACCCTGCAGTGACAGAAAACCTGAAACAAAATAAAATCCTGGTGATATCAGTCAGTTCCGTTATAAACTGGGAAGGCTGGTTATCTGAAATGGTTGAATTCACCGCTGATAACCGTTGGGTGTCTAGTCTCAAGATGAAGTGTAACTCCTTAGTTACTGTAGACTTAACTAGGCACTTTTAACTAGTTTTAACGAGGGAAGGCACGGAAACAGGCCCTTTGACCCACCGAGTCCATGCCGACCAGCAATCACCCTGTGCACTAGCACTATCCTACACATTAGGGTCAATTTACAACTTTACTGAGGACAATTAACCGTACAAAATTGTGCGCCTTTGGAGTGTGGGAGGAAACCGGAATACCCGAAGGAAGCTCAGGCGGTCACGAGGAGAACATGCAAACTCCACACAGACACGGTGGCGCATGGCAGTAGAGTTGCTGCCTTTCAGCGAATGCACCCGGGTTCGAACCAGATTACGGGTGCTGCCTGTATGGAGTTTGTACGTTCTCCCCGTGACCTGCGTCGGTTTTCTCCGAGATCTTCGCTTTCCTCCCACATTCCAAAGACGTACGGGTTTGTAGGTTATTTGGCTTTGTAAATGTGTTTTATTTTTTTTAAGTCCCCAGTTAATGTGCGGGGATCGCTGGTCGGCGCAGAGCCGGTGGGCCGAAGGGCCTGTTTCCGCGCTGTATCTCTAACACTAAACTAAGCACCCAAGGTCAGGATCAAACCTAAGTCTCTGCCACTGTGAGCCAGCTACTCAACCAGCCACCCGCCACAGTTCTGGTCATAGATGGAAGCAAGTGAGGTAAATAATACATTTCAAAGGAGCTTTTAAAAAAAAAAAATCACTTGACATTTTCAACCCAAAGTTTTGGGACCTAATCCAAGACGAGGAAAAGTCCAGTACATTGATCAACTGGATATGGTGCAGTGGGCTGAATAGTGTTTTATTTTGCTGTCCAGTCTGATTTTTAACAGCACAGCAGTGTGTTTGTTGGTCTGAATCACAAAGTTTAACCTGGCACGTCCATTTGCGCTGCTTTAATGTGCAGGAAAGAACTGCAGATGTTGGTTTACACCAAAAATAGACACAAAGTGCTGGAGTAACTCAGCGGGTCAGGCAGCATCTCTAGATTAGGTGACAGTTTGGGTCGAGAGCCTTTTTCAGACTGCTAGAAGATTGAATCACTGAAGATGACTCTCACTCTGAAGAAGGGTCTCGACCTGAAACGTCTCCTATTCCTTTCACCCATAGATAGTGCTACAGTGTGGAAACAGGCCCTTCAGCCACATTTGCCAGCATGTCCCAGCTAGACTAACCCCACCTGCCCGCATTTGGTCGATATCCCTCCAAACCTGTCATAGAAACATAGAAAATTGGTGCAGGAGTAGGCCATTCGGCCCTTCGAACCTGCACTGCCATTCAATATGATCATGGCTGATCATCCAACTCAGTATCCTGTACCTGCCTACTCTCCATACCCTCTGATCCCTTTAGCCACGAGGGCCACATCTAACTCCCTCTTAAATATAGCCAATGAACTGGCCTCAAATACCTTCTGTGGCAGAGAATTCCACAGATTCTCCGCTCTCTGTGTGAAAAATGTTTTTCTCATCTCGGTCCTAAAAGACTTCCCTTTTATCCTTAAACTGTGATTTCATTGTACTGGACCTCCCCAACATCGGGAACAATCTTCCTGCATCTAGCTTGTCCAACCCCTTAAGAATTTTGTAAGTTTCTATAAGATCCCCCCTCAATCTTCTAAATTCTAGCGAGTACAAGCCGAGTTTAGCCAGTCTTTCCTCATATGGAAGTCCTGACATCCCAGGAATCAGTCTGGTGAACCTTCTCTGTACTCCCTCTATGGCAAGAATGCCTTTCCTCAGATTTGGAGACCAAAACTGTACGCAATACTCCAGGTGTGGTCTCACCAAAACCCTGTACAACTGCAGTAGAACCTCCCTGCTGCTATACTCAAATCCTTTTGCTATGAATGCCAACATACCATTCGCTTTCTTCACAGCCTGCTGCACCTGCATGCCTACTTTCAATGACTGATGTACCATGACACCCAGGTCTCGTTGCATTTCTCCTTTTCCTAATCGGCCACCATTCAGATATCCAGATACCCAGCTAATTGTTTCTTAAATGTTGGGATAGTCCCTGCCTTTACTACCTCCTGTGTCAGCTTGTTCCATACATCTCCCAACCTTTGTCTGAAGAAGTTACCCCCTCAGATTCCTATTATAACTTTTCACCTGAAACCTGTGTCCTCTGGTTCTTGATTCACCTACTCTGGGCAAGAGACTCTGTGCATCTACCCAATCTATTCCTCTCGTGGTTTTATACGCCTCTATAAGATCACCCCTCAATCTCCTGCGGTCCAAGGAATAGAGTCCCAGCCTGCTCAACCTCTGCTAAACAAGGAGGTGACAAGTGCTGGAGTAACTCAGTGGGTCAGGCAGCATCCCTGGTGAACATGGGTGGGTGACGTTTTTTGGGTCTTCTTCAGGCTGAACCACTGAGTTACTCCGGCCGTTTGTGTCTTTTATTTTTGGTAAACCAGCATCTGCAGTTCCTTGTATTTAGAAATGGCTCATCCTGTTTATAAGTTGTAGGAACAGAATTGGGCCATTCGGCCAATCAAGTCTACTCTGACATTCAATCGTGGCTGATCTATCTTTCCCTCTCGACCCCGTTCTTCTGCCTTCTCCTCCATAACCCTTGACTCCCGTACTGTCAATCTCCACCTTAATTAAATATCCTTTGGCTTGGAGAGGCCTCCACAACCCTCTGTGGCAATTAATTCCACAGATTCACCACCCTCTGGCTAAAGTTGAGTTGCAGGTTTGTCGTAATATTTTTTAACTGACATAACGACTTTAATTTAATTCCGTTTCATCTCTCCTCCAGCATTGCCGAGCAGACAACGATCACAACAGCAGAGTTTGTGAGCCAATCCATCGACATCAATGAACCAGTTGGTAATCTCAAGAAGCTGTTAGAACCACGTCTTCAGTGTTCCTTGGAAGCACATGAAATTTGTCTTCAAGATATCTTGGTAAAGAATTAGATTTGTCATGAAATTACTCGAAGAACTGCCACAATTTCTAGCATGTATACTTTGACCAGTGATTAAAAACTTGACCATTGAGCTCCCGGCTAAAGTTGCAGCGTTTTGGGTGCTAGAATTTAGAAGGATGAGAGGGGATCTTATTGAAACATTATTGAAGATTATTAAGGGATTGGACACACCAGAGGCAGGCAACATGTTCCCGATGTTGGGGGAGTCCAGAACCAGGGGCCACAATTTACGAATAAGGGGTAGACCATTTAGAACAAAGATGAGGAAAAACGTTTTCACCCAGAGAGTTGTGAATCTGTGGAATTCTTCTCATAAGGCAGTGGAGGCCGATTTTCTGGATGCTTTCAAGAGAGAGCTCTTAAAGAGTCAAGGGATATGGGAAGGCAGGAACAGGGTACTGATTGTGAATGATCAGCCATGATCACAGTGAATGGCGGTGCTGGCTCGAAGGGCCGAATGACCTACTCCTGCACCTATTGTCTATTGTGATTCATTCAAAGCAAGTTCCAGTTGAGATCCATTGGATGAGTCTTGTGGTCATGGGCAAAGGGCAAGGAAACAACCCCTTTGCCACAACACCACCATGCAACACGACCAAGATGCCCCATCTAAGCTAGACCCATTTGGCTGCGTTTGCCCCATATCCCTCCAAACTTGATTCAAGGTGTTATATCCAGAAGGTTAGCACCACCAGCTAACTTCCTTGCCCACTAAATCCATGCAACTTGGAGACTTGAAAACATATTGTTTTAAATAAATGTTGAATGTAAGAATTAGAGATGGAGCTGCTATAGGAAACTTATAATTTTTACAAAATCATGAGAGGACTAGATCGGGTAGTCTATTACCCAGAGTAGGGGAATCAAGGACCAGAGACCATAGGTTCAAAGTGAAGGGGAAAATATTTAATAGGAATCCGAGGGGTTACTTTTTCATACAGAGGGTGGTGGGTGTATAGAACAAGCTGCCAGAGGCTGGGGCTATCCCATTGTTTAAGAAACAGTTGGACAGGTACCTGGATAGGACAGGTTTGGAGGGTTAAGGACCAAGCTCAGGCAAGTGCGACTAGTGTAGCTGGGACATTGTTGGCTGGTGTGGGCGAGTTGGGCCGAAGGGCCTGTTTCTACACTATCAATCTATGATTCTATGTTGTTTATCTTTCATCCCTGAAATCCAAATACCCAGCTCTTTATCCTTATGGACTTCCTTCTGTCAGCATTACCTCTTTAAAACCCAGAGATTTAAAACCCCTTAGCAATAAGGGGTCGGCCATTTAGGACTGAGATGAGGAAAAACGTTTTCACCCAGAGAGTTGTGAATCTGTGGAATTCTCTGCCACTGAAGGCAGTGGAGGCCAATTCACTGGATGTATTCAAGAGAGGGCTAACGGAATCAAGGGAGATGGGGAGAAAGCAGGAACGTGATACTGATTTAGGATGATCAGCCATTATCATATTGAATGGCGGTGCTGGCTTGAAGGGCCAAATGGCATTACTCCTGCAATTTCTATTCCCAAACCTTTGTGTTTAGGGAACTCATTTCACCTTGGTGTTGAAGGCTGCTGGGCAAGGTTACTGCTTTAACTCTGCCAGTGATAGATGGACTTCACTGAGCATGAGCCAAGACATCACTTCACGTCACCCATTCCTTCTCTCCAGAGATGCTGCCTGCCCCACTGAGTTACTCTGACTTTTTGTGCCTATCTTCGGTTTAAACCAGCATCTGCGGTTCCTTCTTACACATAATCACGCTCATTTGACAACATGCATAATTATATACGACCACTAGGAATGGTCCTGTGGAGGTGTACAAGATCGTGAGGGGCATTCTTTAGGTGGATGCACACAGTCTTCTCCATTGGGTTGGGGAGCCAATAACTAAAGGGCACAGACTGTAAAACAGGAGCAGAAGTAGGCCATTTAGCCCATTTACTCCACTATTCATTCATGGCATGAGGGGGATATGGGGAGAAGGCAGGAACGGGGTACTGATTGGGGATGATCAGCCATGATCACATTGAATGGCGGTGCTGACTCGAAGGGCCGAATGGCCTACTCCTGCACCTATTGTCTATTTATTTTTCCCTCTCAATCCCATTCTCCTGCTTTCACCCCACAACCTTTACTGATCAAGAACCTTTCAATCCTAAAAACCTCCAATGTCTTGACCTCCACAACCATCTGTGGCCACA
The DNA here is from genome assembly GCA_963514005.1 of Raja brachyura. The sequence goes on along the minus strand of OY740792.1, from coordinate 6,136,066 downwards.
AATTCCACAGATTCACCAATCTCTGGCTAAATAAATTCCCGAGTTCGATCCTGACTACGGGTGCTGTCTGTACGGAGTTAGGTTTACCGAGTAGGTTTTCTCCAAGATCTTCGGTTTCCTCCCACACTCCAAAGACGTACAGGTTTGTAGGTTAATTGGCTTGGTATAAAATTGTCCTTGGTGTGTGTAGGGTGGTGTTAGCGTGCGGGGATTGCTGGTCGGCGTAGACAGGGTAGTCTGAAGGGTGGGGGTTACACAAAAAGCTGGAGAAACTCAGCGGGTGCAGCAGCATCTAAGGAGCGAAGGAGATAAACGACGTTTCGGGTCGAGACCCTTCTTCAGTCTGAAGGACCTCTGGCACTGTAAGGCAGCAACTCTACTGCTGCGCCACCTACTGCCACCGCTTTTCCATTTTATTGGGGAGACAGAAACTGAGCTTTTTTAAAAGGCCAATTGATTAAGTCTCTCAAACGTAGGATTAAAATGAATTGGGAGAGGATCTGTCAGACTCATTAGTGCAGTTGGTTTTATCCGTCAGCCAGCTCAAAGGGCAAGGTAGATTCCGCAACGCTGTGGATTTGCACCACTAATTCTTTTAGCAGGCCTGAAAATCCGATTCCTTTGTTCAGATGATCTGATTATTGCTGGATTGGCTCCACAGCAAAGGTAACTGTGACCTGCTTTATTTCTGAAAACGGAATTAAATAAACTTAATCCCTTAACACCAGTGGGAACTTTTTGGGTGAAATAGGTTTGTTTGCACTATGAAGATTGATGTGGTTTTTTTGTGAAGATAGACACAAAAAAGCTGGAGTCAGACAGTGTTTCTCTGGAGAATAAGGAATCGGTGATGTTTCAGGTTGAGACCCTTCGGACGTTTTCCCTTCAGAGTCTGAGGAAGGACCTCGACCCGAAACGTCACCTATTCCTTTTCACCAGAGATGCTGGAGACCCTTCTTCAGACTTTGAGGAGGAAGGTCTGAACAAGGATCTCAACCTGAAACGTCTCCAATTTCTTTTGTCCAAAGATGCTGTCTGACCCGCTGAGCTACTCCAGCTTTCTGTGTCTATGGTGTAAACTGTCATATGAGGAAAGATTGAAAAGACTAGGCTTGTATTCACTGGTGTTTAGAAGGATGAGGGGGGATCTTCTAGAAATATATAAAATTATAAAAGGACTAGCCAAGCTAGATGCAGGAAAAATGTTCCCAATGTTGGGCGAGTCCAGAACCAGGGGCCACAGTCTTAGAATAAACAGGAGGTCATTTAAGACTGAGGTGAGAAAAAACGTTTTCACCCAGAGAGTTGTGAATTTGTGGAATTCCCTGCCACAGAGGGCAGTGGAGGCCAAGTTACTGGATGGATTTAAGAGAGAGTTAGATAGAGCTCTAGGGGCTAGTGGAATCGAGGGAAATGGGTAGAAGGCAGGCACGGGTTATTGATAGGGGACGATCAGCCATGATCGCAATGAATGGTGGTTCTGGCTCGATGGGCTGAATGGCCTCCTCCAGCACTTATTTCCTATGTTTCTAAACCAGCATCTACAGTTCGTTCCTACACAATGTGTTTTTTTTTTGTGTTGCTTTTTGTTTATTACCAACGATTAATTTGTCCCATTGAAGCAGAATCATAGTCGGTTTAAACCAGCGCCTGCGGTTGCTTCGTGCACATCATAGTCGATAAGTTTGACTTGGAACCTTGTCTTGTTTTTGCCTGCCTTGCCACAGTTGGATCCAAATCGCAGTTTATTCGACCAAGGGGTAAAAACAGATGGCACTGTTCAGCTCAGCGTGGAAGTGATTTCCAGACAAGGTAAGCTTGTTCTAGATTGCATGCTGCTGTTCGGGTTTCAAGCACGGGCACGTCTTCCCGAGCAGGAAGCGTAGTCGGCCGTTGGAACCCGGCCAGGAATGTATCGGCACGTTTGCAGATTGAGGTTTGATTGTTGTTCTCTGCCTGCCATGGTGGCCCTCCGGTTTCAGGAAGTGAAATGGTGGTGCCACGGAGAGCAGTGTCGAGATTGTGAGCGGGATACAGGAACTGATTCGCAAGCCGTTTTCTCAAACTTATTGTCAGCCTGGCCGCAAGTAGCTGCAATGGGAACTGGAATTGGAGTGGGAGAGAAGGAGGTGAAATCGAATAGAAAACAGCTGCTCGGATGCAGATGTGGCAGCGGTCCTCCGGCTGTTCCCCTTTCTTCCCTGCAGGCCATGAATTTGTTTCCCCTTCTTTACTCTTGCATGCCGTGCCATGCCTGCTTGGCTTCAATCGGGTAATAAAAATGAACCACAGATGCTGGTTTACACCACAGATAGCCGCTAAACACTGGAGTAACTCAGCGGGTCAGGCAGCATCTCTGGAGAAAATGAATAGGTGACCTTTCGGGCCGGGACCCTACTTCAGATTGAGAATGGAATTCCCTGCCACAGAGGGCAGTGGAAGCCAAGTCACTGGATGGATTTAAGAGAGAGTTAGATAGACCTCTCGGGGCTAGTGGAATCAAGGGATATGGGGAGAAGGCAGGCGCGGGTTATTGATTGGGGACGATCAGCCATGATCACAATGAATGGCTGCGCTGGCTCGAAGGGCCGAGTGGCCTCCTCCTGCACCTATTTTCTATGTTTCTATGTTCTCGACCTGACAAATCTCACTTCGCCTATCCATTTTCTCCAGAGGTGCTGCCTGACCCGCTGAGTTACTCCAGCGTTTTGTCTTCGTCAGTCAGAAATAGGGTCCCGACCCGAAAAGTCATCTATCCATTTTCTCCAGAGGTGTTCTGGGATGTCAGGACTGTCTTATGAACAAAGGCTGCATAGACTCGGTTTATACTCTCTACAATTTAGGAGATTTTGTATAGAAACTTACAAAATTCTTAAGGGGTTGGACAGGCTAGATGCAGGAAGATTGTTCCCGATGTTGGGGAGGTCCAGGACAAGGGGTCACAGCTTAAGGATAAGGGGGAAATCCTTTAGGACCGAGATGGAAAGGACTTTTTTCACACAGAGAGTGGTGGGTCTCTGGAACTCTCTGCCACAGAGGGTAGTTGAGGTCAGTTCATTGGCTATATTTAAGAGGGAGTTAGATGTGGCCCTTGTGGCTAAGGGGATCAGAGGGTATGGAGAGAAGGCAGGTACAGGATACTGAGTTGGATGATCAGCCATGATCATATTGAATGGCGGTGCAGGCTCGAAGGGCCGAATGGCCTACTCCTGCACCTAATTTCTATGTTTCTATGTGTTGCCTGCCCCGCTGAGTTACCCCAGCACTTTGTGTCTATCTTTGGTGTAAACCGGCATCTGCAGTTCTTTGCTTCTCTAGTATGCCAGTAAGTTGCTGCCTTGTTGGCTGGGAGGAGCATGCCCTGTTCTTTGGTTTAAGCGTTGTTACTTTTAGCAGGAGTGGAGCCAAAGCTCAACATCCTGGAGATAGTGAAGCCGGTGGAAACGGTGGAGGTGGTCATCGACCCGGACGCCACGCACCACGGGGGCGCCGAGGCCCAGCTGGTGGAGGAGACGCAAGTCATAACATTAGATGGCTCAAAGCAGCTGATACCGGACGAGACCTCGGAGCAAGTAACGCGGTGGGCCGCCGCCCTCGAGGGATACCGCAAAGAGCAGGAGCATCTCGGGATACCATACGGTAAGGCACGTTCGGCCCGTCTGGTCCACGCCAGCGGCTGTTGGCTCTATGAACAGCGGCTATCCTGGTCCAGTCATTGAAAGTAGGCATGCAGGTGCAGCAGGCAGTGAAGAAAGCGAATGTCATGTTAGCATTCATAGCAAAAGTATTTGAGTATAGGAGCGGGGAGGTTCTACTGCAGTTGTATAGGGCCTTGGTGAGACCACACCTGGAGTATTGCGTACAGTTCTGGTCTCCTAATCTGAGGAAAGACATTCTTGCCATAGAGGGAGCGCAGAGAAGGTTCACCAGACTGATTCCTGAGATGGCAGGACTTCCATATGAAGAAAGACTGGATAGACTCTGCTTGTACTCACTGGAATTTAGAAGATTGAAGGGGGATCTTATAGAGACTTACAAAATTCTTAGGGGGGTTGGACAGGCTAGATGCAGGAAGATTGTTCCCGATGTTGGGGAAGTCCAGAACACGGGGTCACAGTTTGCGGAAAAGGGGGAAGTCTTTTTGGACCGAGACGAAAAAACATTTTTCACACAGGGAGTGGTGAGTCTGTGGAATTCTCTGCCACAGAAGGTAGTTGAGGCCAGTTCATTGGCTATATTTAAGAGGGAGTTAGATGTGGCTAAAGGGATCAGGGGGTATGGAGAGAAGGCAGGTATAGGATACTGAGTTGGATGATAAGCCATGATCATATTGAATGGCGGTGCTGGCTCAAAGGGCCGAATGGCCTACTCCTGCACCTATTTTCTATGTTTTTATGTTTCTATAAGGGTGGCACAGCGGTAGAGCTACTGCCTCACAGCGCCAGAGACCCGGGTTCGATCCTGACTACAGGTGCTAGTTGGGACGAAGGGCCTGTTTCCGCGCTGTGTGACTATGACTCTGGGGCAGCGGTAGAGTTGCTGTCTTTCTTTTCTTTTTAAATCTCTTCATTCATTTTTCGAAAACAAAAAAGGTAATAGCCAACATAACAGTGATCTTGATACATCGGGATCAGGATTGTATTAACTACAAATGTGACCTAGAAATGTCTTGCAGCACTTTCAGCGCCAGGGACCCGGGTTTGATCCCGACTTACGGGCGCTTGTCTGTACAGAATTTGCACGTCCTCCCCGTGACCTGCGTGGGTTTTCTCCGAGATCTTCGGTTTCCTCCCGCACTCCGAAGACGTACACGTTGTAGGTTAATTGGCTTGGTGTCAATGTAAATTGTCCCCAGTGTGTGTGTGTAGGGTAGTGTTAATGTGCGGGGATCACTGGTCCATGTGGACTCGGACTCTGCGCTGTGAGGCAGCAACTCTATCCGCCTTGCTGCTGATGCCTGAAAGAATGGGTTGACCCGGCTTGCATTCACTGGAATTTAGAAGGATGAGAGGGGGTCTTGTGGAAACATATAAAATTCTTGAAGGATTGGACAGGCTAGATGCAGGGAAAAATGTTCCCGATGCTGGGGGAGTCCAGAACCAGGAGTCGCAGTTTAAGAATAAGGGGTAGGCCATTTAGGACCGAGATGAGGAAAGATGTTTTCACCAAGAGAGCTGTGAATCTGTGGAAATCTCTGCCACAGAATGGAGGCCAGTTCAATGGATGTTCTTTTCAAGAGAGCGTTAGATTTAGCTCTTGGGGCTAAGAGAATCGAGGGATATGGGGGGGAAAGCTGGAAGGGGTACTGATTTTAGATGGTCAGCCATGATCATATTGAATGGCAGTGCTGGCTCGAATGGCCTACTCCTGCACCTATTTTTTTTTTAATGTTTCTGTGAAGCCCTTTTTTTACATTTCATTTAAAAAAAAATGATATCCATCACTGAGATATTTGTCTTTGTCCATTTGAGGGCTCTCAGGGCAGCTATTTGGTTAGTTGAGCATCATTTGCTGAATCCCAAAAAACTCGCCTTGCACCATCCCAACCCCAGCCCTCTATTAATGCACTTGTAACTTAATGTCAGGTGGATTTTGCTCCAGGACGGTGCCTAATATGCGTGCGAGCCACAGAAACAGGTCTGCAATCACATGTTGCACTCGCTCCACACTCTTAAGTCTCTACTCTTACACCAACTTTTCTTACTTAAACACTGCAAATGGCTCGATTGTAATCACATATTGTCTTTCCGCTGACTGGTTAGCACGCAACAAAAGCTGTTCACTGTACCTAGGTACAACCAAACTAAACTGTTTGACGTTTGTCAATAGACAATAGGTGCGGGAGTAGGCCATTCAGCCCTTCGAGCCAGCACCGCCATTCAATGTGATCATGGCTGATCATCCCCAATCAGTACCCTGTTCCTGCCTTCTGATATCCCACATCCCCTGACTTCGCTATCGTTAAGAGCCCTATCTAACTCTCTCTTGAAAGAATCCAGAGAACCTGCCTCCACTGCCCTCTGAGGCAGAGAATTCCACAGACTCACAACTCTCTGTGAGAAAAAGTGTTTCCTCGTCTCCATTCAAAATGGCTTACTCCTTATTCTTAAACAGTGGCCCCTGGTTCTGGATTCCCCGAACATCGGGAACATGTTTCCTGCCTCTAGCGTGTCCAAACCCTTAATAATCTTATATGTTTATTGTCCGTTCTAATGCTAGATAGCCAATGGCTTTTCTACATAAGACTGAATGTCTTGCGTGCTGTAGTCCACATCTGAGACCGTTCAGACCCGATTGAAGAGTCTGTTAGCAGTTGTTGCTGAGGCAGAAATAAAGACCAGCTCATTGCAGTTCCAAATGATCATCCACATCAGAGTCATATGCTAGTAATGAGTCAAACACTTGGCAGACGATGAAAGAGGCAAAACAAAAGCCAAAATATATATCTGGCAAATGTTTCCTTGGTCTATTTTGCTTTTACAAATGCCGCCTTGTTTCAGAAACACGTCTCCAGGGCTATTGCAATGATCCACTGTGTCCCGTGGCTCTCTCTCATATTATCTTTCTCTCCAGTCCCATTCGGGCCCATCCCCAGTCTGTGCTAAATACTATCTAAATGGCGTCAAGTTGGGAAAAGGGGAAGTACAATGGGATCTGGGGATCCCTTGTACATCAGTCTATGAAAGTAAGCATGCAGGTACAGCAGGCAGTGAAGAAAGCGAATGGAATGTTGGCCTTTATAGCAAGAGGAATCAAATGTTATATTCGAGCAAAGAGATCCTTCTGCAGTTGTACAGAGCCCTATAGTGAGACCACACCTGGAGTATTGTGTACAGTTTTGGTCCCCTAATTTGAGGAAGGACATTCTTGCTATTGAGGGAGTGCAGCGTAGGTTTACAAGGTTAATTCCCGGGATGGCGGGACTGTCATATGCTGAGAGAATGGAGCGCCTGGGCTTGTATACTCCGGAGTATAGAAGGATGAGAGGGGATCTCATTGAAACATATAAGATTGTTAAGGGTTTGGACATGCTAGAGGCAGGAAACATGTTCCCGATGTTGGGGGAGTCCAGAACCAGGGGCCACTGTTTAAGAATAAGGAGTAAGCCATTTTGAACGGAGACAAGGAAACACTTTTTCTCACAGAGAGTTGTGAGTCTGTGGAATTCTCTGCCTCAGAGGGCGGTGGAGGCAGGATCTCTGGATGCTTTCAAAAGAGAGCTAGATAGGGCTCTTAAAAAATAGCGGAGTCGGGGGATATGGGGAGAAGGCAGGAACAGGGTACTGATTGGGGATGATCACATTGAATGGCGGTGCTGGCCATTTAGAACAATTTGTACATTGACACCAAGCCAATGAACATACAAGCCGGAGTGCGGGAGGAAACCGAAGATCTCGGGGAAAACCCACACAGGTCAGGGGAGAACGTACAACCTCTGTACATGCAGCACCCGTAGTCGGGATCAAACTCTGGCCTCTGACGCTGTAAGACAGTAACTCTGCGCCATAGTGCTGCCCCTTTGTCCCAGCTTCTTTAAACATTACTTGGGCGTAACGGTGGCGCAGCAGTAGAGTTGCTGCCTCACAGCGCCAGACACCCACCCGGGTTCCATGCTGACTACGGGTTGCTGTCTGTTCCTTCTCCCCGTGACCGCGTGGGTTGTCCCCGGGCGCCCTGGTTTCCTCCCACGCTCCAAAGACTTGTAAGCTAATTGGCTTCAGTAAAAATGACAAATGCCGCTATCATAGCTCCTTCCACCACCACCCCCAGTAGCGCATTCCAGGCACTCACCAAACTCAGTCTGAAGAAGGGTCTCGACCTGAAACATCGCTCATTCATTGTCCAGATATGCTGAGGAGACAGTGGGACTAGTGGGACAACTGAGAGGGGGGGGAGGGGGGGGGGGAGGAATGAAGAGAGAGAGCAAGTTAGAGAAAACATAGTCCCACTGTCTTCCTTTGCCCTACTCCCTCCCCTGACATCAGTCTGAAGAAACATGGCCAATTCCTTGACATCAGTCTCGATCCGAAACATGGCCAATTCCTTCTCTCCAGAGATGCTGCCTCACCTGCCGAGTTTCTCCAGCATTTCGTGTCCACCTTCGATTTTACCAGCGTCTGCAGTTCTTTCTTAAACACTCCGGATATGTTGCCTGTCCCACTGGGTTTCTCCAGCACTATGTGTCTATCTTCTGTTTTGTAAAAAAAACCCTCGCGCTGCACATCCCTTTTTTTAAACGTTGCTCCTCTCCCCTTAAAGCTGTGCCCTTTAGAATTTGATATTTCCATCCTGGGAAATAAGTTCTGAATATCTCCCCTTTCTAAGCCTCTCACAATTTTATATACTTCTAAAAGCTCTCCCCCACAATCACAATCTCAAAGTCAATTTTATTCGTCACATGCACCTAAGGGTGCAGTGAAATGAATTTGCCAGCAGCGACGCACTTGAAAAGAACACACGATACACAATAAGATTCAGCACAAACATCCACCACATCCATGAAGTGCTGAGCCACCAGGAGATCAGGTTGGTTATTACGAACTGAGCGGAGGTGTTGGGCAAAGCGATCGCCAAGCCTGCGTTTGGTCTCACTGATGGAGAGCAGTTGACACCTAGAGCGGCGGATGCAATAGATGAGGTTGGAGGTGGTGCAGGTGAACCTGGAGGTGAGGTTTCTGGAGGTTTCTTTCTTAAATAGATTCAAAATAATGAGGGAACAAATGACATTTCAAAGACGGCGTGCAACATGACCTCGAGTCAAGTCAAGTTTATTCGTCGCATACACATACGAGGTGTGCAGTGAGATGAAAAGTGGCCAATGCTCGCAGACTTTGTGCAACAAACAAACAAACAAACACCACATCCATTCTTCACAAGGCAACACAGTGCAGTCAGTCCTCCTCCTTTGGCACCAGTGGTCGGGGCCTTGAACCCTCCCTAGTCGCCGCTGCGGACAGCCCGACGTACGGGCCCTCTCGTCGGGATGATCCAAACTCCGACGTCGGGACGGTGAAACACACTCCACAGCTTGGAGGACCTGAATCGGCACTTTCCAACTAGAGACCGCGGCTTCAGGATGCCACAGGCCGGCGTTCGGAGCCAGTTAAAATAACCCATGTCTGTAGTTAATACCCTCTAATCCAGCCATCTAGTATTTTTTTCCCCTCAAAGAATGGGTTTGACCAAGATGTATTCATTTTTCTACTCTAGATCCAATTCAATGGTCAGTGGACCAGGTGTTGCACTGGGCCGTGTGGGTGATGAAGGAGTTTGTCATGATCGATGTCGACGTGAAGGATCTGTCCATGTTGGGCAAGGACCTGTGTTCCCTGAGCCAGGAAGAGTTCCTGCTGCGAGTACCAAAGGGGGAAATACTGTGGAGCCACTTGGAGTTGTTGAGGAAATGTGAGTAAAACAGAGTGTAACACGTGTTTAGACGTGCGAAATACAGCGCAGGAACAGGAGGCGAATTGCTGGAATTAACCGGCCACAGGTTGCACAGGCAAGCGACTGATTGCAGTTAGCGCAATTTAGTTTAGTTTGGGCAGCACGGTGACGCAGCGGTAGAGTTGCTGCCTTACAGCGAATGCAGCGCCGGAGACCCAGGTTCGATGGGTTATGCCCGTCCCACTAAGGAAACCTCTGGAGACTCTGCGCCCCACCCAAGGTTTGCCGTGCGCTTCCCGGAGGTTTTTGTAAGTCTCCCTATGGTCGAAAGTAATTTTTTAGTCTAAGCCGGTTGCGATGCTAGTTGAAGGTGGTTGCCAGAAGGGTTTCGGCCCGAAACATTGCCCATTTCCTTCGCTCCATAGATGCTGCTGCACCCGCTGAGTTTCTCCAGCACTTTTGTCTACCAAGAATCTATCTTACCTCTGCCTTAAAAATATCCACTAATGTGGCCTCCGCAGCCTTCTGTGGCAAATAATCCCACAGATTCACCACCCTCTGACTTAAGAAAAAAAACTCTCCTCATCTCCTTCCTAAAAGGACGTGGTGGTTGAAGCGGCTGCGTTAGTGGCATCTAAAAGACTTTTGGATAGGTGCATGGATAAGCAGGGACTGAAGGGATATGGATTATTTGCAGGTGGATGAGTGATGGTATTGGCGTCCTGCCCTACACTGAGGCTGCGGGCCGAAGGGCCTGTTCTAACGTGAGCCGAGCTGTCGTAGTACCGCATTAGACGGAAGGACTGGGTAGATTCCCCTCCCCCTCTCTCCCGGCTGCAGTAATAACGAGGCAGCATTGACGAAAGATCCTATAGCAAGCAAGATAGATCACTCGACAAAAAAGACGTAGTACGGCCATGGGTAATTTTCAGCCCCATTTCCATAACTGGCTTCCGTGTCTCTGCACCAAAGATCCCGTAGATACTAGTGAGGAGACGGAAACAGTTATTTGGGGAAAAATCTTCTCCTTATTTTCAGAATTATAATTTATTAACACAAACTGTCCCCCCGCAATGTTGATCACACTTCGAGTTGGGTCGGGTTACTGAAATGGATGATAAAAAGGCCCACGTTCCGCTCCATTGCGTACCACACGTCAGCCCATTGCATTTAGATGGAGTGGTCTATCTTGCCCCGCTATAGGATCTTTGGCATTAACAGCAGCGTTAAACCCCGGGGAGGGGACTACAATTATATCGGGGAGCTTCACGATCAGTTGTCTACTCAAAGCTGCAGGGAGAAATAAATTGACAGTGGTGGAGGGGTGAAAACTGGTCCCTCTTGCATCTTACCTTAGTTTATTGTGACGTGGACCGAGATACGGTGAAAAGCTTTTTGTCGCGGGCGATTGGCTGAGTTTAGTTCGTCGCCACGTGTACCGAGGTACTGTTCTATGGCAGAATGTCGGTAAGTATTTGGAGAGCGGGCGGTTTTGATGCTCGCTGAGCTCATTAACTCTTGCTTGTTCCTGCCCCGCAGATGTGTTGGCGAGCCAAGAACACACGGGTGAAATAGCGACTGTTACAATCGACCAACGTGAGTACTTGTGTCAAACTAACCCCTCTCTGTCTCTGGTTGCTTTGGTTTCCTTCTGCTTATTCCACCAACAGGTAGGCAAACCCTTCCCCCTCCCCCCCCCCCCATCCACCCAAAACGTTTAACCAGATCCACAGTTCGCAACCATCTAGCCCTCTTGAGATCACACCCTCCCTCGCCAGTAATGAGCGGATCTGGTCATAAGCGATAGGAGTAGAATTAGGTCATTCGGCCCATCGAGACTACTCCGCCATTCAATCATCTCTCCCTCCTAACCCAATTCTCCTGCCTTCTCCCCATAACCCCTGACACCTGCACCAATCCAGAATCTATCTATCTCTGCCGTAAAAATATCCACTGACTTGGCCTCTGCAGCCTTCTGTGGCCAAGGATTCCACAGATTAACCGCCCTCTGACTTCTTACATCCAAGAAGAAGAGTCAAGTCTAGAGAGTTTATTGTCATGTGTCCCAGATCGGACAATGACATTCTTGTAAGCATAAATACAGAACAGGTCAGTGTGTCTTATTCTTCCCCCTACTTTTAGTCTGAAGAAGGTTCCCGACCCAAAACGTCATTCGCCCATTTTCTCCAGCAATGCTGCCTGACCCGCTGAGGTACTCCAGCACTCTGTGCCTATCTTGGACATATTTTTGTATTCTCTGCATATTGCTTTCCACAGGCATTCAATTCCCATTCCCATTCCCCAGGCCGATGTCTCGAGCTGAAGCCTTCAGTGTTGCCAATGAGATAGTCTACATTTTCCTTGATCGCCATTCCCTTTGTTCCTGCCTTCACACCTTACACATTCCTTATCTATGTACCGCCCACTCTCCTGACATCAGTCTGAAGAAGGGTCTCGACCCAAAACGTCACCCATTCGTTCTCTCCAGAGATGCATTTTGTGTCTATCTTCAGTTTAGACCAGCGTCTGCAGTTCCTTCCTACACCAACCAGTTATTTCTGTGTTAAAGATTCATTGTTGCTTAGATCGCATCCTGTGGTGTGCTTTTTTTTTAAAATAAGAGGAATTTATTTTCTTTTTGTTGGGACTACCATTGGCATTTCTACACTTGTCAGGTTTGGACCCACGTTCAACACTGGCCACGAGTAAGTTTAGAGATACAGCGTGGAAACGGGCCCTTCGGCTCACCAGGCCCGCGCCGACCAGCAATCCCCGCACATTTACACTATCCCCCACACACACACGCACTAGGGACAATTTTTTAATCTTTTTTTTTTGTTAAATATTTTTTATTACAAATAAGTACATATCAAGATAAGGATATACATGTCATATACATTCTTAATATTATTAATATTAACAATTATTTCTAATTTGTACTTCTATTAATTTTTCATTTTGAATATAGATAGGAAATAAAAGAGAAAAATAAAATAAAGATAGCGATTCAGAAAGATGAATGAAGTATTAAGCAGTTTGTACATCATTGGAGATATATCCATGGGTTATTATATGTAAATCTTCGTCTATTTCTTCGTTCAGGCATCAGTCAGGTTCTTGCACCGAACCACTTTGACCCTTTAAATATTCAATAAATGGAGACCATATCCCTCTGAATTGATCCAACTTGCCCAGAAGGACAAGTCTTAATCTTTCCAGATGAAGTGTCTCCGACATTCCAGTGATCCACATTTTGATTGTGGGGGATCCAAAATTTAAATATTCGTTTTTTCCCAATTATTAAACTAATCGATAAAAATTCTTTGATTTATTGTTATTAAATTGATCTGTTTCTAATATTCCTAATATTATTAATTTTGAGTCAGGAAGCAAATTTGTATTAACAACATTCGAGATTATCTTAAAAAGTTCTGCCCAAAAGGTAGTAATTTTCATACAGTTTGTGAATGAGTGCGTTAGATTAGCTTCTAAGTGTTGACATTTATCACATATGGCTGGTATATTTGAAAGAATTCTATGTAATTTTGATTTTGAATAATGTAATATTGTAACCAAAATCATTTTACCAAGCCAATTTACCAACATACCCCTATGTCTTTGGACTGTGGGAGGAAACTGGAGGTCTCAGAGAAAACCCACGCAGGTCACGGGGAAGACGTACAAACTCCGTACAGACAGCGCGTGTAGTTGGGATCAAACCCGGGTCTCCGGCGCAGCAAATGCTGTCAGGCAGCAACTCTGCCGCTGCGCCACCATGCCTCCCCATTTTGTGCTGCCTGCCCAACTGAAGGCAATGGATAACAGCACAGACAAAGGAGCAGAGAGCTACCTAGCTATCTATTGCCTATAGTCTATTGTCTATAGCTATCCCCTGCACAATCATGTAAAGTTTGATCAAAGGACGAAGCAACAAGTTTCACCCGAAGGCAGCACTCACACACAAGGTTACACAGTCAAAGGTTATGCCGCCAGTGGGAGGCACGGTGGCGCCGCGGTAGAGCTCCTGCCTTACAGCGCCAGAAATCCGGGTTCCATCCTGGCCACGGAGTTTGTACGTTCCTCCCCGTGACTTGCGTGGGTTTACCCCGGGATCTTCGGTTTCTTCCTGCACTCCAAAGACGCACAGGTTTGTATGCTAATTGGCTTGGTGTGAATGCAGAATTGTCCCTAGTGTGTGTAGTGTAGTGCAGTATTCATGTGCGTGGATCGCAGGTCGGTGCGGACTCGGTGGGTGGAAGGTCCTTGTTTCTGTGCTGTATCTCTAAGCTAAACTACAGTAGCGAGCCCATGCACTCTCGCATCGGCTTTGGCTCCGGCCATGCTGATTAATATTGTTGCAGCACAGGCATCTAACTATGTGGAAACATGACTGCTTTGTGTGTACCTTTGTACACACAAAGTAAGTTTAACTTTTTGCTGTGTGACTTTTGTCTGGCCGCATAACTTTTCACTTTTGACTGTGTAATGTGTGTGTGTGTGTGTAAGTGTGAGTGTCTTTGGGTAAAACTTGTTGCTTCCACGTTCTCTGTGATTGTGCTGGAGGTATAGAGCTTCCCAGGGCAGGACAGAGAAGCAAGCGGTGAAATAAAGGATATTTATTCTAGTCTGTCTTTTCACTGAAGGGTCTAAAGGGGTGCAAATACCCGAATTATCACACCCTAAACATATAGAAAATAGGTGCAGGAGGAATAGGTGCCATTCGGCCCTTCGAGCCAGCACCGCCATTCATTCTGATCGTCCCCTATCAATAACCCGTGCCTGCCTTCTCCCCATATCCCTTGACTCCACTAGTCCCTAGAGCTCTATCTAACTCTCTCTTAAATCCATCCAGTGACTTGGCCTCCACTGCCCTCTGTGGCAGGGAATTCCACAAATTCACAACTCTCTGGGTGAACAAGTTTTTTCTCACCTCAGTCTTAAATGGCCTCACCTTTATTCTAAGACTGTGACCCCTGATTCTGGATTTGCCCAACATTTTTCCTGCATCTAGCCTTTCCAGTCCTTTTATAATTTTATATGTTTCTATAAGATCCCCCCCCCCCCCCCCCCCCCATCCTTTTAAACTCAAGTGAATACAAGCCTAGTCTTTTCAATCTCTCCTCATATGACAGTCCCGCCATCCCAGGGATCAATCTCGTGAACCTACGCTGCACTGCCTCAATCACAAGGATGTCCTTTCTCAAATTAGGTGAACAAAACTGTACACAACACTCCAGGTGTGGTCTTACCAGAGCCCCATACAACTGCAGAAGAACCTCTTTACTCCTAAACTTTAGATGGTAGTTTCATGATGGCGCGGGGGGCAGGGATCGAGAAGAATTTAACACGTCTCACTGAGCCTGCTGTCCGTGCGTGGGACAGACTCCGTTGGTGATTCTTTCCCGAGCCGAGCGTAGCCAAACACTGTGGTTTTGTAAACACCAGCTGTTTAACTGTGACTGGGCTTTCTCGTGTTCTCTTGTGTTTTCAGCTGTCCAAATAATTCCAGCCACGGTGCAGCCGGCAACGCCCACCACCATCAAAGTCTTCACCGGAACGCCCAAATCTGCCAAAGTCCCACGTGCTCCACGGATCTCTGGTGAAGACAGAAGCTCTCCAGGGAACAGGACAGGTGAGGTCATAAGGAATAGAAACATAGAAAGTAGGTCCTTCGAGCCAGCACCGCCATTCAATATGATCACCCAGAATCAGTACCCCCCCACCGTTCATGCTTTCTTCCCCCACATCCTTTGATTCCGTCAGAGCTCTATCTAACTCTCTCTCGAATGCATCCAGTGAATTGGCCTCCACTGCCTTCTGTGGCAGAGAATTCCACAGATTCACAACCCTCTGGGTGAAAAAGCTTTTCCTCATCTCAGTCCTAAATGGCCTACCCCTTATCCTTAAACTGTGACCCCTGGTTCTGGACTCCCCAGACATGGGGAACATTTTTCCTACATCTAATCTGTCCAATCCCTTAAGAGGAATGAAATTAGGCCATTCGGCCCAAACACTCTACTACACCATTCAGTCAAGGCATATCTATCTCTCCCTGCTAAAACCATTCTCCTGTCTTCTCCCCATAACCCCTGACACCCGTAAGTGGAGTCAGTTTTAATGGCCTGGGTATTCTCAGTTTAGTTTAAGTTTTGTTGACAGCACCCGTAGTCAGGATCGAACCTGGGTCTCGAGCGCTGTAAGGTAGCAACTCTACTGCTGCTCCACCATGCCATCGTCCCTCCCACTCTTTAGACCGTAGAGAGACAGCGTGGAAACGGGCCTTCCGGCCCACCGAGTCCGTGCCAACCTGCGATCACCTCCGGTTTCTTACCGCACTCGGAAGACATGCAGGTTTGTAAGTTAATTGGCTTTGGTTAAAAATTACAAGTTGTCCCTAGTGCGTGTAGGATAGTGCTAGTGCACGGGGTGGACCGCTGGTCGGCACGGAGTCGAAGAGCCTGTTTCTGCGCTGCCTCTCCAGACTAAACTAATCTGCTTCAAATGCAATCAGTCACTTGCCTGTACAACCTGTGGGTGTTTAATACCAGCGATTCACCGCCTTCTGAATTAAGTAACTTCACTCCCCGTTACTCATCTGCTTCCTAACACCCTCAGGGTGTTGATTATCCACATGCAAGGTTGCAAAGTGAATCTAAAAATGCGAAGAGGTGTGTGGAAAGGAACCGCTGATGCTGGTTTAAACCGAAGGCAGGACCCCAATAAAGCTGGAGTGATTCAGCGGGACAGGCAGAATATCCCGGAGAGAAGGAATGGGTGACGTTTCGGGTCGAGACCACTTCTTCAGACTCAAACTTCATTCGGAAGCAGGGTCTCGACCAGAAACGTCGCCCGTTCCATTTTCTCCACAGACGCTGCCTGACCCGCTGAGTCGCTCCAGCATTTTTTTTTTGCGTCTTAGAAATGCGAGGTTGGCGCTGGAGCAGCGTTGAGGGAGAAACTTGATGTAATGGTGTGTGTGTGTGTGTGTGTGCTCTGCAGGCAACAACGGGCAGATCCAGCTCTGGCAATTCCTGCTGGAGCTCCTCACGGACAAGGATGCGCGGGACTGCATTTCGTGGGTCGGCGACGAGGGGGAGTTCAAGCTGAACCAGCCCGAGCTCGTGGCGCAGAAGTGGGGTCAGCGCAAGAACAAGCCCACCATGAACTACGAGAAACTGAGTCGGGCGCTCAGGTAAGTAAAGCCGCCGCCGCTTTGTACCCACTGTAGCGCGGCCACCCGACTCTTGTAGAATGACCACCCGACTCCTGTAGAGTGGCCACCCGACTCCTGTAGAGTGGCCACCCGACTCCTGTAGAGTGGCCACCCGACTCCTGTAGAGTGGCCACCCGACTCCTGTAGAGTGGCCACCCGACTCCTGTAGAGTGACCACCCGACTCCTGTAGAGTGACCACCCGACTCCTGTAGAGTGACCACCCGACTCCTGTAGAGTGACCACCCGACTCCTGTAGAGTGACCACCCGACTCCTGTAGAGTGACCACCCGACTCCTGTAGAGTGACCACCCGACTCCTGTAGAGTGACCACCCGACTCCTGTAGAGTGACCACCCGACTCCTGTAGAGTGACCACCCGACTCCTGTAGAGTGACCACCCGACTCCTGTAGAGTGACCACCCGACTCCTGTAGAGTGACCACCCGACTCCTGTAGAGTGACCACCCGACTCCTGTAGAGTGACCACCCGACTCCTGTAGAGTGACCACCCGACTCCTGTAGAGTGACCACCCGACTCCTGTAGAGTGACCACCCGACTCCTGTAGAGTGACCACCCGACTCCTGTAGAGTGACCACCCGACTCCTGTAGAGTGACCACCCGACTCCTGTAGAGTGACCACCCGACTCCTGTAGAGTGACCACCCGACTCTTGTAGCTCGACCACCCGACTCTTGTAGAGTGACCACCTGACTCTTGTAGAGTGACCACCCGACTCTTGTAGCTCGACCACCCGACTCTTGTAGCTCGACCACCCGACTCTCGTAGAGTGACCACCCGACTCGTAGAGTGACCACCCGACTCTCGTAGAGTGACCACCCGACTCTCGTAGAACGACCACCCGACTCGTAGAACGACCACCCGACTCTCGTAGAGTGGCCACCCGACTCCTGTAGTGGCCACCCGACTCCTGTAGTGGCCACCCGACTCTTGTGGAGTGGCCACCCGACTCTTGTGGAGTGGCCACCCGACTCTTGTGGAGTGGCCACCCGACTCTTGTAGAGTGGCCACCCGACTCTTGTAGAGTGGCCACCCGACTCTTGTAGAGTGACCATCCGACTCTTGTAGAGTGACCATCCGACTCTTGTAGAGTGACCACCCGACCCTTGTGTAGAGTGACCACCCGACCCTTGTGGAGTGGCCACCCGACCCTTGTGGAGTGGCCACCCGACTCTTGTGGAGTGGCCACCCGACTCTTGTGGAGTGGCCACCCGACTCTTGTGGAGTGACCACCCGACTCTTGTGGAGTGGCCACCCGACTCTTGTGGAGTGGCCACCCGACTCTTGTAGAGTGACCACCCGACTCTTGTAGCTCGACCACCCGACTCTCGTAGAGTGACCACCCGACTCTTGTACAGTGACCACCCGACTCGGGTGCGCTGTCTGTACGGAGTTTGTACGTTCTCCCCGTGACCTGCGTGGATTTTCTCTGAGATCTTCAGTTTCCTCCCACGCTCCAAAAGCGTACAGGTATGCAGGTTAATTGGCTTGGTGTATGTATAGAATTGTCCCTAGTGTGTGTGGGATATTGTTAATATGCGGGGATCACTGGTCGGCGCGGACGCAATGGGCCGAAGGGCCCGTGACAATAGGTGCAGGAGTAGGCCATTCGGCCCTTCGAGCCAGCACCGCCATTCAATGTGATCATGGCTGATCATCCCCAATCAGGACCCCGTTCCTGCCTTCTCCCCATATCCCTTGACTCCGCTATTTTTAAGAGCCCTATCTAGCTCTTTCTTGAAAGTATCCAGAGAACCGGCCTCCACCGCCCTCTGAGGCAGAGAATTCCACAGACTCACCACTCGCTGCATTGCTAAATTAAAGACGGGTCTTGACCTGAAACATCGGCGATCCATGTTTTTCAGAAATGCCACCCGACCTGTTGGATTATTCCAGCATTTTGTGTCCTTTTGTGCATTAGCCAGCATCTGCAGTTCCTTGTCTCTGCACCTTCATTGAAGCGCAGGTGTTTTCTGGTACTGGCTGATCAAGCAGACCTAGCACAAACTCGCCTTCACTTAAACATACTTTCACTGTCCATCGGTCACGGCTCCTTTGGCTCAAGAGAGTGAACCCTACAAACTATCGAGTCACAGGGATGAATTGAAGCCAAACTTGATCCTACTTCCAGCTTGCTTTGATGATATACACAAAAAGCTGGAGTAACTCGGATGGCAATGGCACGGAAAGCGAATGGCATGTTGGTCTTTACAACAAGTGGATATAGGAGCAAAGAGGTCCTTCTGCAGTTGTACAGGGCCCTAGTGAGACCACACCTGGAGTATTGTGTGCAGTTTTGGTCCCCTAATTTGAGGAAGGATATTCTTGCTATTGAGGGAGTGCAGCGTAGGTTTACAAGGTTAATTCCCGGGATGGCGGGACTGTCATATGGAGCAGCTGGGCTTGTACACTGGAGTTTAGACGGATGAGGGGATCTCATTGAAACATATAAGATTGTTAAGGACTTGGACACGCGAGAGGCAGGAAACTTGTTCCTGATGTTGAGGGAGTCCAGAACCAGGGGCCACAGTTTAAGAATAAGGAGTAAGCCATTTAGAACGGAGAGGAGGAAACACTTTTTCTCACAGAGAGTGGTGAGTCTGTGGAATTCTCTGCCTGGTGTAGAGGCGGGTTCTCTGGATGCTTTCAAGGGAGACCAAGATAGGGCTCTTAAAAATAACGGAGTCAGGGGATATGGGGAGAAGGCAGGAACTTCGTACTGATTGGGGATGATCAGCCATGATCACATTGAATGGCGGTGCTGACTCGAAGGGCCAAATGGCCTACTCCTGCACCTATTGTCTATTGTCTATTAACTCAGCGGGACAGGCAGCATCTCTGGAAAGAAGGAATGGGCGACGTTTTGGGTCGAGACCCTTCTTCAGACTGAGAGTCAGGGGAGATAGACGGGTAAGGTGTGAAAATGACAGATCAAAGCGGACAATGATAAGGAAATGTGGAATGGTTCGTTGTTAGCTGAGGTGAAGGTGACAATGAGACTCACGATCAGTAATATTTAATCAGGAGGACAGTGAAACTAGTCGGAGAGCTCGGATGGGGGAGGGATGGAGAGAGAGGCAAAGCAAGGGCTACTTGAAGTTAGAGGAATCGATATTCATACCGCTGGGTTGTCAGCTGTCTTCTCGGCAATGGCTGTTTCTTTTGCCATGTTTGCACCTGATATAGAAACATAGAAAACAAGTGCAGGAGTAGGCCATTTGGCCCTTCGAGCCAGCACCGCCATTCAATATGATCATGGCTGTACCCCGTTTCTGCTTTCTCCCCATATCCCTTGATTCCGTTAGCCCTAAGAGCGATACATCCAGTGAATTGGCCTCCACTGCCTTCTGTGGCAGAGAATTCCACAGATTCACATCTCTTTTGGTGAAAAGGTTTTTCCTCATCTCTGTCCTAAATGGCCTCCCCCTTATTCTTATTCTATATGTGCTGCATGAGAAAGAAATGCTTGCCCAGTAAGAGGAGCTGAGATGGGCAAGGATTTTGGATTTTGGGGATGATCAGCCATATAACCATATAACCATATAACAATTACAGCACAGAAACAGGCCATCTCGGCCCTTCAACTCCGTGCCGAACAACTTTTTTCCCTTTGAAGGGCCGAATGGACTACTCCTGCACCTATTGTCTATTGTCTATTGTTTATTGATTTCTCAGCGAGCATGGGGATGAGGCTGGAAGGGGTGGGTTGGTCTCGGAGTTAGAGAGTCCAGGGGTTGTGGTTTATCATTATTGGAGCAGTGTTTCAGCGCGGATTCAGAGGAGAAATCCGTCCCGTTATTTGGCAAGCTTATCCGGAGTTTGCTTTTTCCTTGTGGGAAGTGTGTAATTCTTGAGTGAGTCAGACACCAAGCACCACCTGTTCCTGCGAAAATTCTGTCTTTCAGCTCATCCGTGCAACCGGAGTCACCGCAGCCTCCCCCAACACGTGGCGTGACTCAACCGGCTCGCAACATTGGTGTCTGACAAATGCCCATGCTTCTATAGGAGAACGTTCCACATTACATTGTGGAAACGATGTAATGTGGAAACCACATCTGGAGTATTGTGCACAGTTTTGGTCTCCTAATTTGAGGAAGGACATCCTTGTGATTGAGGCAGTGCAGCGTAGGTTCACGAGATTGATCCCTGGGATGGCGGGACTGTCCTATGAGGAAAGATTGCAAAGACTAGGCTTGTATTCATTGCAGTTTAGAAAGATGGGGATCTTATAGAAACATATAAAATTTTAAAAGGACTGGACAAGCTAGATGCAGGAAAAATGTTCCCAATGTCGGGTGAGTCCAGAACCAGGGGCCACAGTCTTAGAATAAAGGGGAGGTCATTTAAGACTGAGGTGAGAAAAAACGTTTTCACCCAGAGAGTTGTGAATTTGTGGAATTCCCTGCCACAGAGGGCAGCGGAGGCCAAGTCACTGGATAGATTGAAGAGAGCGTTAGATAGAGCTCTAGGGGCTAGTGGAGTCAAGGGATATGGGGAGAAGGCAGGCACGGGTTATTGATTGGGGACGATCAGCCATGATCAGAATGAATGGTGGTGCTACAAGGCTCTACAAGGCTCGAATGGCCTCCTCCTGCACCTATTTTCTGTGTTTCTATGAAGCAAGAAACTGCAGTTGCTGGTTTACCAAGGAAAGACTCAAAACACTGGTGTAACTGGGCGGCACTAGGGCGCAGCGGTAGAGTCGCTGCCTCACCGCGCCAGAGACCAGGGTTCCATCCTGACTACGGGTGCTGTCTGGACAGAGTTTGTCAATAGAAGGGTTTCGGCCCGAAACGTTGCCTATTTCCTTCGCTCCATAGATGCTGCCGCACCCGCTGAGTTTCTCCAGTATTTTTGTCTACCTTCGATTTTCCGGCATCTGTAGTTCCTTCTTGAACAAATAGACAATAGGTGCAGGAATAGGCCATACAGCCCTTCGAGCCAGCACCGCCATTCAATGTGATCATGGCTGATCATCCACAATCAATACCCCGTTCCTGCCTTCTCCCCACATCCCCTGTCTCCACTATTGAAGACCCCTGACTCCACTATTCAAGAGCCCCATCTAGCTCTCTCTTGAAGGTTTCCAGACAACCGGCCTCCACTGAGGCAGAGAATAGCACAGACTCACAACTCTCTGTGTGAAAAAGTGTTTCCTCATCTCCGTTCTAAATGGCTTACCCCTTATTCTTAAACTGTGGCCCCTGGTTCTGGACTCCCCCAACATCGGGAACATGTTTCCTGCCTTTAGCATCCTTCTATACTCCGGAGTATACAAGCCCAGGCGCTCCATTCTCTCAGCACATTTTCTCCGGGTGCCCCGGTTTCCTCCCACATCCCAAAGACGTGCGTGCAAGATTGTGCAGTTAGTCGGCCTCTACCCATTGCCACTAATGTTCGGGTGAGCTGTTGTTCAGTGTGGGAAAAGACAGTTTCCACGCTGTACCTGGTAACTTTACTCAGCGGCTCGGGCAGCGTCCCTGGAGAACGTGGTTACGTGATGTTGAGAGTCGGGACGTTTTTACTGTCCATCTGCTGTGTTATTCACGTGTGTGTGTGTGTCCCCGTGAAGAGAGGGAGGGGGTGACGAAGAAACAGACTTTGATTTAAGTAGAAGAAGTTGGAAGTTCCGTCAGCTCTAAACACTGGTATTTGAATTTTACAGCTAATAATATCAGATGATACAGTGTAGCCCAACGTCCCCACATTGACCAACATGTCCCATCTACACTAGACCCTCCTGCCTGCGTTTGGTCTATATCCCTCCTATCCATGTACCTGTCTGAATGTATATTTAACATTGCGCTAGACCCTGCCTCAACTACCCTGCCTCAGCTCGTCCCATCCACTCACCACCCTTTGTGTAAAAGAAAAAGTTACCCCTCGGGTTCCTACCAAGTCTTTCCCCCCCCCCCCCCCCCCCCCTCACCTTAAACTGTGTGCTCTGGTTCTCGATTCCCATATTCTGGGCAAGAGACTCTGTGCATTTACTCGATCTATTCCTCTCATGATCTTGTACAACTCTATAAGATCGCCCTTCCTTGCTCTCCAAGGAATAGAGCCCGAGCTTGCTCAACCTCTCCCTATAGCCCAGGCCCTTGAGTCTTGGCAACATCCTCGTAAATCTTCTCTGCACCCTTTCCAGCGTGAAAACATCAGTCTAATAACATGGTGCGTAAAACATGAGCGTAAGGTGTTGGGTCCTTTGAAGAGGAGACAACC
Source organism: Raja brachyura (assembly GCA_963514005.1). Next base: position 6,113,227 of record OY740792.1, on the reverse strand, counting down.
GTGAGAAAAGTGGGAAGTTTTGTCCGCCTGGCCTGTCGTGCCTGTTCGTTCAATGAGACCACGGCCGGACAAGAGAGAGTGTGTTCAATTGTTGTGTGTCTCGAAAAGGGACAATGACATTCTCACTTGCAGCAGCGTAACGGGCCTTGAAACACAGTGCTCATAAATCGATACATTCAATTAAAAAATACTTGATGTTAATTTGCAAAGCAAAAACAAAAGGCCAAAGTCCCTGGTGAATTTGTGGTTGGAAGGTTCGTTGGTGTTGTGTAGCGTTCAGTAGTCTGATGAGTGTTGGGAAGAAGATGTTTCTGAACCTGGAGGTGGTGGTTTTCAGACTCCTGTGCCGCCGACTTCTTTAAAGACCTGCCCCACGGTGCGAGTTCATTCCAGGAGCTCTCCCGAGTTTTTAAAAAAAAAATCAAACTCGTGGTAAGCACGGAGAATGAACGTAGCGGGTACGTCGGTGCTCGGGGACGTCTCTTAGCGCTAACGGCAGGTACTCGGGAAGGCTCGCTAACGGCAGGTAAGCGCGGGAAGACTCGTGAAGATTTTTCAACATGATGTAAAATGTCCACGAGAGCCCCGAGTACCGACGAGGGGTCATTACCGTAAATCTCCGAGTTCGAATCAGGGCAAACTCTGGGAGAACTCTTGGAATGAATTCGTACCGTGCGACAGGGCTTTGAGAGATGTATTTTAGACTTCAGACCTTCCTGATGGCACGAGTGAAATGAGCGCGTGGACTTGCCTTGGCCCAGTCATTGAGCCGTACAGTGCAGAAACGGACCCTTCTGCCCAACGTGTCTATGGCAGCCAAGATGCCCCTCAGTCTTCTGCTTGATCCACATGTCCCTTGACTCCCTTATCTCTAAGCACTTTAGGTAGGTGTCTGTCTTTAATAAGCTCGATTATTCACACTCCTCACCAAGACCCTGTACAACTGAAGTAGAACCTCCCTGCTCCTATACTCAAATCCTTTTGCTATAAATGCTAACATACCATTTGCTTTCTTCACTGCCTGCTGCACCTGCATGCCTACTTTCAATGACTGGTGTACCATGACACCCAGGTCGCGTTGCATCTCCCCTTTTCCTAATCGGCCTCCATTTAGATAATAGTCTGTTTTCCTATTTTTGCCACGAAAGTGGATAACCTCACAAGAGAGAATACTCTCTTAAACTTCCACTGGTGTATGGTCGCGAGTATATTGACTGGTTGCATCACGGCCTGGCAAATTGAACACCCAGCAACGAAGGAGACGACAAAAAGCGGTGGACACTGCCCAGTCCATCACGGGTACCGACCTCCCCACCATCAAAGGGATCTAAGAGTCGCTGCCTCAAAATGGCAGCCAGCATCATCAGAGACTCACACCACCCCTGGCCACGCACTCATTTCACCATCGAGAAGAAGGTACAGGAGCCTGAAAACTGTAACGTCCAGCTTCAGGATCAGCTTCTTCACAATAACCATCAGGCTCTTGAACACTGACCTCAACTATGTACGTCATTGGACTAAAAACAAAGTGCTTTAGTAATTCTGCACGTCTGACAGCTTCTCTGGAGGACATGGAGAGGCAGCATATTGGGTTAACTGCAACAGACTAAAGGGCCGGTCCCACTTGCCGTTTTTTTTTCGGCGACTGTCAGCATCATTGACTGAAATATCAGATCACCAAAAAAGTCGCGTGTGATGCGGCGTGTCGACATATTGACTTTAATAAGCTCGATTAGTAAAGATCTGTGACCTGATCTGCGGTTGCACAATCCACAGTTGAAAAGTAAAAGACGTTCCCATCTCAGTCTTGGGCGGCTGAGACTCTGCTCCTAGTCCCAGACGGCGGAGGCACGAGAGATGGCGGAATGTGGAGCTCTGAACAAGCTGCTGGAGGAGAGCAGTGGGCCGAGTGACATGGGAACGATGGTCGATGTTTTAGTAGAAAGCCTGCAACTGGGCACGTGTCAGTGCCTCTTATAACCGCTCCTCTCTTTCTCTCTCTCTCTCTCTCTTTCTCTCTCCCTTTCTCTCTCCTCTGTTGATCCGGCTACACGGCTAATCCAGAAAGGCTCTTGAAGCAAGGGTGCCGGAAAATGGGTGACAAATTCATCTTTGTAATTTGTTGTTGACTGATTCCTGAACCTGGATCCCTCTGTAAACTTGCATTTGTGGTTTCACACCACTTAAATAATATTTTCTAATCTTTCTAACATAACCTCGTTTACGCGAGTCGCGCTCCATCTGCCATTTTTGTGCCCACTCACCTAACGTGTACGTCTTGGTAAATCTTCTTCACACTCATTTTCTCGCCTCGTTCTGTGCCGCTGACGAGCTTGGATGCGTTGCACTGCGAGTCATTAACACGGACCTCAAACAGCTGGGAACCCGCATTCATCCCCTGCAGCAGACTGCCAACTGAATGGACCGGAGTTGAGGCCATTCATCAGAAGAGGCCAACCCAGGCACGGTGGCATCGGGGTAGAGTTGCTGTCTTACAGCGCCAGGCTATTCCTCTCATGATCTTATACACCTCTAAGATCGCCCCTCATCCTCCTGCGCTCCAAGGGGCTCGATCCTGACTACGGGTGCTGTCCGTACGGAGTTTGTATGCTCTCCCTCCCCGTGACCGCGTGGGTTTTCACCAACATCTTTGCTTTGCTCCCACACTCCAAAGACGTGCAGGTTTGTAGGGTTAATTGGCTTGGTATGAATGTTAAATTGTCCCTAGTGGGTGCAGGGTAGTGTTAATGTGCGGGGGTCGCTGGTCGGCGCGGACTAGGTGGGCCGAAGGGCCTGTTTCAGCACTGTACCTATAAACCAAGCTAAACTAAATGGTCCAGTAATCAGTGTTATATACCATCCTCCAGTGCTGTCAGTGAGGGGTTTGCAAGTTCCCATGGGATTCTCCATTCTTCCCTCCCCCCCCCCCTGTCAGGATGGAAGCCGGGTCATTTGTCTGTGAGGCCGCAACTGTACCGCTGTGCTACAGTGACTAGCTATACATCGACAAATATAGCTTAAACTTCCTCTGGTGTATGGTCGCGAGTATATTGACCGGTTGCATCACGGCCTGGCAAATTGAACATCCAGCAACGAAGGAGACGACAAAAAGCGGTGGACACTGCCCAGTCCATCACAGGTACCGACCTCCCCACCATCAAAGGGATCTACAGGAGTCGCTGCCTCAAAATGGCAGCCAGCATCATCAGAGACTCACACCACCCCTGGCCACGCACTCATTTCACCATCGAGAAGAAGGTACAGGAGCCTGAAAACTGTAACGTCCAGCTTCAGGATCAGCCTCTTCACAATAACCATCAGGCTCTTGAACACTGACCTCAACTATGTACGTCATTGGACTAAAAACAAAGTGCTTTAGTAATTCTGCACGTCTGACAGCTTCTCTGGAGGACATGGAGAGGCTGCATATTGTGTTAACTGCAACAGACTAAAGGGCCTGTCCCACTTGCCGATTTTTTTTCTTTCGATTTATTGTCGGCATCATTGACTGAAATGTCAGATGTATTTCTAAATGACAATAAAGTTTGTTTGACTTTGACTTGACTTGAGATCACCAAAAAAGTCGCGTGTGATGCGGCGTGTCGACATATTGATGCGCGGTGTCTCCTCAAGTGTCGTGACATTTGTCGCCACTGGATATTGAAATGTTCAAAATCTTTCGCCGACCCTCATACGTCAGTCATTGACGCCGGCAGTCGCTGGAAAAATCGCCAAGTGGGACAGCCCCTTAACTAAACTGTCTTATTTGGTGGAAGGCCTTTGGGTTTATTAACCACCAGGTGGCGCTTCGATGGCAGCCTCGCCTACAGTCTGTCTGTCCTCATTTTTTTTCTTATTTTTAATGTGTTAAAAGTTTGTGTTAATGTTCTCTGGTTTGTTTTATGTGGGGGGCGGGGGAAACTTTAAAAAAATCTTTTACCTTGCCGGAGATGCGATTGTTTTCCGGGTCGTATCTCCGGACGGTTTGCAGCCTAACATAGTGGAGCTGGAGGCCTCGCTCGGGACTGACTTTGAGCCCCACCGCGGGGATGTGGACTTAACATCGGAGCCTGTGATCCCTCGCCTGGGATCGACGCTCCAACCGTGGCCTGCGGACTTTAACATCGAGGAGCTCGCAGTCTCGGGTAAGAGACCGATGTCGGGAGCTCCAAAAACCACGCCACGTTCGACTAGCCCACACCCGGGGTCAGATCGCCCGGCGCAGGGAGCTGACATCCCACCCCCCCCCAATGCACAAGTTCCCCGTGCCGGGCGATCTGACCGTCAACAGAAGGTTGGGGGTCACCGACTGCTGGAGAACAAAGAGGGGACTTTTTTTCGCATTCAATCACAATGGGGAATGTGGCGGAGTCACTGTGGTGGATGTTTATGTAAAAATGTATTTTGTGTGTTCTGTTGCTTTTTATGACTGTGGCAAATCAAATTCCTCGTATGTTGCAAAAAATACTTGGCTAATATTTTTGTATGATTATGATTAATTGTACAGTTGTAAAATTGCAGTTGCCCTAGTGAGACCACACCTGGAGTATTGTGTGCCGCTTTGGTCCCCTAATTTGAGGAAGCACATTCTTGCTATTGAGGGAGTGCAGCGTAGGTTCACAAGGTTAATTCCTGGGATGGCAGGATTGTCATATGCTGAGAGAATGGAGCAGCTGGGCTTGTACACTCTGGAGTTTAGAAGGATGAGATGTGATCTCATTGAAACATATAAGATTGTTAAGGGTTTGGACACGCTGGAGGCAGGAAACATGTTCCCAATGTTCGGGGAGTCCAGAACCAGGGGCCACAGTTTAAGAATAAGGAGTAAGCCATTTAGAACGGAGACGAGGAAACACATTTTCTCGCAAAGTGGTGAGTCTGTGGAATTCTCTGCTTCAGAGGGCGGTAGAGGCAGGTCTCGACCCAAAATGTCGCCTATCTCCTTCGCTCCTTAGATGCTGCTGCACCCGCTGAGTTTCTCCAGCTTTTTGTGTAACCGGCGGTGGAGGCAGGTTCTCTGGATGCTTTCAAGAGGGAGCTAGATAGGGCTCTTAAAAATAGCAGTCAGTGGATATGGGGAGGAGGCAGGAACGGGGTACTGATTGGGGATGATCAGCCATGATCACATTGAATGGCGGTGCTGGCTCGAAGGGCTGGATGGCCTACTCCTGCACCTATTGTCTATTGTCTATTGTCTAATTCCTTGAATTTAAATTATCCAAGAGTACTGTGTTTGCTGTGTTCCTGATATGCTGCTGCAAGTATCAATCCCAGTCCCTGCTGCCGATGATTTGCCTTCCACAGCGGGTAAGGCAGCATCTGGAGAAAGATACAAAAAGCTGGGTCAGGCAGCATCTCTAGAGGAAAAGTAATAGGTGACGCTCTCAACCCGAAATGTCACCTGTTCCTTTTTCTCCAGAGTGGCTACCTGACCCGCTGGGTTACTCCAGCACTTTGTGTCCTTCTTCGGTGTGAACCAGTATCTGCAGTTCCTTCCTGCAGCATCTTGAGAACGTGGATGAGGAGACCTTTTGGGTCGGGACACTTTTTTCTTCTGAGGCAGTGAGCGTTGGCGCTGTGTCTTCCAGCGGCGATGTCATCACGAGCCTTGGTTCTGGGAGCGGAGTGCGGTCATTTTGCCCATTGAGTCTACTCAATATGAGGTGCTGTTTCTCAATTTGCGCTGGGCCTCACTCTGACAATGGAGGAAGCCCAGGACAGAAAGGCCAGATTGGGAATGGGAGGGAGAGTTAAAGTGCTGAGCAACCGGGAGATCAGGTATGTTAAAGAGGCTGTCAAACTGCGGCAACCTAATTGGCGAGTTTAGAAGAATTTGCCCTCGACTCACACTCGCAGCATGGTCGACACGAGGCCCTAGGAGGTCTTTGTAACTCTCCTTCATGCTAAAGAGTAGTCCCCGCGTAGACGAGGCCTCAGCTAGGTTGGGGCGTTTTTTTCCACATGCTGAAAAATGCCCGCGAGTAAAGAAAGGTCGCCACGGAAACAAATCAATATTTTTTTTTACTCGTAGGTTTAGTCGATGTAGGTCGTAGTCGGTCGGCATGTTATTTGTAGGTAATCGAGGGTAGTCAAATGTAGTCGAAGGTAGTCGTAGATAGTCTTCAACATGGTCGAAGGGAGATCGAAGGAGGTCGTCTTCACTCTCCACCATTCGGTGTCCAATTTTCCCGAAGCTAGTCGAAGCTAGTCTTCAACATAGTCAAAGGAGGTCGAAGGAGGTCTTCTACATAGTTGAAGGAGGTCTTCAACATTACACTATTTCAAACTCCCCTAAACTCTTCTAAACTCGCCAATTAGGTCGCCGCAGTGGGGCAGCCCCTTAAGGCTGACTGAGTGGAGGTTTTCAACCTCTGCCTCAACTGGAAAGACTGTCGGTGTCCCTGGATGGAGTCGAGGGGGGAGGTAAAGGGACAGGTGTTGCATCTTAAAGCCATTAAATCATGGTTGATCTATCTCTCCCTCTCGCCCCCCATTCTCCCCATAACCCCCTGACACCCGTACTAATCAAGACTGTCTCCTGGCGGTGAAGCGATGTCGTTTTGACCCGTGTCTGATCTTTGCGGCCGTCTCTCTCTCCTCTCTCTCGTGCCCAGATATTACTACGACGGGGACATGATATGCAAGGTCCAGGGGAAGCGTTTTGTCTACAAGTTTGTGTGCGACCTGAAGACGCTGATCGGCTACAGCGCGGCCGAGCTGAACCGCCTGGTCACGGAGTGCGAGCAGAAGAAGCTGGCCAAGATGCAGATGCACAGCATGGCTGGGCAGCCCGTCACCACGGTAACGCTGGCCGCCTCCATGCAGGCCGACAAGGACAGTTGAACCACCTCGCCCCGGGCCCCGTGGCTTGGTTGCGGGTGGGACGCGGCCTGAGGGGGAGTGGGCTGGGGGGGAAGGGGTTGGGCAGCGCGCCACATTCCTTCTCTCGGTCGCTCCCACCCCTCTCCCCTCCCACTCCCCTGCCTTCCGGCGTGCCGATGGGCCTGAGCGGCAGGCTTGTGGGACTGTACAGCATTCAGAAGGCTGTGTGTGGGCAGAAGGAGGATGAGACAGGGACAGGGACTCGTGTCCAAGTCCAGCTGTCTAATTGTACAGTGAGTGTGTCGACAGCAGAGTGGGGCAGGCTTCAGCAACAAACTTCATGGTATGTTTAAAAAAAAAATAGTGTACCAGCTTCACCTTATTCTATCAAATTTTTTGAGTTATTTTTGCAGATATTTTTACCCTTATGTGAATTTTCAATAAAAAAGGTATACTCCACCCTCCCCGACTGTGAATGTCATCCCTCGACTTATAAAAGGTCTGGTTTAGTTTAGTTTACAGATACGGCGCAGAAACAGGCCCTTCGGCCCACCGAGTCCGTGCCGACCAGCGATCCCCGCACATTAACACTTGTCCTACACACACTGGGGACAAATTACACCTACGCAAAGCCAATTAGCCTACAAACCTGCACGCCTTTGGAGTGTGGGAGGAAAGCGAGGATCTCGGAGGAAACCCATGCAGGTCGAGGGGAGAATGTAGAAACTCCGTACGGACACGCACCCGCAGTCGGGATTGAACCAGGGTCTCCGGCGCTGCAAGCCAGCAACTCTACCGCTGCACCACCGTGCCGAAAAAACCCGAAAGCACTGGTGAAACGCAGTGGGTCAGGCAGCGTCTGTGGAAGGATTGGATCGGATAGACAGCGTTTCGGGTCGGCCACCGAGTCTGAAGAAGGGTCGCAACCCAAAACGGCGCTTTCTCCAATCCCCTCCGCAGATGCCGCCTGACCCTCTGCGTGCCTCCAGCACTTTGTCAGCAGTTATGACGGGTTATCCTGAATCTTCACTGCTCGTCTCGAGTCATTCTACTAAAGGTTGGCTTTGTTATGTCAGCCCAACATAACGACTCCTTGAGCAGAGCACAAGCTGCTGGAATAATGAGTGGGTCAGGCAGCATCCGTGAAGCAAATAGACAGAGAACCCTTTGGGGTTGGGACCTGCAGGGAGAGGTTGAGTAGGCTGGGATTCTTGTAGCGCAGGAGGATGAGGGGTGATCTTATAGTGTACAAAACCATGAGAGGAATAGATCGGGTAGACGCAAAGTCTCTTGCACAGAGAAGGGGAATCTAGGAACAGAGGACATGGGTTTATGTTCATTGGGGGAGAGAATCAAGAGAGTTTTATTGTCATGTGTCCCAGATAGGACAATGGAGGTCTTGCTTGCTGCAGCACAACAGAATATGTACACATAGTACATAACGGGAGGGAAAAATAGATTTAATAGGAGCCTGAGGGGCAACATTTTACACAGAGGGTGGTGGGTGTATGGAACGAGCTGCCAGAGGAGGTATTTGAGGCAGGGACTATCGCACCGTTTAAGAAACATTTAGACCGGTACATGGATAGGACAGGTTTAGAGTGGGCCAAATGCGGGCAGCTGGGTCAAGTGTAGTTGGGACATATTGGTCGGTGTGGGCATGTTGGCCAAAGTGCCTGTTTCCACGCTGTATCACTCTTGGACTGTATTTTATCAATCTGATGATCAAGACATTTTCTAAATTTTATTGAAACATATAAGATTGTTAAGGGCTTAGACACGCTAGAGGCAGGAAACATGATCCCGATGTTGGGGGAGTTCAGAACCAGGGACCACAGTTTAAGAATAAGGGGCAAGCCATTTAGAACGGAGACGAGGAAATACTTTTTGCACACAGGGAGTGGCGAGTCTGTGGAATTCTCTGCCACAGAGGGCGGTGGAGGCCGGTTCTCTGGATACTTTCAAGAGAGAGCTAGATAGGGCTCTTAAAGATAGCGGAGTCTGGGGATATGGGGAGAAGGCAGGAACGGGGTACTGATTGGGGATGATTAGCCACGATCACATTGAATGGCGGTGCTGGCTCGAAGGGCTGAATGGCCTACTCCTGCACCTATTGTCTAATACTGTTTGCACACTTACACAGTTTTATCCCGCACCCTTGCCACTCAGGTGGCCCCGGGCGTGAAATCCCTTCCCATTATTTTGAGGGGTGTCTCCACCATACCGTACCCCCCAATGTCCAGCAGTGGAAGGTCCCTAGACTGTGGGCCGAGCCTTGGCGTTGGCTGCACTGAGCTTCAGTGCGTCCCTCGAGCACGTACTCCTGCAGTCTGCAGCAGGCCAGTCGGCAACATTCCCCGACGGACATCCCGCTCCGCCGGGAGGTCAACAAAGCGCTGGCAGACCAAAGAGCGTCTTTCACCGAGTTGATGACCTTCCGGCAGCTCTCGATGTCCGTCTCTGAATGTGTCCCTGGGAACAGTCCGTAAATCACAGAATCCTCTGTGACGGAGCTGTTCGGAATAAACCGTGACAGGGACCCTTGCAGACCTCCCCAGACTCTCTTTGCGAATCCACACTCTGCAAAGAGGTGGGCAACCGTCTCCTCTCCATAGCAGCCGTCCCGAGGGCAGCGTGCGCTGGTAGTGAGGTTCCGAAGGTGCAGGAAGGATCCGACTGGGAGGGCTCCCCTCACTGCCAGCCAAGCCAGGTCTTGGTGCTTGGTGGTGAGTTCTGGCGATGAGTTCCGGCAGGGGTTGGTTGTGGTCGGTGCACCGAGCGCCAAGTGCAGGGAACAGATTAAAGGTTATTCTTCCTTTCTCACCTTTGGACTGCGGTGACTGCACCAGCCACTGAATCAAGTTGCCAACTCAAGCCTACGTACAAGAACGTTGAGGTACGGGCACAATGGAAAATCTTGTTTGCAGCAGCATCACAAGTTCGAGCAAGCAATAAAGAGGAATCACACACCGCAGTTCCCAGAGGTTTTTGTCCCCCAGCAACCACCTTCAACTAGCATCGCAACCGGCATCGAGTAAAAAAATTACAGATTTTAAAAACGGAAACCACTTTCGACCATTAGGGAGACTGACAAAAAACCTCCGGGAACCGCACGGAAACCTTGGGTGGGGCGCAAAGTCTCCAGAGGTTTCCATTCAGGTTTCCTAAGTGGGACAGGGGCATAATGGGATGGGGGGGAATTGTGGACGAGCCCAGGATTCTGCACCCATTCCGAGTCCAACCACCGGGCGACACCAAATTGGGACTTGATGACAAAGAACAGCACAGACCAAGTAAATCACAAGGTGTAGGAGTAGAATTAGGCCATTCGGCCCATCGAGTCTACTCCGCCATTCAATCATGGCTGATCTCTGCCTCCAAATCCCATTTTCCTCCCTTCTCCCCATAACCCTTGACACCCGTTCTAATCAGGAATTTGTCTCGCTCTGCCTTACAAAATATCCACAGCCCTCTGTGGCAATGAGGTCCACAGATTCACCGCTCCTCCTCACCTTTCACTAATACATAGCCACGTAGGCTGAAGATGTTCATGTGCTGGCATCTGCTTCTCTGGAACGGACCAACACTACAAGGTCTGCCGCCATTGGAGGAGTGCTTCCTCCTACTTCATGAGATATGGGAGCAGAATTTGGTCGTTCGGCCCATCGAGTCTACTCCGCCAGTCAATCATCACGAAACACAAAGAGCTGGAGTAACTCCAAGAGCCCAAGGAATGGGTGACGATTCAGGTCGAGCCCCTTCCACAGAATGGTTCGGGATAAAGGAAACGAGAGATATAGTCGGTGATGCGGAGAGATAAAGAACAGTGAATGAAAGATATGCAAAAAAGGTAACAACGTTAAAGGAAACCGGCCACTGTTAGCTGTGCGACACAAAATGCTGCAGTAACTCCGAGGGTGAGGCAGCATCTCTGGAGAGAAGGAATTACAGGAAACGTCACCCATTCCTTCTCTCCAGAGATGCTGCCTCACCCGCTGAGTCACTCCAGTATTTTGTGTCTACGTTCGATTTTAACCAGCATCTGCAGTTCTTCCTGACACATTGTTAGCTGTTTATTGGGTGAAAGCGAGAAGCCAGTGCGGTTTAAACCAGCATCAGCAGTTCCTTCCGACACATTCAACCAGTGCTGATATATCTTTCCCTCTGAACCCCTGCTCCTGATTTTTTTTTAAAGGGCGGCATGGTGGCGCAGCGGTAGAGTTGCTGCCTTACAGCACCAGGAACCCGGGTTCAATCCTGACTACGCGTGCTGTCTGTACGGAGTTTGTACGTTCTCCCCGTGACCACGTGGGTTCCTCCCACGCCGACCGGGGATCCCCCGTACAGTAGCACTATCTACACACTAGGGACAATTTACAGAATACAATTAATCTATAAACCTGCACATCTTTGGAGTGTGGGAGGAAACCGGAGCACCTGGAGAAAACCCACGCAGGTCACGGGGTGAACGTACGAACTCCGTACAAACAGCACCCGTAATCAGGATCGAACCCGCGAGTCTGACGCTCGAAGGCCGCCACCTAAGTTGTAGATTCTCGAGAGTAGGTGGGTATTTTTTTCAAGGAAGCTTTGAGAACATCCTTGACCCTGAACTTTCCATCTGGTAATCGCTTCCCTGATCTTTTGGGAATCCGGGGCCAGTCCTTGACTCTCCCACTCGTGGAAATTTTAGTTTAGAGATACAGCGTGCAAGCAGGCCCTTCGGCCCACCTTGTCCACACCGACCAGCGATCCCCGCACATTAACACAATCACGCACGCACTCGGGACAATGTTTTCATTATGCGTTTCCACCAATTAACCTACAAACCTGCACTGTCTTTGGAGTGTGAGAAGAAACCGAAGATCTCGGAGAAAACCCACGCAGGTCACGGGGAGAATGTGCAAACTCTGTACAGACAGCACCCGTGGTCTGGATCGAACCCGGGTCTGTAGCGCTGTGCGGCAGCAACTGTACCGCTGCGCCACCGTGCCGCCCTTATGTCTTTTTTTTTAAATATATATTTTTTATTATAGTAGGTAAGCAGTACATTAGCAAACATATATTATGTTAGTAATATTTTGTGTGCAACAATCGTACATTATTAATATTATCAAATGAATCATTTTGTCTCTAATCATTTTTTTTTTAAAGAGAGAGAAAGAGAGAAAAATAAAATGTAAATCAAAAAAAAAAATCTTAAAGAACGGAATAATTGACCATTAATACGTCATTCGAGATAAAATCAAGAAATATAAAATATAACTTTTCATCTAATCCTGAGTCCAAGTCTCAGTTCGGGTTCCTTGCCGAACCGATCTACCCTTTTAAGTAATCAATGAAAGACCATATTCTAATGAAAACTTCTTGTTTGTCCATTAGGGCAAATCTGATTCTTTCCAAGTGTAGGGTCTCCGACATTTCCGTAATCCACATTTTAATTGTGGGGGAGCCCTTATGTCTTTTAACATTATTGTACCTGCCTGGCCCACCTCCTCTGGCAGCTCGTTCCACATACCCACCACCCTCTGTGTCGGAAAACAGTTGCTCCTCATGTTCCTCTTAAATATTTCCCCTCTCACCTTAAACCCATGTCCTCTAGCTCTCGAGTTCCCCTTCACGAGGGAAAGGACAGTTTAGTTTATTGTCAGGCGTACTGAGGTACGGTGAAAAGCATTTTTTTGCTGTTGCGTGATGTCCAGTCAGCGGAAAGACAATACATGATTACAATCAAACCGCCCACTGTGTACAGATACAGGATGAAGGGAACAACGTTCAGGGCACGACTGTCATATGAGGTAAGATTGCGAAGACTAGGCTTGTATTCACTGGAGTTTGGAACGATGAGGGGGCAGTTCTTATAGAAATATACAATTATAAAAGGACAAGCTACCTGCAGGAAAAATGGTCCCAATGTTGGGCGAGTCCAGAACCAGGGGGCCACAGTCTTAGAATAAAGGGCAGGCCATTTAAGACTGGGGTGAGAAAAAACTTTTTCACCCAGAGAGTCGTGAATTTGTGGAATTCCCTGCCACAGAGGGCAGTGGAGGCCAAATCACTGGATGGATTTAAGAGAGAGTTAGATAGAGCTCTAGGGCCTAGTGGAATCGAGGGATATGGGGAGAAGGCAGGCACGGGCTATTGATCGGGGACAATCAGCCATGATCACAATGAATGGTGGTGCTGGCTCGAAGGGCCGAATGGCCTCTTCCTGCACCTATTTTCCATGTCTAAGTCTAGTTTGATCAAAGGGTGTGATAATTCGGGTATCTGCACCCCTTAGACCGTTCAATGAAAAGACTGACTAGAATAAATATCCTTTATTTCAGCGCGGTGACCTTGCTTCTCTGTCCTGCTCTGGGAAGCTCCATAGCTCCAGCACAATCACAGAGAACATGGAAGCAACAAGTAACAAGGCCTCCTCCTGCACCTATTTTCTATGTTCCTATATAAAGTCTGGTTTCATTTGTGAATGTGCAGGAAGGAACTGCAGATGCTGGTTTACATGGAAGATCGACACAAAATGCAGTCTGAAGAAGGGTCTCGACCCGAAACATCACCCATTAACTTCTCTCCAGAGATGCTGCCTGACCCGCCGAGTTGCTCTAGCATTTTGTGACTGCCTTCGCTTGTGAATGCCCCTGGTGCTATTTTTTTCAAGATGAAGGATGCTGTATAAATAGCAATATGCCTCTCTCTCTCTCTCCCTCTCTCTCTCTCTCTCTCTCTCCCTCTCCCTCTCTCCGCCTGCATGAGAAGCGGCCTTTATTAAACATCTCTGCTCAAGGACGATATGGTTCTGACCTAATCCTCAATCAGGGCACAACCCTAGTGACGCACTGCTGACTAATCTTGTGTGTGTGTGTGTTGCCTTTTGACTGCGCCACTCCCCAGAGTCCTGCCCCGTCTTGTGTTAGAGGGATCATAATCTGTCAGTCCCACCTGGGTTCAAAGGCGGACTCTTTATTCCACAATGACGTCAACTCTTTGTTTTTTTTCCCTCCTGGTTCAGGAATTGCAGAGAGTTTCCCCAACCACAAGGTGGCACCACAACTCATATTTGGGGAGTGGTACTGGGCAGACAAAGGAGGTGGGGCATGACAGGAGTGGGGGGGTAGAGACAGAGTCACACAAAGTGCTGGACAGGCTGCATCTTAGCTTAAGGTCCACAAACACAAAATACTGGAGTAACTCAGCGGGAAAGGCAGCACCTCTGGAGAGAAGGAATGGTGGCGTTGCATATGGGGATATGGGGAGAAGGCAGGAACGGGGTCCTGATTGGGGATTATCAGCCATGATCACAGTGAATGGCGGTGCTGGCTCGAAGGGCCGAATGGCCTACTCCTGCACCTATTGTCTATTGAGACCCTTCTTCCGACTGAAGAATCTTAGTTTAGTTTCGCTCAGAGATGCAGAGGGCAAACAGGCCCTTCGGCCCACCGAGTCCGCGCCGACCGGCGATCCCCACACACCAACACTATCCAACGCGCACGCACTAGGGACAATTTACAATCATACTCAAGCAAACTAACCTACAAACCTGCAGGTCTTTTGGAGGAAACCGGAGCACCCGGCGAAAACCCACGCGGGCCACGGGGAGAACGTACAAACTCAGTACAGACAGCACCCGTAGTCGGGATTGAACCCGGGTCTGTGAGGCAGCCACTCTACCGCTGCGCCACCATGCCGCCGGTTGGTGGTTTGTAGGAGCAATCTAGAGGGAGGTAAACGGTAGGGAATTGAAGAATACAGTTGAACAGAGGGATCTGGGAATAACCGTGCATAGTTCCTTGAAGGTGGAATCTCATATAGATAGGGTGGTAAAGAAAGCTTTTGGTATGCTAGCCTTTATAAATCAGAGCATTGAGTATAGAAGCTGGGATGTAATGTTAAAATTGTACAAGGCATTGGTGGGACCAAATCTGGAGTATGGTGTACAATTTTGGTCGCCCAATTATAGGAAGGATGTCAACAAAATAGAGAGGGTACAGAGGAGATTTACTAGAATGTTGCCTGAGTTTCAACAGCTAAGTTACAGAGATAGGTTGAATAAGTTAGGTCTTTATTCTCTGGAGTGCAGAAGGTTAAGGGGGGACTTGATAGAGGTCTTTAAAATGATGAGAGGGATAGACAGAGTTGATGTGGACAAGCTTTTCCCTTTGAAAATAGGGAAGATTCAAACAAGAGGACATCTTTAGAATTAAGGGACAGAGGTTTAGGGGTAACATGAGGGGGAACTTCTTTACTCAGAGAGTGGTAGCGGTGTGGAATGAGCTTCCAGTGGAAGTGGTGGCGGCAGGTTCGTTGGTATCATTTAAAAATAAATTGGATAGGCATATGGATGAGAAGGGTATGGAGGGTTATGGTATGAGTGCAGGCAGGTGGGACTAAGGGAAAAAAGTTGTTCGGCACGGACTTGAAGGGCCGAGATGGCCTGTTTCCGTGCTGTAATTGTTATATGGTTATATGGACGTTGTACCTTGACCACGTGGTCTGAATCACATAGAGGGTGGATAGGGTGCAGCCAACAGATTCCTTGCCCAGAAGGACAATAATGAACCAGCTGGCGTTATCATTTCAGGGCTATTAACATTAATTAAGTGCTTGAGTGCCTCTCCCACTCTGCCTACTCATAAAGGTGTCGGTGGCGGGCAAGCCTTCATCACCGTAAAGTTACCGAGGAAAGGTCTCGACCCAAAACATCACCTATACCTTGTCTCCAGAGACGCTGTCTGACCCACTGAGTAACTCCACCATTTTGTGTTTACCTCAACAATACTCTGGGCGCCACTCGAAATGTGCCGGCACGGTGGCGCAGAGGGTAGAGTTGCTGGCTCAGACCGCAGGAGACCCGGGTTCGATCCCGGCCACGGGTGCTGTCTGTATGGAGTTTGCACGTTCTCCCCGTGACCTGCGTGGGTTTTTCCCCGAGATCTTCGGTTTCCTCCCACACTCCAAAGACGTACGGGTTTGTAGGTTAATTGGTGTAAGTGTAAATTGTCCCTGGTGGGTGTAGGATAGTGCTGATATGCGGGGATCGCTGGTCGGCGCGGACTCGGGCTGAAGGGCCTATTTCCGCGCTGTATCTCTAAACTGAACTAAATACTCAGTCATGCCAATGTTGCTATTGTCTCTCAATCTGTTGCTTTGATTCAACGATTCACTAATACGTTATTGCCACCTAACAGTGAAATACTTGTTTTCTGTACGCAAGCGGGTAAAATCATTCAGCAGACCTCACGGAGGCAGCACACGTTTCTGCCGCTGACTAAGTTACAAAAGTTCATCGAACAGTCCTATCTCCCGCCTGCCGCTCCATGTCGTCATAGCGACCATGAGAACCCTTTGTTCTTGGTGATCCTCATCTCTCTCCCCCCCCCCGGCCGGGTCATCGATCATAAGCGATAGGCGCAGAATTAGGCCATTCGGCCCATCAAGTCTACTCCACCATTCAATCATGGCTGATCTATCCCTCCCTCCTAACCCCATTCACCTGCCTTCACCCCACAACCTCTGACACCCACACTGATTAAGAATCTATCAGTCTCTGCCTTAAAAATATCCACTAACTCGGCCTCCACCACCTTCTGTGGCAAAGAATTCCACAGATTCACCGCCCTCTGACTAAAGAAATTCCTCCTCATCTCATTCCTGAAGGAACGTCCTTTAATTCCGAGGCTGTGATCTCTAGTCCTAGACTCTCCCACTAGTGGAAACATCCTCTCCACATCCACTCTATCCGGGCCTTTCACTATTCAGTTCTTGGTTCTTGGTCCTCCAAAAATATTCCAAATGGAATATAAAATGGAGGGTGGACTGGAGCAAAAAAAGGATTATTGGAGAGGAAGAGCTGCCTTAAATTTAGTTGCGTCTGGTTGGGTAACTCTGGCAAGGTGGAGACTATTCCATGCTTATAACTGTGCGGGGGGGGAGAATGAATTGCTGCATACATCGGTACGTTTCAATGAGGCCCGTCCTCATTCTTCTAAACTCCAGCGAGTACAGGCCCAGTGCCCTCAAACGCTCATCATATGTCAACCCATCTCATCACTCATTCCTGGGATCATTCTTGTAAACCTCCCCTGGAGTTTCAAATAACTATTTCCCCATCCATATTAAGGATATGCCGGACATTCTCCAGCCTGTATCACTCGATGATTCCATGACTCTAGAGCTCAGTGAACAGATCAGGGGAAATGATTCATCAAAGAGAAACCAACCCTTCCCAGATTCCATGTGTAGGAGGGAACTGCAGATGCTGCATTATATCGAAGATCAACACTCAAGTGCTGAAGTAACTGTCTGAAGAAGGGTCCTGACCCAAAACATCACCCATCCTTTTACTGCAGGGACCGAAGAAGGGTCCCAGCCTGTAGTATCATCCGTCCTTTCTCTCCAGAGTTGAGTTTAGTTTAGAGATGCATCATGGAAACGTCCTCAGCTCCAGTGGTGATGGAATATTTAACCTGTCTAAACCTGGTCTCAATGGCTCATACATTAAAGATGACACCTCCGGGTTTGTCAGCCGGTGCTGGAACGGAAATCAAAGCCACAACGTCTGACTCAGTGCTACACTGTACACACAGGTCTGTCCTAGGAATGTCTCACCTGGAGCGTCTCACCAGGAGCGTCCCGCCAAGCGAGCTGAGAATTCGCCCCATGCGTTTCACCCCCACCATCCTCATCTTCGGACACCCTGTGCGTAGGGGAGAGGGTGGAGGGCCGAGGATGTCCTGGTTGGGTTTGCTGCTCCTGGGGCCCTGGCCAAGCTGGCCATCCGCCAGTCACGGCACCAGGCGGAGGAGGGCTCTGCCCCTTTTCCGGGGTTAAGTCCGGCCCGGGTTGTACGAGAGATGGACTACGCGCTGTCCACGGGCATCCTGGGGGGTTTCCAGGACCGCTGGGCACTGCAGGGCGTAGAACGCATCCTTAATATGGATGGGGAAATAGTTATATGAAAATTTAGCGATGAGATAGTTTGGTGATGTTGTATTTTGGTGGTGGGTGTGTTTCCATGGTTTCGGTTTGTAAATATTATTTTATGAGATTGAGGGGGACCGTCACGTGTGTGAGGGCCGCTGAGAGTGAAGGGGGGCCCTTCCTTTTATTAACATTTGATTTATTAGCTAGCATTTATTTCAAGTGGGCTTGTATACAAAAACAGGCACGCAACGCTGGTCTGGCCTCATTTGGAATATTGTGAGCAATTTTGGGCCCCCATATAAGATTATTAAGGGTTTGGACACGGTAGATGCAGGAAACATGTTCCCGATGTTGGGGGAGTCCAGAACCAGGGGCCACAGTTTAAGAATAAGAGACGAGGAAACACTTTTTCACTCAGAGAGTTGTGATTCTGTGGAATTCTCTGCCTCAGAGGGCGGTGGAGGCAGGTTCTCTGGATATTCTTAAGAGAGAGTTAGATAGGGCTCTTAAAGATAGCGGAGCCAGGGGATATGGGGAGAAGGCAGGAACGGGGTACTGATTGGGGATGATCAGCCATGATCACATTGAATGGCGGTGCTGGCTCGAAACGCCGAATAGCTTACTCTTGCTCCTATTGTCTATTGTCTATCTTATACTCAGTACTCTGACTAATGGGGCAGACTCACGGGGCTGTTAGCAAAAGCATTTGAATGGTACGCTGCCATTCTGATGTGCCTCCTGCTCATACTGACTGCAACTGAATGGAATATCGAGTGCCGGCTGACAGCCCGATGACTGGGAGACAAATTGCTAACGGATTTCCAATCATGAGAGGAATAGATCGAGTAGACGCACAGTGTAGGAAGGAACTGCAGATGCCGGTTTACACCACAGATAGCCACAGAGTGCTGGAGTAACTCGGCGGGTCAGGCAACATCTCCAGAGAGAAGGAATAGTAAGATTGAACGAGAACTTACCAAGTTTGAAGGTTGATCTTTATTTCATGAGGAGTTGCGGTGAGGGATTTCGTGAAGAGCCCGCCGGCACGCATGCGCGACATTCTTCAAAGCAGCGGTGTGGAATCACAGAAACAACAACAGAAATGACTTGGCATAGTAAGATTTAACGAGACTCTGATTACCAGCTGAAGATGATCGAGGGTTGGGAGCGGAGGGCACGAAATCCCTCACCGCAACTCCTCATGAAATAAAGATCAACCTTCAAACTTGGTAAGTTCTCGTTCAATCTTACTATTTCATTTCGGAGTCACGTGAGTGACTTCGTGAAGACTTCAAAGCTTCTGTGATTACACGCCCTGGACAACGTCCATGCGGACACACCACTAGCAAGGATGGATTGGAGTAAACAAGTTGACGAAACGAGGTTATACTGAAACAAAAAGAAGATTTGTTAATAACACAACAAATAACACCCTTTTAATCAGGGACATCCCCACGTTCACACCCGGCGTTCAGCACGGCCTCTGCGAACTGAAGGGGAGCAGCAACAGGCTTATTATAGAATCGCTGGAACACAGCTTCATTCGCCCATCCTGCTGTGGCGAGGATATGGTCCATGGGTACCTCCATGACTCTCGCCGCCGACGTAGATGCAGCCCTGGTGGAGTGGGATGTAAACACATTAGTGTCAATACCTGCCTTATTCAGGACGATCCGGAGCCACCTGGATATCGTCTGGACTGTCACTCGATGGTGAGGTCTTTTGTGAGTGACAAGCAGGTACAACTCCATTCCTCTGATGCTCCTCGTCACCTTGATGTAGTAACGGATGTGAGTGGCTAAACATAGCCGAGCATCTGCAGGGTATGCCGGGAACTTCAGCTGCAGCCCTGTGCACCCAGGTCTATGCTGCTTAAGTAGCTCATCGATAAAAAGGACTACTTCTCCCGGGGTCGACGTCATCCTGTCAATACGTAGTTTGTGGAGCGTCTGAACCCGCTGTGCTGAAGTCAGCGCTAGTAACATCACCAATTTCATAGTGGGTTGGTCCAGCTGTAACCCTTCCATGGGTGACCACGACCTGAGCAGGGTAAGTACATCCCTGACATCCCAGGTGATGTTGTAGCGTGGTGTAGGCGGATTCAGATTGAATATTTCCCGCATAAGCCTGGACACTAGCCTGTTCGATCCTACCTCGATGTTGAGGTAGAATGATAGCGCACTCCTGGCGCTGTTGATGGCAGTATAACTCAAGTGCTCATCATGGTGCAACCCCGCGAGGAATTCCAGGACGTCGGCTATGGAGACATCATCACAGGTGATGTGAGAGTGACTGCAGTAGGCTTCACACTTGGTGATGTGGGAGAGATATCTCCGCCTGGTTGACTCTTGACATGATGCTCCAATGGTGTTCATGGTCCGGGTGGTAAGGCCATACTGCATCCATGGCCTGGTCAGAACCTGCAAGCCAGTAATTTTAGATAGGCATGGCAGGGGTGTAACTCCCCTGAGACAGGGTGAGAAAACCAAATGTGGGCAACCCTCTAGAGGGACCCAAGGTTGACTAATCATGTCAGAGACCACCGGATACCAAGGCTGTGTGGGCCAGTCGGGTATGACAAGAATGCCTCTGGCAGAATCCATCCTGATTTTTTGTAATACCCGACTGATGAGGCAAAACGGGGGGTATGCATAGAAAAACCACTTCCCCCAGTCTAGCGAGAATGCATCAATCGCTAATGCCCCAGGGTCTGGTTCCCATGAAACATATGTCGGTACCTGATGGTTCAACCGGGACGCAAAAAGGTCGATATCCGGCTGGCCAAATTTGGCTGTAATTTGGGCAAATATTGGAGGATGCAGCATCCACTCAAACTATCATTGAATTTGCGTGACCTGGTGTCTGCCACAGTATTAAGCCTACCTGGCAAATAGGTAGCTGAAATCCAAATATCTCGATCAATACACCAGCACCAAATAGTATTAGCCAATTTGTCACAAGAGACTGACCTGGTACCGCCCATATGGTTTAAATATGCCACCGCTGTAGTGTTGTCTATTTGGAGACGGACATGAGTACCACTAAGATTAGCACAATATGCCCGCAGTCGGTGAAATGCTGCAAGCAGCTTCAAATAGTTAATCCCTTGTATTAGCAAGATGCTAGCTTCAAGGGGATCCCACCTGCCTCCACAACTAGAAGAGCTGTCCGCAGCTCCCCAAGCTTGCGTCAGTTTTGCAAATATACCACCGGATTGGGCACAACAATGGGTTTGAATGCCTTGCCAATATTGGACACCCACCATTGTAGCTCAACCTTAGCATCGGAAGGCAGCCCCATAGGTCTGTCAAAATGACCAGCGTTCTTTTTTTTTTTTTTTTTTTCTTTAACGCAGCAATCGTGGCCCTTCGCAGATTTTGATAATGCAAAGGTCCAAACCGGGCTGCCGGAAATAAAGCTACGATTTTCCCAATCATCTTAGCTGTAGGCCGAATAGATGGTATACTGGCGGATGCGAGATCCTGACATGCAAGGGAAACATCCTCCACCTTGTGAAATGGAATGTTGGCCCTCATTAGAATAGAGACCACCGTGAAACCCAAATAATCCATAACCTGGGATGGGTGAAACTTCGATTTTTCTGGATGGACTATAAACCCCAGCTGCTGAAATATAGTAACAGTTGCTGAAACAGCGCTTCCAGAGTGTTGCCAATAAGCAGAATATCATCTAAATAAGCCATTACAATATGATGTTGTATACGTAATTTGGCCATAATAGGTTTGAGTAATTTAGTAAAGCCTAGGGCGGTAGTAAGCCCATTTGGTAAGGCCCGATATTGCCAGAGCTGATCCATCCAGACAAATTTCAAAAATTTCCGGTGATGTTTCCGGATGGACACTGAATAGCATGCATCTTTCAAATCAATACATGCCATAAAGCAACCATGCGAAAGCAGTGATTTGGCTGTCTCAAAAGGTGTCCATTTTAAAATGTATATATGTTACAAAAGGTATTCAACTGGTCAAGTCAATAATCACCCGACAACCTCCATCCTTTTTTGGCCTAGTAAAAATATGGGAGACGAATTCAATGGGCTCGTGAATAGTTTTCTCTATCACGCCTTTTGTTCCGACGAAAATTTTCAGCCGTGCCTGCTGCCTGCTCAACGGCAGACAGCGTAAACTTCCGTTGAGGCATATGCTGGGATGGAGGACCCCGAATATCCTTCCCTCTTGGAGAAGTCTTCCCCGAATTTTGTTGATTCTGCTGCAGGAGGGGCTCCAATATCCGCTCCATCCTGGCCAATACGCCCCTTGAGCTAAAACTCGGGCGGCCGAAGTCCTCATGTTCTGCTGAACTGCTGGGGCTTCGTCCATCGGCCCACACCTCATCGAGGTGACCCTGGTGCCGGAAAGTTGTCGCCGGTAGCCGCTGCAGCGAAGCTGAGCGATTCCCGCGCGGGAGGTACTCTCAAACGCCTCCTCGGCGGAGCTTGGTCTCGCTGCCTCGGAGGGCAAATGCGATGGGAAGTCGGCACCTGACTTAGCATGGAGATCCGACGCCCGCGCGGGCTTGCCGGCTGCCCATATCATGGACCTAGCCGACGCATAGTCTCGTCCTCCCATGCATGGGGGACTCGGCGACCGTGGCGTATGGGCTCGTTGAAGGGAGGAGCAGTTCGCTGGGCTTAGTGTCTGCTGACGGTTCTCAACTTCTGCTGACGGCGGTTAACCTCCCTGTGCCTACTGGAGCTGGATGGCTCCTCTCCAGTAGCCGCGTCATGCGGCCATACGCCCTTCACCCTGAACACTGGGGTGGTCGGAGACCTCCGGCTCAGAAAGATTGCCGGGGCTCCTTTCATCGGCCCGCACCTCTGAGAAGTGATCTCGGTGCCGGAAGTTGTCGCTATCGGCCGCCGCAGCGAACCGCGCGATTCCCGCGCGGGAAAGGTGTTCAACCGTCTCCGTTGAACGGGAGCGGAAGCCGTTGCCACAAAGGGCCCTGACGGCTTGGGGTCGACTCCAGCAGAAGCATGGAGCGACGCCCGCGCGGGCTTGCCGGCTGTCCACATCGTGGACCTTGCCGACGCACGGTCTCGTCCCCCCCATCGACAGGGGACTCGGCGACCGAGGCGGGACCGTACCCAAGCCCCCCGTCCCTGCGGCGGGGTTTGGGAGTTGGATAGCAGATCTCACAGACCCAGGTCCCGCCGTTGCACCAGACCGCACCATGGCGGCTGGTGGAGCCTTGGCCCGAACCGGGTTTAGGCTTACGGGCTCCTCCCCTGCCCTTCAACGAAGGGCTAGCGGAGGGGGGTCGGGCCGCAGCACGACCCCTTCCCCGTGGTCGCCAATGGCGAACTTGTGGCAGGGTCCCCCCTTTCGAGAGGCACCCCGTTCTCGGCTCCTGGAACCAGCATTGGAGCTGCTGCTCCTCGAATCAGCACAGGAGCTCCTGCTCCTTGAATCAGCACTGGAGCTCCTGCTCCTGGAACCAGCACTGGATCTCCTGCTCCTTGAATCAGCACTGGAGCTCCTGCTCCTTGAATCAGCACTGGAGCTCCTGCTCCTGGAACCAGCACTGGATCTCCTGCTCCTTGAATCAGCACTGGAGCTCCTGCTCCTCGAATCAGCACTGGAGCTCCTGCTCCTTAATCCAGCACTGGAGCTCCTGCTCCTGGACCAGCATTGGAGCTCCTGCTCCTCAAATCAACACTGGAGCACCTGCTCCTTGAATCGGCACTGGAGCTCCTGCATAGCGGCGGGTCGGGCCCGGTAACAACAGGGCTCCCCGACATCCACGTCTATTTCCCCACGTACCTGCAGGGAGAGAACATAACATACACCCGCCACAACAAAACACCAACTCACACTGGAGCTCCGGTGTATCGGCGGGTCGGGCCCTGTGCCAACAGGGCTCCCCGACTACCACGCCTGTTTCCCGGCCCGACTCGCAGGTGAGCCGCTGAGAAAGGCTCCGGGATAAGTGGCGGCGACTCCAAATCCACGTTCCTGTAGGGAGAGAACACACTGCTCCCCCCCCCCCAACAGGAAACACCAACTCTAGGGGGCTTAGCCTTACCTGAGTCGGCCCTCTGAAGGGCTGGTCAGGAGCCGCGCTCCCGACCAGCCGTCGACAGCAATGCGATGCGACGATATGTCGCGCATGCGTGCCGGCGGGCTCTCCACGAAGTCACTCACGTGACTCCGAAATGAAATTGGTGACGTTTCGGGTCAAGACCTCAGGCCTGAAGAAGGGACTCGACCCGAAACGTCACCCATTCTTTCTCTCCAGAGATGCTGCCTGTCCCGCTGAGTTACTCAGCATTTTGTGTCGATTGCCATGCACTAATTCATTTGGGTGGAGATCCTTCTTCAGACTGAGTCACAGAGTCTCTTGCCCAGAGTACTACTGCTGAATCGAGGACCAGAGGACACAGGTTTAAGGTGAAGGGGAAAGTATTTAATGGGAATCTGAGGGGTAACTTTTTTCACACAAAGGGTGGCGGGTGTATGGAACGAGCTGCCAGAGGAGGTAGTGTGTAGGAAAGAACTGCAGATGCTGGTTTAAATCGAAGGCGGACACAAAATGCTGGAGTAAAGGGCCTGTTCCACTTGGGCGTCATTTGTACATCCCAAAATCCTGGGGCGCCGCGCACAACCGCGCATTACTGCCTACGTCACCGCGTACCATGCGTGCGTAATGCGCAACAAGCGCGCATCACGTGGGCGGAACAACGCGCGCATCGTGTGTAGTGATGCGTAAATTATGATGCATAAATTACGCGCAAATGACACCCATGTGGGACAGACCCTTAGCTCTGCGGGATAGGCAGCATCTCATTCCTTCTCTCCAGAGATGCTGCTTGTCCCGCTGAGTTACTCCAGCATTTTTTGTCTACCAGAGGAGGTAGTTGAGGCAGGGACTGTCCCAACGTTTAAGAAACAGTTAGACGGGTACATGGATCGGACAGGTTTGGGGGGATATGGGCAGGCCGGTGGGACTAGTGTAGATGGGACATGTTGGTCGGTGTGGGCAAGTTGGGCCGCAGGGCCTGTTTCCACACCGCATCTCTCTGTGCCTCTGCAGGTGTTGCCGATAGCAACCAGAGCACCGGACGGCTGGAGGGGACAATAAATGTGAAGTAATGCTCAGTACAGGAAACATTATTGAGGTCTTTCATCTCCGCTCGTAAAAATATTTGAAGCAGATTGTAAAATGTCAGGTAATGAAGAATTAATTTGGACACGGAATACAGAAGACCACAGCACAGGAACGGGCCCTTCAGCCCACGATGTCCGTGCCAACCACGTTAAATTGATGTGCAGGAAGGAACTGCAGATGCTGGTTTACACCGAAGATAGACACAAAATGCTGGAGTAGCTCGGCGGGACAGGCAGCATCTCTGGAGAGAAGGAATGGGGGTGACTTTTCCTGTCAAGACCCTCCTTCAGCCTGGACCTGAAGCATCACCCATTCCTTCTCTCCAGAGATGCTGCCTGTCCCGCCGAGTTACTCCAGCATTTTGTTTCTGTCTTCAATGATAACTCTATAGTCATAGAGTGATACAGCGTGGAAACAGGCCCTTTGGGCCCAACCTGCCCACGTCTACCAACATGTCCCATCTACACTAGTCCCACCTGCCTGCGCTTGGTCCATATCCCTCCAAACCTGTCCTATCCATGTACTTGTCTAACTGTTTCTTAAACGTTAGGATAGTCCCAGCCTCAACTACCTCCTCTGGCAGCTTGTTCCATACACCCACCACCCTCTGTGTGAAATGTTAAATTAATCTTTGCCTGTCTGTACCCCTCTGAAGATAGACACAAAAATGAGTAGTGTAGATGATTCATGTTGGATGGCATAGGCAAGATGGGCCAAAGGGCCTGCTTCCCCGCTGTTTGAGTCTATGACAATGGGTCAAGGGACAGGCCCTTCGGCCCACCGAGTCCACATCCACCATCCATCACCCGCTCACACTAGTTCCATGCTATCCCACTTTCTCATCCACCTCCTACACACTGGGGGGGGGGGGCAATTTAACAGAGGGCCAATTGACTTACAAACCCACACATCTGTGGGACGTGGGAGGAAACCGGAGCACCACACAGTCACAGGGAGAACGTGCAAACTCCACACAGACAGCACCCGAGATCAGGTGGCGTCACGGTGGCGAAGCGGTAGTAGGGTTGACCGGGGTTCGATCCCGACTACGGGTGCTGTCTGTACGGAGTTTGTGCTTCCTCCCCATGACCTGCGTGGGGTTACTCCGGGTGCTCTGGTTTCCTCCCACATTCCAACAAAGTGCAGGTCCGTAGGTTAATTGGCTTTGGTTAAAAAAAAATTGTAAATTGTATCTAGTAAGTGTAGGATAGCGCGTGTGTGCGGGGATCGCTGGTCGGCGCAGACTCGAGGAACCTGTTTCCACACTGTACCCCTCAGCTAAGCCTAACTAAATCAGGATGGAACCCAGGTCTGTGGCGCTGTGAGGCAGCAGTTCCTGCTGATTCCTGGGATATCACGACTTTCATATGAAGAAAGACTGGACAGACTCGGCTTGTACTCACTGGAATTTAGAAAAATGAGGAGGGGATCTTATAGACACTTACAAAATTCTTAAGGGGTTGGACAAGCTAGATGCAGGAAGATTGTTCCCGATGTTGGGGGAGTCCAGAACAAGGGGTTATAGTCTAAGGATAAGGGGGAATTCCTTTAGGACCGAGATGAGGAAAACATTCTTTACACAGAGAGTGGTGAGTCTCTGGAATTCTCTGCCACAGAGGGTAGTTGAGGCCAGTTCATTCGCTATATTTAAGAGGGCGTTAGATGTGGCCCTTGTGGCTAAGGGGATCAGGGGGTATGGAGAGAAGGCAGGTACGGGATACTGAGTTGGATGATCAGCCATGATCATATTGAATGGCGATGTTGGCGCGAAGGGCCGAATGGCCTCTACTCCTGCACCTTTTGTCTATGTTTCTATGACACCGCGCCGTCCCACAGTTCATTATTTACTGCCTTTGCCCAGCCTCGTGGATCCCAGACTGGCTTTTATTTTGATACGGAACTTGGACAGAAGCAGCTGGAAGCTGGTGCTTTTGGAAGAAGAGTATTGCTGGCCTGTGAATATGTTTTAATCTCCCTGTCTAATTTGCACTTTGCTTCATTGGATGCATTTTTAGTAACTTAATATGTGAAGTGAAAGCAGAGGTTGGCCGGAAGCAAGCGTAGCGTGTTACTGCATTCATCCTGTGACTATATGATTACCTAGTGCTCTCTCCGGATACTCCTGACTCCTTGCTCACCCCCCCCTCACCCCCACCCCCATCCCCCACCCCCACCCCCACCCCCCATCCACACCCCCCCACCCCCCACCCCACCCCCACCCCCACCCCCACCCGCACCCCCACCCCAACCCCCACCCCCATCCCCCACCCCCACCCCCCATCCACACCCCCCCACCCCCCACCTCCCCACCCACACCCCCACCCCACCCCCACCCCCACCCCCACCCCCCATCCACACCCCCCCACCCCCCACCTCCCCACCCACACCCCCACCCCACCCCCACCCCCACCCGCACCCCCACCCCAACCCCCACCCCCATCCCCCACCCCCACCCCCACCCCCCATCCACACCCCCCCACCCCCCACCTCCCCACCCACACCCCCACCCCACCCCCACCCCCACCCCCACCCCCACCCCCACCCCCCATCCACACCCCCCCACCCCCCACCTCCCCACCCACACCCCCACCCCACCCCCAACCCCAACCCCACCCCCATCCCCACCCCCATCCACACCCTCACCCTCACCCCACCCCCACCCCCACCCCCACCCTCACCCCACCCCCATCCCCACCCCCACCCCCACCCCCATCCCCCTCCCTCACCACCACCCACATCCACCCCCACTCCCACCCTCACCTCACCCTCACCCCATCCCCCACCATCACCCACATCCACACCTGCACACCCAGCCCACCCTCACCCTCACCCCCACCCGGGCCTGTTTCCGCGCTGCATGTGGAAAGTGTGCAAGTGAGGTGCAAAAGCCTGCTGTGTTTGTCCCGAACCGTCACCCATTCCTTCTCCCCAGAGATGCCGCCTGTCTCGCTGAGTTACTCCAGCGTTTTGTGCCTGCCTGCTAATTCCCTGGCCGCCTGTTTTAATCGCTTCACGCGGAGTGGAGCCGGGCCCAGGAATGTTCGGAATCTCCCAGCGCCGCTCCGTGCCAGGATCGAATCTCAACAGGAAGCCTCCGCTCGCTCGACACGCACCTCCTGCTGCCCAGGATTCATTACATCTGAAAAAATATATATATTTTGCTCACCCTCACAAACGCTGCTCCCACCCAGGCTCTCGTGCAGGAAGGAACTGCAGGTGCCGGTTTAAACCGAAGATAGACGCCAAAATGCTGGAGTAACTCGAACGGGACAGGCAGCAGCATCTCTGGAGAGAAGGGGCTGGGCAAGGAGAAGGTATTTGACACAGGAGTGTCATCATCATCGGTGGTCACTCGAAACAATCACTCAATGCTCAAAACGAGTATGACTTGACTGTCCTCTCCTGTCCACAACCAACCTGATCTCCTGGTGGCTCAGCACTTCAACTCCCCCTCCCATTCCCAATCCGACCTTTCTGTCCTGGGCCTCCTCCATGGGCAGAGTGAGTCCCACCACAAATTGGAGGAGCAGCACCTCATATTTCTCTTGGGTAGTTTACACCCCAGCGGTATGAACATCGACCTCCAATTTCAGGTAGTCCCTGCTTTCTCCCTCCTTCCCCTCCCCTTCCCAGCTCTCCCACAGCCCACTGTCTCCACCTCTACCTTTCTTCTTCCCGCCCCCCACCCCCCCACATCAGTCTGAAGAAGGGCCTCGACTCTAAACGTTGCCTATTTCCTTCGCTCCTGCCTCACCCGCTGAGTTTCTCCAGCATTTATGTCTACTTGTGGGTCTGCAGATGTCTGTAGAGGCCGATCCGCGATCCACACACACCTTGGTCCAACGTGGGCAGCGGAGACTGGCGGTGGTTGGTAGTTGTTGAGCCCCTTTCTCTCTCTCCTTACGGTGCTGTCGTTTTGTCTCTGCGACACGGCCTAGTTCCGTTTTGTGACGTGCAGCTCCTTCCTGCACGGATTTCCTCCAGGATCTCCTGTCCAGTGCAACGTGCTCCCAGTTCCCCCCAAACTCCAGAGATGTGCAGGTTTGTAGGCTAATCGGCTTCCGTTAATCGTAAATTGTCCGTCATGTAAAGGATAGTGGTAGTGTGTGGGGATCGCTGGTTGGCGCGGACCTGGTGGGCCGAAGGGCCTGTTCCCAAGCACTTTACACTCTAAAGTCTAAAGAGTGGATAAAGATTGATCACGTAACACCCAGGATTGGTGTCAGCTGACAGATTATTGGATAAATGGAGTGGTAGGCACAAAATGTTGGCATAACTCGAACGGGACAGGCAGCATCTCTGGTGAGAAGGAACGGCTGACGTTTCGGGTCGCGACCCTTCTTCAGAGTCTGAGGAAAGGTCTCAACCCAAAAATGTCACCCGTTCCTCCTCTCCAGACAATAAACAATAGGCAATAGGTGCAGGTGCTTCGAGCCAGCACCGCCATTCATTGTGATCATGGCTGATCATCCACAATCAGTACCCCGTTCCTGCCTTCTCCCCATATCCCCTGACTCCGCTATCTTTAAGAGCCCTATCTAGCTCTCTCTTGAAAGTATCCAGAGAATCGGCCTCCACCGCCCTCTGAGGCAGAGAATTCCACAGACTCACAAATCTCTGTGAGAAAAAGTGTTTCCTTGTCTCCGTTCTGAAAGGCTTACCCCTTATTCTTAAACTGTGGCCCCTGGTTCTGGACTCCCCCAACATTGGGAACATGTTTCCTGCCTCTAGCGTGTCCAAACCCTTAACAATCTTAGGGTTACACAAAAAGCTGGAGAAACTCAGCGGGTGCAGCAGCATCTAAGGAGCGAAGGAGATAGGCGACGTTTCGGGTCGAGACCCTTCTTCAGTCTACTCCTTAACAATCTTATATGTTTCAATAAGATCCCCTCTCATCCTTCTAAATTCCAGAGTGTACAAGCCCAGCTGCTCCATTCTCTCAGCATATGACAGTCCCGCCATCCCTTGAATTAACCTGGTGAACCTACGCTGCACTCCCTCAATAGCAAGAATGTCCTTCCTCAAATTAGGGGACCAAAACTGCACACAATACTCCCGAGATGCTGCCTGTCCCGTTCGAGTTACTCCAGCATTTTGTGTCTATCTTCGGTGTAAACCAGCATCTGCAGTTCCTTCCTACTCATTGGATAAATGGACCTGTTTGTAATTAGACCCGAGGTTATAGCTGGGTTATGGGCCAGGCGGGGTCTGCAGATGCCCTTGCTGAAATGTAATGAAAACACCAGCTGGTGTTTTATGAAACCCGCTGGTGGTTTTACCGTTGCCATTACTGATGCGCATATTTATCACAAATTTAATTTAATTTAACTGATTGAGATTAATTTCTCCAGCTGCAAAATGGGATTTGATTTTGGCTCCCCTGACCACTAGCCCAGGTCTCTGAGTCATCCGCTCCTCCACAAAATGATTGAGTCAGCTCCATCACGTCAGCAGGAAAAAAATGTTCCCAATGTTGGGGGAGTCCAGAACCAGGGAGTCAGAGTTTTAGAATAAGGGGTAGGCCGTTTTGGACTATAGACGAGGAAAAACCTTTTCACCCAGAGAGTTGTGAGTCTGTGGAATTCTCTGCCATGGAAAGCAGTGGAGGCCAATTCACTGGATGTTTTCAAGAGAGAATTGGATTTAGCTCGTAGGGCTAACGGAATCAATGGATATTGGGAGAAAGCAGGAAGGGGTTACTGATTCCGGATCGCCACGATCGCCAACGAAAGCGCTCGGACCACGGGGCCTGTGGACCGTGATCACCGTGAAACCTGCGGTCTCTGGTAAGAGGAGGCCAACTCGGGATCTCCATGCCGCGCGGAGTGTTCCGATCTGTCTCGACGCCTGAGTTTCCATCATCCCGACGCCAGGGCTTGAACATCGGACCGTTGGCAGCGGCGACTGCGGAGGTTCACAGGCCCCCCCGTCCACGGGTGGACAAAGGAGGAAGATGACCGAACTTTATGGCCTTCCATCACAGTGAGGAATGTGGATTCCGCTATGGCGGATGTTTATGTTAAACTTTACTTTATGTGGCTGTGTGTCTTGTTGCTTTTCACTTAGTGTGGCGGTACGGTGACTCAAATTTCACTGTACCTTCATTGGTAAAGTGACGGTAAACGTGAATTTGAACTTGATCACATTGAATGGCGGTACTGGCTCAAAGGGCCGAATGGCCTACTCCTGCACCTATGTTTCTATGATGAGTTTGGGTCGATCCCAATACCAGCTGGCACATGAACGACATCGTCGGACCCAACTCCTTCTCTCGAAGGTGATCCACGCTTAGACCGCGGCCCCTGGGGCTGAGAGACGGGACAGGTTAGGCTGAGAAGCAGTCTCTGGCATTCATTGCCCATTCGAACCTAGAATCACAGAGTGATACGTTGGTCAATAAATGCCGGTTCAGAGATTGATGTCCAGATAGCCTAAAGGGACCTGTCCCGCTTGGGTGACCTAATCCGTGAGTTCTGACGAGTTTGCCCTCGACTCATACTCATAGCATGGTCGACACGAGGTCCTAGGAGGTCTTCGTAACTCTCCTTCATGCTCGAGAGTGGTCCCCGCGTACTCGAGGCCTCAGCTGGGTCGTGGCGTTTTTTCCAATATGTTAAAAAAATGCCCGCAAGTAAAAAAAGGTCGCCTTGGGAAAAATCAATACTTTTTTTACTCGTAGGTTCAGTCGTAGTAGGTCGGCTTGTTAGTCGTAGGTAATCGAGGGTAGTCGAAGGTAGTCGTAGATAGTCTTCATCATAGTCGAAGAGAGGTTGAAGGAGATCGAAGGAGTTCGTCTTCATTCTCCACTATTCGGTGTCCAATTTTCCTGAAGTTAGTTGTAGCTAGTTGAAGCTAGTCTTCAACATAGTCGAAGGAGGTGGTGGGAGGTCTTCTACATAGTCGAAGGAGGTGGTAGTAGGTCTTCTACATAGTCGAAGGAGGTGGTAGGAGGTCTTCTACATAGTCGAAGGAGGTCTTCAAGTTTAGAAGAGTTTTTTCAAACTCTCCTAAACTGGACAATTAGGTCGCCCAAGTGGGACAGCCCCTTTAGAGTGATCTTCTTCTTGTGTACGGCGTGCACAGCCTAAAGTTGTGACAAGGACGACTTGTTCCATTTGATCTTATTTGATTGTGCACGCCAGGTTGATTGCATTCGTCGAAACAGGGCGGACCACGTGAAGGTTGCCATCTCCCACCCCGCCTTAGAGTGATACAGCATGGAATCAGGCCCTTCAGCCCAACTTTCCCACACCGCCCAACATGCCCCAGCTACACTAGTCTCATCTGCCTGCGTTTGGCCCATATCCCGCTAAACCTGTCCTATCCATGTACCTGTCTAAATGTCTCTTAAATGTTATGATCGACGACCTCCTGCTGCTCGTTCCATACACCCACTACCAAAGTTATCCCTCAGGTTCCTATTAAATCGTCCCAGCCCCCTCACCTTCAACCTATGTCCTTTGGTTCTCTCTACTCTAGGTCAAATACTGTGTGTCTACCTGATCTATTCCTCTCCATGATGTTACACACCTCTATAAGTTTACACCTCACCCTCCTGCACTCCAAGGAACAGTCCCAGCCTGCTCAACCTATCCCGAGAGCTCCCGCCCTCGAGTCTTGGCAACATCCTCTTAAATATTCCCTTCATCCTTTCCAGGAGGCAATAGACAATAGACAATAGGTGCAGGAGTAGGCCATTCGGCCCTTCGAGCCAGCACCGCCATTCAATGTGATCATGGCTGATCATCCCCAATCCTGCCCCGTTCCTGCCGTCTCCCCATATCCCCGGATTCCGCTATTTTTAAGAGCCCTATCTAGCTCTCTCTTGAAAGCACCCAGAGAACCTGCCTCCACCGCCCTCCGAGGCAGAGAATTCCACAGACTCACCACTCTCTGTGAGAAAAAGTGTTTCCTCGTCTCCATTCTGAATGGTTTACCGCTTATTCTTAAACTCTTAAACTGTGGCCCCTAGAGGCGATAGAGGTGGCTACAATGACATTGTTTAACAGACACTTGGACAGATACACGAAGAGAGAAGGGTTCAGAGAGATATTGGCCAAATGCAGGCAGGTGGGACCAGCTCTGTTGGACATGTTGGCCGCCAGAGGTCAGGTTAGGCTGAAGGGCATGTTTCCATGTTGCATGACCATTCCATGTTGGATGTTTCCCATTAGTGGGAGAGTCTAGGACTAGAGGTCACAGCCTCAGAATTAAAGGGCGTACCTTTCGGAAGGAGATGAGGACAAATTTATTTAGTCAGAGGGTGGTGAATCTGTGGAATTCTTTGCCACAGAAGGCTGTATTTAGAGCCTGGAAGAATGTATTTACTTCTAATTAAAAAATATATATATAAAAAAAGAAGGCCAAGTCAGTGGATATTATTAAAGCAGAGATAGATAGATTCTTGATTAGTACAGGTCTCAGAGGTTATGGGGAGAAGGCAGGAGAATGGGGTTCGGAGGGATAGACAGATCAGCCGCGATTTGAATGGCGGGGTAGACTTGATGGGCCGATTGGCCTAATTCTACTCCCATCCCTCATGACAGCGGAAAAACTTTGTTCAGTTCAGTTCAGTTTATTGTCACGTGTACCGTGGTACAGTGGAAAGCTTTTGTTGCGTGCGGACAGGTCAGCAGAAAGGCTGCAATGACCGTGGAATGATTTCTACGCCGCATTCTTCATGCCTCACACCTCCCTCCGTCAGCCCAGCTTGAATGGCGGAGTAGGCCTGATGGGCCGAATGGCCCAATTCTACTCCTGTTTCTTGTGACTTTATGACCTCGGACTCTGAAGAAGGGTCGGGGCCCGGAATGTCCGTCGCTCCGGAGATGCTGCCTGACCCAGTGTGTGACTCCAGCGTTTTAGGACTGAGGGACTTTTGCTTGGACAGGCCCAGCAGCCTGAAATTCATTCAGAGTGACATTCTGTTGATTATTCAGGGGGGTTCTGTATTGGTCATTTGAATTATTTAGTACGTCAAATATAGCGACATGAATAACTCAGGAGAGAGAGTTGCAGTTTTGTACTTAGGTGGGGGAGGGGTGGGGAGCAAATGATAAAATGGCTGGGCAGAAGATCTATGAGGTTTGATCTGGTGAATCCTACCTGCAGTTAGCTGTGATCTGCAATAGAGGGTTTTCGAATGAGGTTCGGTGGTAATGTTACAAATATATCCATTTTCCACTGTCTAGAACACGTTCTCACCCAGCCTACAGCCAACAATGCTCTGTTTTCTTTCTCATTTTTGCATATCTTTCATCCATTTGTTCAAAATGTTCTTCGGATGCTTTCGAGAGAGAGCTAGATAGGGCTCTTAAAGACAGCGGAGTCAGGGGATATGGGGAGAACGGGTACTGATTGGGGATGATCAGCCATGATCACGTTGAATGGCGGTGCTGGCTCGAAGGGCCGAATGGCCTACTCCTGCACCTATTGTCTATTGTCTATTGTCTATCTCTCGTTTCCCTCTCCCCTGACTCTCGGTCTGAAGAAGGGTCCCGACCCGAAACGCCACCCTTTCCTTCTCCCCAGGGACGCTGCCTGACCCGCTGAGTCACTCCAGCCTTTTGCGTCTGTCTTCGTGTTTAAGCCAGCGCCCGCAGTTCCTTCCTGCGCAGTTTCGTTTAGTTTGGCTGGAGTGAAATGGGAGCGTGGCCGGGGTGGTGTGGGTCACTGACGATGCTGGCTGCCATTTTGAGGCAGCGACTCCTGTAGATCCCTTCGATGGTGGGGACGTCGGTACCCGTGATGGACCAGGGGCAGTGTCCACCGTTCTCTGTCATCTCCTTCGCTCTTGGGCGTCCGAGTTGGCGAACTGGGCCGTGATGTAACTGCTCAATATGCCCTCTGCTGTACAGCTGTAGAATATCAATAGAGTCGTCATTGCTGCCTCACGGCGCCAGAGACCCGGGTTCGATCCTCACTACGGGCGCTGTCTGTACGGCGTTTGTACGTTCTGCCCGTGACCACATGGATTTTCTCCCGGTGCTCCGGTTTCAATAGACAATAGACAATAGATGCAGGAGTAGGCCATTCGGCCCTTCGAGCCAGCACCGCCATTCAATGTGATCATGGCTGATCATCCCACATTCCAATGATGTACAGGTTTGTAGGTTAATTGCCTTCTGTTAATTGTCCCTTGTGTATTGGGCAGGTGTGTATGTTAATTGGTAAAATTATTGTCGCGAGTGTGCGTCGGAAAGAACTCGAGTGCACGGCGACCGACACAAAATGCTGGAGTAACTCAGCGGGACGGGCAGCATCTCTGGAGAGAAGGAACAAGTGACGTTTCGGGTCGAGGCCCTTCTTCAGGCCCGAAGCCTTCAGACCAGAAACGTCACCCGTTTCCGTCTCTCCAGAGATGCCGCCTGTCCCGCAGAGTGACTCCAGCCTTTTGTGTCAATCTTCGATTAAAACCAGCATCCAAAGACGTGGCGTTCGCTGGTCGGCGCAGGCTCGCCGGGCCGACGGGGCCTGTTTCCACGCAGTCTCTCTAAATTAAACCAAACATCCCGACCCTCCCCTTCCATTCTTACATTCAAGAGCATTTTGTATTTTTAGAATACTTAATTAACTGCTGAAATCCTCATCGGAGCTGTGTCTGTGGCTGTAATTCGGAAAATATGTGGTTTGACAGAGCAAGGCTTGTTGGGAGTCTCAGCGTAGATTTGGAACACTGTAATTATTCTATAAAAGGATATCAGGATTGATAACTCTACTGATTCCAGTAATTGGCAAATAGATGCTCCCTCTGTGACACACGGGATAATCAGCAAGGCTTGTTCAGTCTAACTGTCAATCCGTCCGCCTTCCCGCGAACCTCACTTCTCCGCCCCACTTTCTTTAGTTCAGCGATACAGCGCGGAAACAGGCCCTTCGGCCCACCAGGGTCCGCGCCGACCAGCGAGCCCCACACACTAATACTATCCTACACACACTTGTCACAATTTTTACATTTACACCACGCCAATTAACCTGCAAACCCGTGCGTCTTTGGAGTGCGGGAGGGACCCGGAGAAAACCCACGCAGGTCACGGGGAGAACGTGCAAACTCCGTACGGACAGCACCCGTGGTTGGGATAGAACCCGGGTCTCTGGCGCCGTGAGGCAGCCACTCTAGCCGCCGTGACAACCAGTAAGCATTTCTGTAAGTATTTACGCAAGGCGGACGTGAAAGTGAGTGTGAGTTGTGAAGGGGGAATCGGGCAATGCCCGTGGCCACAAACGCGCTGCAGAATTTACGCCATTCAGCTGGAAAGAGCGCAGAGATTCACGAGGAAGTGGCCAGGTCCAGAGGGTCTGAGCTGCAGGGAGAGGTTGAGCAGGCTGGCACTGTATTCCCTGGAGTGCAGGAGGATGAGGGACGATCTTCTGGAGGTATGTAAGATCGCAAGGGGAATAGGTAAGGTGAATGCACAGATCTTTCGCCCAGAGTAGTTGAGTTTAGTTTATTGCCACGTGTACCGAGGTACATTGAAAAGCATTTGTTGCGTGCTAACCAGTCAGCAGAAAGACAATACATGATTACAATTGTACCATTGCATCAAAAGCAAGAGGACGTAGAAACATAGAAACATAGAAATTAGGTGCAGGAGTAGGCCATTCGGCCCTTCGAGCCTGCACCACCATTCAATATGATCATGGCTGATCATCCAACTCAGTATCCCGTACCTGCCTTCTCTCCATACCCCCTGATCCCCTTTAGCCACAAGGGCCACATCTAACTCCCTCTTAAATATAGCCAATGAACTGGCCTCAACTACCCTCTGTGGCAGAGAGTTCCAGAGACCCACCACTCTCTGTGTGAAAAAAGTCCATCTCATCTCGGTCCTAAAGGATTTCCCCCTTATCCTGAAGCTGTCCTGGACCTCCCCAACATCGGGAACAATCTTCCTGCATCTAGCCTGTCCAACCCCTTATAGGACATAGGTTTAAGGCGAAACGAGCAAGATTTGACAGCACTGGGCCTGTACTCGCTGGAGTTTAGAAGGTTGAGGGGGGGGGACCTCATTGAAACTCACAGAATAATGAAAGGCACAGATAGAGTGGATGTGGAGAGGATGTTTCCACTGGCGGGGAGAGTCTAGGACCAGAGGTCACAGCCCCAGAATTAAAGGCCGCTCTTTTAGAAAGGAGGTGAGGAGGAACTTCTTTAGTCAGAGGGTAGTGAATCTGTGGAACTCATTGCCACAGAGGGCTGTGGAGGCCAAGTCAGTGGATATTTTTAAGGCAGAGACAGACAATACAATCATACTTTATTAGCCAAGTATGTTTTGCAACATACGAGGAATTTAAAAAGCAACAGAACACACAAAATACATTTTAACATAAACATCCACCACAGTGACTCCTCCACCTTTTTCTCCCCGCCCCCCCCCCCCCCACCTCCCATCAGTCTGAAGAAGGGTTTCGGCCCGAAACGTCGCCTATCTCCTTCGCTCCTTAGATGCTGCTGCACCCGCTGAGTTTCCCCAGCCTTTTGTGTACTCCTCCACATGCCTCGCTGTGATGGAAGGCGAAAAAAAATTCTCGATTGGAACGGGTGTCGAGGGTAACAGGGAGAAGGCACAGGAAAATGGGATCTGCCATGATTGAATGGGCCGAGTAGGCTCGACGGGCCGAATGGCCTCGTGCCACGTGTAAATTGTGAACCCGAGCGCCAACTTTTTCACTCAGAGGTTGGTGGTTGTACGGAACGAGCTGCCGGAGGAGGTTGTTTTAAGGTTGGTATTATAGCATCATTTAAAAGACATTTGGACAGGTACATGGATAGATGGACACAAAAAAACTGGTGTAACTCAGCCGGTCAGGCGAAAAGGAAGAGGTGACGTTTATGGCCGAAACGCCTTCTTCGGAGTGATAGGTGGATACGGGGGAGGAGGGTGGGGTGGAGGGGGTGTGGGGGGGGGGGGAAGGGGGATACGGGGGGTGGGGGAGGGGGGACAGGAGGTGATGATTAGCAAATAGGTCCAGTACCCGGCAGGAGAATGGGGCTGAGGGGGGAAAAGTGGAGTTTCATCGTCAGTTTCATTGATTGTCACGTGTACCGAGGTGCAGTGAAAAGCATTTGTTGCGTGCTATCCAGCCAGCAGAAACACAACACATGATTACAATCGATCGATTTACAGTGTATAGATACGTGATAAAGGAATAATGTTCAGTGCAGGGTAAAGCCAGCAAAGTCCGATCAAGGATAGTCCGAGGGTCACCAATGAGGTAGATAGTAGTTCAGGACCGCTCTCTGGTTGTGGTAGGATGGTTCAGTTGACTGGTGACAAGCTGGTAGGAAACTGTCCCTGAATCAGGTGGCGTACGTTTCCACACCATGATGTGAATGGCGGAGTAGTCTTGATGGGCCGAACGGCCTAATTCTGCTCCGATGACTTATGGACTTTTGTGTTTGGCTCAGGGTCCCAGCATCTGCAGCTCCCCGTGTCTCCAGATTGGAGTTAGATCCCTATCCGCTTGGATAGAGTGGATGTTTCCACTAGTGGGAGAGTCTAGGACCAGAGGTCATAGCCACAGAATTAAAGGACATACCTTCAATGGATATTTTTAAGGCAGCGATGACCAGATTCTTGATTAGTACGGGTGTCAGGGGTTACGGGGAGAAGGCAGGAGAATGGGGTTAGGAGGGAGAGATAGATAACCATATTACCATATAACCATATAACAATTACAGCACGGAAACAGGCCATCTCGGCCCTTCAAGTCTGTGCTGAACAACTTTTTTCCCTTAGTCCCACCTGCCTGCACTCATACCATAACCCTCCATACCCTTCTCATCCATATGCCTATCCAATTTATTTTTAAATGATACCAACGAACCTGCCGCCACCACTTCCACTGGAAGCTCATTCCACACCGCTACCACTCTCTGAGTAAAGAAGTTCCCCCTCATGTTACCCCTAAACTTCTGTCCCTTAATTCTAAAGTCATGTCCTCTTGTTTGAATCTTCCCTACCCTCAAAGGGAAAAGCTTGTCCACATCAACTCTGTCTATCCCTTTCATCATTTTAAAGCCCCTTAACCTTCTGCGCTCCAGAGAATAAAGACCTAACTTGTTCAACCTATCTCTGTAACTTAGCTGTTGATTGATCAGTCATGATTGAATGGCAGAGTGGACTCGATGGGCCGAATGGCCTAATTCTGCTCCTATCACTTATGACCTTAATCCCCAGACCCATTCTCACCCACTACTCTCCCACCCGACCCCCCCACAAAGATGCACTAACCCTTCTTATCGCCCAGTTGCTAAACACTTTAATTCTCCTTCCCATTCCCACACTGACCTTCCTGTCTCCTCCATTGTCAGAGTGAGGCTAAACGCAAATTGGAGGAACAGCATCTCATATTTCGCTTGGGCAGCTTACAGCCCAGCGGTAAGAATATTGGTTTCTCCAACTTTAGGTAGCCCCGGCATTCCCTCCCTCTCTATCCCTCCCCCACCCAAGTCTCGTTTTCACCCAACAAACGGCCTGTTTCCTTCATCATCGTTACTTTTTTTTCATATCTTTCATTAATTGTTCTTTATGTCTTCACATTATCGTCTATATCTCTCGTTTCCCTTATCCCTAAAGGGCCTGTCCCACATGCGCATGGTCAGGGATCAGGTTGCACATGCTGGTGGGAACGGCCCTGTACAGGGGATCACCCGACCTCCGCGCGGCCCCCGCTTCTAGTTTGATCGCGTTCATCGCATGGAGTTGCATGCTGGTAGGACAGGCCCTTAACCGGTCTGACGAAGAGTCTCGACCAGAAACGTCGCCCATTCCTTCTCTCCGCAGATGCCGCCTGTCCCGCTGAGTTACTCCGGCATTTTGTGTCCACCTGCGGTTTAAACCAGCATCTGCGCAACCCCCTCACGCTCCTCCCCGCTCCCACTCCCCAAGCCGACTCTGGCCAGCCACGGCAGCAATGGCCGCTTGCAGGCGACACTGTGTGCGTTCAGGGGGAGATCCGCTGACTGGATGTCCTTCGCCACGGCCAAGCTGGCGTTCTAATTTAAG
The DNA here is from genome assembly GCA_963514005.1 of Raja brachyura. The sequence continues at coordinate 6,073,346 of OY740792.1, read as the reverse complement.
ATGAGGAAGGAATGTCTTAGCGGGGATCAATCCCAGGAGCTAATCCCAGGCAGGACGCTCGGTATCATTCAGCAGCAGAAGGCGACACCTCCCCCAGCTGTCGACGTGCGGAGATGGTTTACGGATGGACCACCAGCCCGGGTTACACACATAACCATATAACAATTACAGCACGGAAACAGGCCTTCTCGGCCCTTCCAGTCCGTGCCGACCATTTATTTTCCCCTAGTCCCATCTACCTGCACTCAGACCATACCCCTCCATTCCCTTCCCGTCCATATACCTATCCACTTTACTTTCAAATGTTAAAATCGATCCTGCCTCCACCACTTCTGCTGGAAGATCATTCCACACAGCCACCACTCTCTGAGTAAAGAAGTTCCCCCTCATGTTACCCCTAAACTGTCCCTTAATTCTCATGTCATGCCCTCTTGTTTGAATCTTCCCTACCCTCAATGGGAAAAGCTTATCCATGTCAACTCTGTCTATCCCTTTCATCATTTTAAAGACCTCAATCAAGTCCCCCCTTAACCTTCTGCGCTCCAAAGAATAAAGACCTAACTTGTTCAACCTTTCTCTGTAACTTAGTTGCTGGAACCCAGGCAACATTCTAGTAAATCCCCTCTGTACTCTCTCTATTTTGTTGACATCCTTCCTATAATTAGGCGACCAAAATTGTACACCATACTCCAGAATTGGTCTCACCAATGCCTTGTACAATTTTAACATTACTTCCCTACTCCTATATTCAATGCTCTGATTTATAAAGGCCAGCACACCAAAAGCTTTCTTTACCACCCTATCTACATGCGATTCCACCTTCAGGGAACTATGCACAGTTATTCCTAGATCCCTCTGTTCCACAGCATTCCTCAATTCCCTACCATTTACCATGTTACACATGAGTTCCCGGGGAGTCTAGCCCCTGCTGGACCCTCAACCCGTGTCTCTCCGATTACGCGGGCTGGGGCAGCGACACAGGAAATTACCGGGAGGTTCACAGCTCCAGGGACCCCGGTTCAATTCTCAAGTTCAAGTTGAAGTGAGTTTATTGTCCCTGATAGGACAATGAAATTCTTGCTTTGCTTCAGCACATCAGACCATAGTAGGCATTGACTACAGAACAGATCAGTGTGTCCATATACCATTACATAAATTCTGACTCCAACTGCTGTCTGCACGGAGCTTGTACATTCTCCCTTTGACCGCGTGGGTCACCGGGTCATAGAGTGATACAGTGTGGAAACAGGCCCTCTGGCCCAACTCGCCCACACTGACCAACAACGCCCCATCTACACTCGTCCCACCTGCCTGCCTTTGGCCCATATCCAAACCCGTCCTATCCATTTGCTGTACCTGTCTAAATGTTTGTTAAATGTTGCATTAGTCTCAGCCTCAACTACCTTGTTCCATACACCCACCACCCTCTGCGTGAAAAAGTTACCCCTCAGATTCCTATTCTTTCCCCCTTCACCTTGAACCTATGTCCTCTGGTCCTCGGTTCCTCTACTCTGGGCAAGAGACTCTGTGCATCTTCCCGATCTATTCATCTCATGATTTTGTACGCCTCTATAAGATCTCCCCTCATCCTCCTGCGCTCCAAGGAATAGAGACCCAGCCTACTCAACCTCTCCCTATAGCTCAGGCCCTCTAGTCCCCACACCCTCTGGCAACATCCTCATAAATTTATCTGGACTTTCAAAAAGCCTTTGACAAGATCCCACACAAGAGATCAGAGTGCAAAATTGGGGCACATGGTATTGGGGGTAGGGTATTGACATGGATAGAGAACTGGTTGGCAGACAGGAAGCAAAGAGTAGGGATTAACGGGCCCTTTTCAGAATGGCAGGCAGTGACTAGAGGGATGCTGCAAGGCTCGGTGCTGGGACCCCAGTTATTTACAATATATATTAACAATTTTGACGAGGGAATTAAATGTGACATCTCCAAGTTTGCGGATGACACAAAGCTGGGTGGCAGTGTGAGCTGCGATGAGGATGCTATGAGGCTGCAGGGTGACTTGGATAGGTTGGGTGAGGGGGCAGATGCATGGCAGATGCAGTATAACGTGGATAAATGTGAGATTATCCACTTTGGTGGTAAGAACAGGAAGGCAGATTATTATCTGAATGGCGTCAGATTAGGAAAAGGGGAGGTGCAACGAGATCTGGGGGTCCTTGTACATCAGTGACTGAAAATAAACATGCAGGTACAGCAGGCAGTGAAGAAAGCTAATGGCATGTTGGCCATCAATGCGAGAGGATTTGAGTATAGGAGTAAGGAGGTCCTACTGCAGTTGTACATGGCTCTGATGAGACCACACTTGGAGTATCGTGGGCAATTCTGGTCTCCTAATTTGAGTAAGGACATTATTGCTATTGAGGGAGTGTAGCGTAGGTTCACCAGGTTAATTCCCGGGATGGCGGAAGGGGATTTTATAGAAAAATATACAATTCTTAAAGGATTGGACAGGCTAGATGCAGGAAAAATGTTCCCGATGTTGGGGGGGGGTCCAGAACCAGGGGTTACAGTTTAAGAATAAGCGGTCGGCCATTTAGGACTGAGATGAGGAAAAATCTTCTTCACCCAGAGAGTTGTGAATCTGTGGAATTCTCTGCCTCAGAAGGCAGTGGAGGCCAATTCACTGGATGTTTTCAAGAGTTAGATATAGCTCTTAGGGCTAATGGAATCAAGGGATATGGGGAGAAGGCAGGAACGGGTTACTGATTTTGGATGATCAGCCGTGATCACATTGAATGGCGGTGCTGGCTTGTAGGGCCGAATGGCCTACTCCTGCACCTATTTTTCTTTTGTTTCTAAATCTTTTCTGAACCCTTTCAAGCTTGACAATATCTTTCTGATAACATGGTGCCCAGAACGGAACACAATATTCTAAATGCGGTCTCACCAACGTCTTATACAACTGCAACATGACCTGCCAACTTCTATATTCAATAGAAGGGTCTCGACCCGAAACGTCGCCTATCTCCTTCGCTCCTTAGATGCTGCTGCACCCGCTGAGTTTCTCCAGCTTTTTGTGTAACCTTCTATATTCAAGACTCTGACTGATGAAGGCTAAAGTGGCAATGGCCTTTTTGACTACAGGGCCTGTCCCACCAGCATGCAACTCTATGCGATGAGCGCGACCTAACGTGGTCGCTTGAGCCATCTGGCGTCACGGGGCCGGTCCCACTTCGATCGCCGGAGCCGTGCGGAATTGTGCGGAGTTCGTCCCGACATCGCGCGGGGCTCCGAAAAACTGACCATGTTCAAAAATTCCGCGCGGCAACGGCTTGTCGGCTCGCAGTCGCCGCGACGTTTACACACCGCCCCGACATCGTGCCTCCGTGAACCTATCTGTAGGTGCCTCCGTGACCCTCTCTGTGTGTGGCTCCGTGGCCCTCTGTGTGTGTGTGCCTCTGTGCCCCTCTCTGTGTGCCCCTCTGTCCTGGCGAACTTACCTTAGACTTTGCTCCAAGTTCGCCTCACTTTGCGCCGCGTTGCGCCACTCACCCGACCTCCGCGTGGCCCCTGCTGCTGGTTTGGTCGCGCTTGCCGCATGCAGGCGCATGCTGGTGGGAACGGCCCTGTACAGGGATCACCCGACCTCCGCGCGGCCCCCGCTTCTAGTTTGATCGCGTTCATCGCATGGAGTCGGATGCTGGTGGGACAGGCCCTTACCTTTTCTACCTGCGACTTAACCTTCAAGGAACCACACACCTGTACTCCTAGATCTCTCTGCTCTACGACACTACCCAGAGGCCTGACATTCACCGTGTAGGTCCTGCCCTTGTTAGACGTCCTAAAATGCAACACCTCACCTGGTTTTCTCCAAGTGCTCCGGTTTCCTCCCACGCTCCAAATGCGTGCAGGTTTGTAGGTTAATTGGCTTCTTCAGATTGTCCCACGCGGATAGGATAGAGCCAGTGTATTGGTGATCGCTGGACTGTGTGGACTCTGTGGGGTAAAGGGCCTATTTCCACTCTGTATCACTAAACTAAAGGCAGACACAGAATGCTGGAGTAACTCAGCGGGTCAGGCAGCGTCTATGGAGAAAAGGAATAGGTGACACCTTGGGTAGAGTGAAGTAAATTTAAATTAACTTTGGGCAGGCGACCTTTCAAATTGGGATCCTTCTATAGAATCTGAAACGTTGTCTGTCCACGGATGCTGCCTGATTTGCTGAGTTTCCCCAGCACTTTGCTGCCTTGTCAGAATATTGTGATTTGAGACTAAGATGGTGAGGGTGCTGGTCTGGAGAGTCAAGGGTCAGATACTGCAGCTGGATCGGTTTTAAATGCATTTAGGACGTGGCGTAGTTGTACAGCAGGTAGTGCTGTTCCCTCCAGTGGTGTGCGGTGAGGTCAATGGCTGTGGGGGGGGGGGGGGGGGGGGCACTGGCTGGTATCAGTGAACCAGCCCTCCCTGTATTGATCACCGCGTCTCCCCGAGGAGAGAGAGGGTGGAGCAGTGGCTGGGAGGGAGGGGGAGAGAAGAGGAGGGAGAGAGAGAGAGAGAAGGGAGAGAGAGAGAGAGAAGGGAGGAAGGGAGAGAGAGAGAGAAGGGAGGAAGGGAGAGAGAGAGAGAAGGGGGAGAGAGAGAGAAGGGAGAGAGAGAGAAGGGAATGGAGGGAGAGGAGAGAGAGGAAGAGAGAGAAGGGAGAGGGAGAAGGGGGAGAGAGAGAGAAGGGTGAGAGAGAAGGGAGAGAGAGAGAGAGAGAGAGAGAGAAGGGAGAGAGGAACGATGGCACGTTTTAACCCACAGCCGTCCCATTCTGACCGGCCCCGAACCCCCCACCACACCATTGCACCCTTCTTCCCGGCGGCCCAGTGATGTCTCGGCTCTGACAATTCGAGGGATCTAACCGGTAACAACACTAAGAGCAGCCCCGGGCCGCCGCGCTCCCCGACTCGAATCTGAGTTAGAAAGATCTGGTGGTGGGCCTGATGTGGCCCGCGGGCCATATTTTGGAAATTCCTGTCTTACAGGAACAAAAACAAAAATGTGCAGAAGTACAAAAATTGATGACTTTATTATTGTGATAGGTGTAGATCTATTTTAAAAAAATCTAATAACTTTCTAATGTACCGACCAAGTCTACCTTCCCAATGACCCTTTTTTCGCCGAGTGGCGTATCTTGCTCTGCTCTACGATCTACGATCTTTGGTCCCTGAATCTGGAGGTGTGCGTGCGTTTTCACACCTCTGTACCTCGTGCCCGATGGGAGAGGGGAGAAGAGGGAGTGGCCGGGGTGAGACTGGTCCTTGATGATGCTGCTGGCCTTGTCGAGGCAGCGTGAGGGGTAGATGGAGATGATGAAAGGCAGGTTGACTAGTGTTCAAGAAGGAACTGCAGATGCTGGAAAATCGAAGGTAGACAAAAATGCTGGAGAAACTCAGCGGGTGAGGCAGCATCTATGGAGCGAAGGAGATAGGTGACGTTTCGGGCCGGAACCCTTCTTCAGACTTGGTTGATTAGTTTGATGGTCCAGGTTCTTGTTACACCGTTTTCCGTCCCACATCCCAACATCTGCAGCTGCTCGAGTCTTTAATTGCTTTGAACTGAGGCAGCAGCTAAAAGTCACAGCGAGGGCAGCAATTGCCATCCTCAAGGGCACAATCTAGAATCTTTATGGTCCCCAATACTGCGACCAATAATTGCTTTATGTATATTCACCAGCTGCCGAGGTGGGATTTGAACTCATGTCTTCAGATCAATGCCTCAGGCTCTCCTTACTAGTCCAGTTTCTGAAGAAGGGTCTCGACCCGAAACGTCGCCCATTCCTTCTCTCCAGAGATGCTGCCTCACCCGCTGAGTTACTCCACCATTTTGTGTCTACCTTCGATCTTAACCACTTTGCTACTACTCCACCTGATGTTACGTTTATTTTCAGGTTCAGGCATATGATCATCACGTATACCGAGGCAAAGCACTTTTTGTTGCGAGCTGTTCAGTCAGTGAAAAGACTTGTACAAGATTACAACCAAACCATCCACAGTGTACAGATACAGGATGATGGGAGGACAGAGGGTTAAAGTGAGGGGAGGGGGGGGAGGGAGAGATTTAATAGGATCATGAGGGGTAACCTCTTCACATAAATTGCGGTGGGTGTATGGAACGAGCTGCCGGAGGAGGTCGTTGAGGCAAGTACTATTGTAATAGAAACATAGAAACATAGAAATTCGGTCCAGGAGTAGGCCATTCGGCCCTTCGAGCCTGCACCGCCATTCAATATGATCATGGCTGATCATCCAACTCAGTATCCCGTACCTGCCTTCTCTCCATACCCTCTGATCCCCTTAGCCACAAGGGCCACATCTAACTCCTTCTTAAATATAGCACATTTAATGAAACATTTGGACAGGTACATGGATAGGACAGGTCTGGAGGGACATGGGCCAAACACAGGCAGGTGGGACTAGTGTAGATTAAGCATGTTGACCGGTGTGGACAAGTTGGGATGAGGGTCGTGTTTCCACATTGTATGACTCTGACTATCTGCAGTTCCTGAAGAAGGGTTTCGGCCCTGATCACATTGGAGGGGGGTGCTGGCTCGAAGGGCCGAATGGCCTGTTCCTGCACCTATTGTCTATTGGCCCGAAACGTTGCCTATTTCCTTCGCTCCATAGATGCTGCCTCACCCGCTGAGTTTCTCCAGCGCTTTTGTCTACCTTCGATTTTCCAGCATATGCAGTTCCTTCTTAAACATCTGCAGTTGCTTGTGTCTTTTCAGTTAATTGGCTTGGTATAATTATTTTTTTTAATGTCCCTACTGTGTGGGGGTCGCTGGTCCACAAACACAGTGGGCCAAAGAGCCTGCTTCCGCGTTGTATCTCCAAACTAAGTAAAGACTAGGTGGAAAGTAGAAATTGTGCTTCTAAAGTCTGCAGTTTATTTCAAGGTCACGGCATTGAAAGATGCGTGGGCCACTGTTGAGTGCGTTTCATGTCACAAGCAGGAAGGAGCGTTTCCCAGGCAAGGTGAGATGGGATCGCCACTGCACGTGTACCTTGCTCCAACCCATTACACGGTGTATTAACCACAATCCCCACTGAAACTCTGAGCTGCATCTCCAGTTTTAGTTTGGATTACAGATTCGAGAGGTCCCTCGGCCCACCGCGTGCGTTTCGGCCAGCGATCCCCGCACATTAAAGGGCCTGTCCCACTAGGCGATTTTTTTGGGCAACTGCCGGCGTCATCGACTGACGTATCAGGGTCGCTGAAGGATTTTTGAACATTTCAAAATCCAGCGGCAACAAAGAAAATGCAGCGACACTTACGGAGACACCGCGCGTCAATACGTCCTCACGACCTGATACGTCAGTCAATGATGCCGGCAGTCGCCGAAAAAAATCGCCAAGTGGGACAGGCCCTTAACGCTACCCTGCTGGGGACAATTTACATTTATACCCCAAGCCAATGAACCTTCAAACCTGTACACTGTCTTTGGAGTGCGGGAGGAAACCGAAGATCTCGGAGGAAACGCACGGGGGGAACGTCCCGACTCCGCACCCGTAGCCGGGATCGAACACGGGTCTCTGGCGCTGTAAGGCAGCAACTCTACCGCTGCGCCACCGTGCTATTCCATGAAAATGAGTAATTGCACCAAGCATCAGTGGCTCTCTAAATCTTTCACAACATACGTTGGCGATTTTTACTATCATGGTTCAATCTAGTTTAGTTAATCATTGCCACAGGAACTGGGGTACAGTGACCAGCTTTGTTTGTTGCCTGCTATCCAGTCAGCGAAAAGACTATACATGATTACAATCGAGCTCGCCCACAGTGTACAGATACATGATAAAGGGGAATAACGATGAATGTGATCACCCCGCACACTAACATTATCGTACACACCAGGGACAATTTACAATTTTACTGAAGCCAATTAACCTACAAACACCAGCTCCATCTTATCCCATGTCCGACACCCTAGAGGGCATTTGCAGAAGCCAATTAACCTACAATCCTGTACGTCTTTGGGATGCAAGAACGTTTATTGGCCAAGTTTTCACATACAAGGAATTTGCCTTGGTGCTCCGCCCACAGGTAACAACATGACGTACAGTGACAGTTACGAATGACTCAGAAAATACTAAACATTAATAATAATAAAACATTAATGATAAAACACCATTGATCAAGCACGTGAACCAACAAAATACCAGATCAAAGGGAGGCTACAGATTTTTGGCTCTTGACTAGAGCAACTACTCGTGGATAAAATCTGTTTTGTGGGAAGAAACCGGAGCACCCGAGGAAAAGTCACTGGGAGAAGGTGCAAACTCCGTACAGACAGCACCCGTAGACAGTATTGAACCGGATGTTGGTCTCTCCTCACAAGATAAGCCTTGGCCCGGAGTGAACATTGGTTTACTCTTGCAACCATTGCCCTGGGCACGGGCTCACTAGCTGGTAGTATATAATACTCTGAGAGGCATAGATAGGGTAGACAGTCAGAACCATTTTTCCCCCACCCCAAGGGTGGAAATGTCAAAGATCGCGTAGCTTTGAGACGAGAGGGGTAGAGTTCAAAGGAGATATGTGGGACAGGTTTTTTTTTAAACACAGAGAGTGGTGGAATGCGCTGCCAGGGATGGTGGTGAAGGCAGATAGGTTAAAGGGGCTATTAGATAGTCACATGGATATGCTGGGAATGAAGGGATGCAGAGAATCAGATGCAGGCAGATTGGTTTATCGGCATCAAGTTCAGCACGGATATTGTGGGTTGAAGGTCTTAGGTTCATAAGTGACAGGAGCAGAATTAGGCCATTCAGTCTCATCGAGTCGACTCTGCACTTCAACATGTTGTTCAAGAAGGAACTGCAGATGCTGGAAAATCAGAGGTAGACAAAAGTGCTGGAGAAACTCAGCGGGTGAGGCAGAAGCATCTATGGAGCGAAGGAAATAGGCAACGTTTCGGCCCGAAATCATTCGCTGAGTTTCTCCAGCACTTTTGTCTATCTGCAATTCAACATATTTGTTTCATTTTATTTTGTGTTTTTATGACTATTGGCAGATCAATTTCCCCCCCTTGAATAAATAAAGTTCTATCTTATCGTAATCATGGCTGATCTATCTCTTCTCCTGCCTTCTCCCCATAACCCCTGACATACGTACTGTATCAAGGTAGACACAAAAAGCTGGAGTAACTCCGAAGGTGAGGCAGCATCTCTGGAGAGAAGGACAATAGACAATAGGTGCAGGAGTAGGCCATTTGGCCCTTTGATCCAGCAATGCCATTGAATGTGATCATGGCTGATCACCCCCAATCAGTACCCCGTTCCTGCCTTCTCCCCATATCCCCTGACTCCGCTATTTTTAAGAGCCCTATCTAGCTCTCTCTTGAAAGCATCCAGAGAACCGGCCTCCACCCGCCCTCTGAGGCAGAGAATTCCACAGACTCCTCACTCCCTGTGAGAAAAAGTGTTTTCTCATCACCGTTCTAAATGGCTTACCCCTTATTCTTAATGGAATGGGTGACGTTTCAGGTCGAGACCCTTCTTCAGACTGACGTCAGGGGAGGGGATGGGACAAAGATAGAATGTAGGCGGAGATGGTAAGACTAGTGGGAGAACTGGGAAGGGGGAGGGGATGGAGAGAGAAAGCAAGGGCTATCTGAAGTTAGAGAAGTCAATGTTCACACCGCAGGGGTGTAAGATACCCAAGCGAAAAATACGAGGTGCTGTTCCTCCAATTTGCGGTGGGCTTCACCATGACAATGGAGGAGGCCCAGGACAGAAAGGTCAGATTGGGAATGGGAGGGGGAGTTGAAGTGCTGGGCCACCGGGAGGTTAAGACGGACTGAGCGGAGGTGTTCAGCGAGACGATCGCCGAGCCTGCGCTTGGTCTCGCCGATGTAGAGAAGTTGGCACCTGGAACCGCGGATACGGTAGATGACTGAGCGGAGGTGCACCGTGAAACGATGGCACTGTACTGCTCTATGTTCTGAAGTGTAGTGGCTTTGCTTTGACGAGCGTGCCAGACGTCTCTGGAGCAGCATTCTGCAGCTGTTATCCGAGCCGGAGAGGGGCGCGTCCTTTTGCCGGATGATTGACCGCCAAAGTCTACGAGTGCACAATCCTGAGGTCAAGTTTAGTTGATCTCATCCCACCTCCCAGCCGACCCCATCAACATCAACACAGCTGCAGAACATTGTATCCTGTGTCTGCCCTTCCCACTTCCTCCCAGGGGCCAAGAATAACGGCAGCATTTGTGCAGAGCCTTTAATAACCTCGGGGCGATTTGAGGTTTAGGGTTTATTATTGTCATATATTGCAGGGTACAGTGAAAAACTTTGTTTTGCATGCTGTCCAAACAGATCAGGTGTTTAGTTTTGGCTGGACAAAAATGCTGGAGAAACTCAGCGGGTGAGGCAGCATCTGTGGAACGAAGGAATAGGTGACGTTTCGGGTCAAGACCCTTCTTCAGATGCTGCCTCACTTAAACAGATGTCTAGTTTTAGTTTAGTTTGGAGATACAGCGTGGAAACAGGCCCTTCGGCCCACTGAGTCCATGCCGACCAGCGATCACCTATACACTAGGGACGATTTACAATTTTTTACCAAGGACAATTTACCGACAAACTGGTACGTCTTTGGAGTGCAGGAGGAAACTGGAGCCCTGGAGAAACAACCATGTGGTTCACGGGGAGAACGTACGAACTCCGTACAGACAGCACCCGTAGTCGGCATTGAACCCGGGACTTTGGCACTGTGAAGCAGCAACTCTACCGTTGCGCCACCGTGTCGCTAACACACGTCGACCATCAGCTTGACGCACGCATTGTTCACAAAAATAAAACGAAATCGAGTTTCGGTTCAGTAAGAATTGTGTTAAATTTATTTATGTAATACATTGTAGAAAGCCATTCTTAAAGCTACATCTGTACAACCCACCTTATCACTGAGACACCTCTCAGTATATACATCTGTTGCAAGCATGACCCCATCGAAGCGCTAACTCTGCCAAGGGTAGACGCAAGTCACAGGGACTCACTAATACAGTTACATTCAAAAAAAAAAAAAAGAAAGGTTGACATGGGTAGGAGTTCCTTAAGTGAATGACAATGAGAATGGCACACAAATCACAGGCACGGGATCCTAGCCATTTCCTTTATTCTGTAGCTCACGGACACTGTACAGCATCAAAGAAGATTTAGCTCAACAGCAGTTCTCTCGCAAAGGAAAAAAAGAGACAAAAGAAAAAAGTTCCGATGTGGTACCTGGAATATCAACAACACTAGCACTACATTTTACTGCATAGTAAGCCTGCTTTTTCACTCATCCCGTCTTGTCACTTTCACCCCGACCCTAGCCCGCCCGCCCAAAAAATAAAACCTAAAATACCAAACCAGCATGGTATTTGCACCCTTGCAAAGTAGCTCAAATCGACCAAGACAGAAGCACCTATGTAACCCCTATCCCCTTTTCACGTCAGTCAGCACATATAGGTTAATAGCATGTCGCAATTTAAAAAGGACATCATAATCTGCACAAAAATCACAAGATTACAATACAACCTGCTAACAAACTACCTGATAAATAGCAATGGGGAAGGGGGTGGAGGGGGGGGTGTGGAGGAGGAGGAAGAGGAGGAGGAGAAGACAAGTATCATGCACTAGATACAGAGAAACCCTAACGATTCACAAAAAACATTCATTGATAAACCATGTAGTGAGAACAGTTAAAATGCTCATCAGGAATACACGTGTTTGATTTCTTAGTTTTCGCTTCTTCCAGTTCAGGCAACTACTTGTGTTACAGCACAGCTGTTCAAAAAAGGCGAGGATGAGCAGAATAATGGTACACGGAGTGTCTCGGCCAGGCTGCACACCACGCACAGCAGGAGAGCTGCCGTATGTATGCTGTCCAGCCTGGGAGATTACACTACTGTTTAGAACGAGCGCTCTTTTTTTTTGTTGTTGTTTATTTTTTTTTTTTAGTTTTGCATCTGTTCGAAGAACTTGTAGGTAGGGTTCTCGTAGCCGTTCTGCTGCATCTTCGAGAGGTGGCGCTCCTCGGGAGTCACGGCAGCATCGACCTGCAAGGGGGAGGGGGAGAGAACGGACATTCGCTCAAGAGAGTTAAAAAAATAATAATTGGGTCTTCTTTAATGGAAACAAATCCAAGTCATCAAATAAGCAATAAGTAATGCCCCAGTCCCACTTAGGAAACCTGAACGGAAACCTCTGGAGACTTTGCGCCCCACCCAAGGTTTCCGTGCGGTTCCCGGAGGTTTTTGTCAGGTTCCCGGAGGTTTTTGTCAGGTTCCCGGAGGTTTTTGTCAGGTTCCCGGAGGTTTTGTCAGGTCCCCGGAGGTTTTTGTCAGGTCCCCGGAGGTTTTTGTCAGGTCCCCGGAGGTTTTTGTCAGGTCCCCGGAGGTTTTTGTCAGGTTCCCGGAGGTTTTTGTCAGGTTCCCGGAGGTTTTTGTCAGGTTCCCGGAGGTTTTTTCAATTATTGAAATAATCTGCGGAACATAGAAAAAGCGGAAACCGCTTTCGACCATTAGGGAGACTGACAAAAACCTCCGGGAACCGCACGGAAACGTTGGGTGGGGCGCAAAGTCTCCAGAGGTTTCTGTTCAGGTTTCCTAAATGGGACAGGGGCATAAGGAAGTAAGTTTATTGGCCAAGTATTCACATACAAGGAATTTGCCTTGGTGCTCCGCCCACAAGTAACATCATGACATACAGTGACAGTTACGAAAGGAGTGTAGGCCAGCAGTAGATCTATTAACAGAGTTTGATCTAGAAACATAGAAATTAGGTGCAGGAGTAGGCCATTCGGCCCTTCGAGCCTTCACCGCCATTCAATATGATCATGGCTGATCATCCAACTCAGTATCCCGTACCTGCCTTCTCTCCATACCCTCTGATCCCCTTAGCCACAAGGGCCACATCTAACTCCCTCTTAAATATAGCCAATGAACTGGCCTCAACTACCCTCTGTGGCAGTGAGTTCCAGAGACCCACCACTCTCTGTGTGAAAGAAGTTCTTCTCATCTCGGTCCTAAAGGATTTCCCCCTTATCCTTAAGCTGTGACCCCTTGTCCTGGACCTCCCCACAATCGGGAACAATCTTCCTGCATCTAGCCTGTCCAACCCCTTAAGAATTTTGTAAGTAATCGCACTCCAATTTAATGAAGATTCGTTAGTACGGGCGTCAGGGGTTATGGGGAGAAGGCAGGAGAATGGGGTTAGGAGGGAGAGATAGATCAGCCATGATTGAATGGCGGAGTAGATTTGATGGGCCGAATGGCCTAATTCTACTCCTTGAACATATGAACATTGACATAACCCTGTGGAAATGTTTTAGTTTAAAAAAATATATAGCATAGGCAAAAGCCGGTCAGCCCACCAAGTGCTCACTGACCAGCAAACACCCGCACACACACCAAGGACAATTTACAGAGCCTGATTAACCTACAGACCAGCACGTCTTGAGTGTGAGAGGCAACAGGCCCCAGGGAGAAGGTCCAAACTCTGTACAGACAAGCATCCGTAGTCAGGATCAAACCCGGGTCTCTGGTGCTGTAAGGCAGCTACTCTACCGCTGTGCCACCCTCAAAGTGAAAGCCCAGTGAGGGGATGTCAAACGGATCATTCTTTCCTCAACTGCTTAAGCACGGCTGATGTTTGAAGAGGCTTAATGGAGACGTCTGTGGGCTTGACATTAGTGTGAAGAGACAACGTGAAAGCCAAGGCACAGAGGATGTCGGCAAGTACAGAGAAGCAATTCGGAGCTCAGTTGTTTGAAGCAGGTTAATGTCTTCTGTGCATTGTTGGCTGCTTCTGGCAGATTAAAACAGGAACAAGCTTGCAGTAAACTAATTTCCACACGCACCTGGAATGTTGTGTGCAGTTGCAGTCACCGCACTGTCGAAGGGATGTGATAAAGCTAGTGGTCTTTGGGTTTGATTTAAAATTTAGAGATGCAGGGCGGAATCTGGGTTGCTCAGCGGGTCAGGCAGCATCTCTGGAGGACATGGACACTTCGGATTGGGATCCTTGCTCAGGCTGACGAACTACAGGAACGATGCAACGTTGGAAAACAAGAGACCCAGGCAGCCAAATGTTCCTTGATATTTACAGGCGTGTTTTGTCAGCTCCTGAAACACAGGCACCATGGTGCAGCGGCCTAAAGGCCCTGTCCCACTTTCCCGAGTTACTCACGAACTCCCCTCGATTTGAGCTCGGGGAATGTCGGTAGCGAGTCCGTAGATGTTTTGTAGCGGCTCGTAATGCCAGCCGTAGGAACTCGGGGCATCAGGTACGTCGGGACGTTTTTTCAACATGTCGGAAAATGTCCACGAGTAAAATAAATAGCCCCGAGTACCTACGAACGGCTGTTACTGCAATTCTCCGAGTTAGAATCAAGGAGAAAACTTGGGAGGGTTCGTGAGTAACTCGGGAAAGTGGGAGCGGGCCTTTACAGCACCAGAGACAACGGGTGCTGTCTGTGACGTGTTTGTACAATCTCCCCTGCGTGGGTTTTCTCCGGGAGCTCTGGTTTCCTTCCTCCTACACCCCAAAGATGTGGTGCTGGAAACATCTATTGCCTGGGTTCAGTTACTCAGAGTGCAGGGCTGGATAGGCTGGGTCTGTCTGTCTGTCTACCTAGGAGCAAAGGAGGCTGAGGGGCAGCATGATAGTTATATACAAAGGTAGATAGGGTAGAGAGCCAGTATCCAGTCCCTTATGTAAGGGGTGTCTAAAACTAGAGGGCACAGCTTTAAGGCAGTGGTTAGAGAAATGGTAGGGGTATCTAAATTGGAGAGCGTGGGTTTACTGTGAGAGGTGAGGGTTATAAAGGTGGTCTGAGCAGACATTTCTTCACACAAGCTAGATGGAGACTGGAATGAGTGTGGGGGCAGGAACAGTAGCAGTGGTAACATTGAATGGACAGTGGTTCAATGTAGAAATTTAGTTTTGCCTTCCATCACAGTGAGGAATGTGGAGGAGTCACTGTGGTGGATGTTTACGTAAAAATGGGTTTTGTGTGTTCTGTTGCTTGTTTATTTGTATGACTGACTTGGCAAATGAAATTCCTCGTATGTTGCAAAACATACGTGGCTAATAAATATATTATTGTCATTGATTGCAAAACAGGCCCTTTGGCCCACATCGACCATCGATCGCCCGTTCACAGTGGTTCTATGCTATTCACACCCTGCGATTTACAGAGGTCAAATAAAGTACAAACCCCCCACAGGCACGTCTTTGGTATTTGGGAGGAAACTGGACCCCCCCCCCCCCCACTCCAGGTCCCAGGGAGAACGTGCAAACACCGCGCAGGCAACACCCGAGGCCAGGATCGCACCCGGGTCTCTGGTGCTGTGAGGCAGCGACTCTACCAGCTGCGCCACCCATTTTGACGGATACTTGAATGGACAGGGCGCAGAGGGATATGGAATCAATGCAGGCAAGAGGGATCAGTGGAGATAGGCATGGTGTTCGGCGCAGATGTGGTAGGCTGACAGGCCTGTGACGGTGCGCAGGAAAGAACTGTAGATGCTGGTTTAATGCTAAGATAGACACAAAATGCTGGAGTAACTCAGCGGGACAGGCAGCATCTCTGGAGGGGAGGAATGGGTGACGATTCGGGTCAAGACCCTCCTTCAGACATGTTGCTGTGCCGTGTGCAGTTCTACGAGCATGTAAAAACTAGCAGGACCAGCTAGTCCACAGAGCTGGTGCAGGACTCTGCTCTGCTCAAGGATTTTGATCAGCAGCCAGGACAATGTATTCTATAATAAGCTGCTGCTACTGCTGTGTGGGGATGGAGTATTGAACTCCTAAATGATGTGTCTCATCTGTATTCACCTATTCGCGCTTCTCGCAGCGTCCCCAGGGACCGCTGGCAATCATATGAAAACTCATTGCTGGCAGCTGCACTTAACCACGGCGCAGGAGCTGGGGCAGAATCGCTGCTGCTGCCAGCGCAGATGGTGGGAAGGGGGGGGAAATGGTAATGTGCAGCGTTACTGACAGGTCCCGGGTTCAGGCAGAGGGGCTCTGGCGGTGAACAGGAACGGGACTATGTAGATTAACCCTTATTTATCTATGCCTAGAAATCGTTGTAGAGCTGTCACATCCGTGGGTGCGGGCATTCCGTTGGTGGCTACAGTTGTAGACGGGTCTGGCCTGAGTCCGTTGTTGGTGGATACGTGGCCCACGTGGGTCACTTCGTCGAATCCAAACCTGCACTTGAGGGGGTTGAGTTTGAGATTTACCCCCCTAGCACGATCCAGGACCTGCTTCAGGTTTGAGTCATGTTCCATCCCTGCCTTCCCCGGTGCCCCTATCTCCCACTCCTCCATGTTCATCCGATAAGGGATTGGCTCCCTCAGAGAAGGACGAGGTGCACGAGGGGTACTATCGTACACACGCAGTCTTGGTCTCCTAATTTGAGGAAGGACATTCTTGCTATTGAGGGAGTGCAGCGTAGGTTCACAAGGTTGATTGACTGTCATATGCTGAGAGAATGGAGCGGCTGGGCCCATTTGGAGACGAGGAAACACTTTTTCTCACAGTGAGTGGTGAGTCTGTGGAATTCTGTGCCTCAGTGGGCAGTGGAGGCTGGTTCTCTGGATGCTTTCAAGAGAGAGCTAGATAGGGCTCTTAAAGATAGCGGAGTCAGCGGATATGGGGAGAAGGCAGGAACGGGGTACTGATTGTGGATGATCAGCCATGATCACATTGAATGGCGGTGCTGGCTTGAAGGGCCGAATGGCCTACTCCTGCACCTATAGTCTATTGTCTATAGTACACTCTGGAGTTTAGAAGGATGAGAGCGGATCTTATTGAAACATATAAGATTGTTAAGGGTTTGGACACGCTAGAGGCAGGAAACATGTTCCCGATGTTGGGGGAGTCCAGAACTAGGGGCCACAGTTTAAGAATAAGGGGTAAGCTATTTAGAACGGAGACGAGGAAACACTTTATCTCTCGGAGAGTTGTGAGTCTGTGGAATTCTCTGCCTCAGAGGGTGGTGGAGGCTGGTTCTCTGGATATTTTCAAGGGAGAGCTAGATAGGGCTCTTAAAGATAGCGGAGTCAGGGGATATGGGGAGAAGGCAGGAACGGGGTACTGATTGGGGATGATCAGCCATGATCACAGTGATTGGCGGTGCTAGCTCAAAGGGCCAAATGGCCTACTCCTGCACCTATTGTCTATTATCTGTCGTGTCTGCAAGCCAAAATCCGCAGATTGGAAAATTCACCGGCTACACTTGAGCTGTGACCCGTCTTGTTTTATTTGCTCATATATGCACAAGCATGTACACGTAAACTAATAAATGCCATCACCTACGGACGTGACAGCTCGACAACGATTTCTAGGCATGGATAAACAAGGGTTAAGGTACAGACTGGGAATGAGAGAACGCGATCTGTTCGAGGCCGGGCTTCTTCCACCTCATTCCCACAGCTGCTTGAGTTTAGTTCAGAGATACAGCGTGGAAACGGGCCCCTTTGGCCCATCCAGTCCGTGCCGATCAGCGATCCCTGCACACTATCACTATCCTACACACATGCCAGGGACAACCAAAGCCAATTAGCCTACAGACCTTTGTACGCCTTTGGAGTTAAGGGAGGAAACCAGAGCAGCCGGAGAAAACCCACGCAGGTCACGGGGTGAAAATTACAAACGTCGTAGAGACAGCACCCGTAGTCAGGATGGACCCGGGCTGTGAGGCAGCAACTCTACCGCTGCGCCACCGTGGTCTTTGGGTTTCATTTAGAATTTAGAGGTGCAGAGCGGAATCTGGGTTGCTCATCTCTGGAGAACATGGATGTGGACATGGACACTTCGGATTGGGATCCTTTCCCAGACTGACGAACTACTGGAATGATGCAACGTTGGAAAACAAGAGACCCAGGCAGCCAATTATTCCTTGATATTTAAAGATGTGGTTAGTTAGCTACAGAAACACCGGCACGATGGAGCAGCTGCCTTGCAGCGCCAGAGACTACGGGTGCTGTCTGTGCTGAGTTTGTACGTTCTCCCCGTGACCTGCGTGGGTTTTCTCCGGGAGCTCCGGTTTCCTCCCACACCCCAAATATGTACAGGTTTGTAGGGTAATTGGCTTGGTGAAAATTGTAAATCGTCCCTAGTGTGTGTGGGATAGTGTTAGTGTATGGGGATCGCTGGACGGCATGGGCTCAGTGGGCTGAATGGCCTGTTTCCGTGCTGTATCTATGAATCAAAAACTATAAAAAAACACGTCCCCCCTCCCCCTCATGAATAGCCCCGGATGCAAGGCTTGTGGTGAAGGGGGCATGTAGTTGCCAGTGTGACAACTTGGAACTAATTCCCACATTCGACGCACCCGCCACAGTTTGCTAACCCCCACGCTGCAGTTTTCGCATCGAGGGGCCCAGGAAGCGGAGCTGATGATGATGATGATTTGTGTGCCGGGATGAGTGATGAAAATTGCCAGGATAAATCACTTGCTTGCCACGAGTGAAAAATGTTCGCCGAGGCCCAGCGTCAAACACAATGATAGCTCAGCGATAAATCAAACGCCGCGGGAGGGAGGTGGTGAGGGGAGGGGAAGGAAGGAAGCACGCCGATTTAAAATAAAACAGCCGGCAAATATAAAGAGTGCGATTGGACTGGCTAATTAACGACTTACCTCAACCACCCCGTGATGGATAGATGTGTACTGCTTCTTTTTGAGCATCACCAGAGTGATGACAATCACGGTCGCTATGACGACGCCGCCAACCATGAGACCAATGATAGCTCCTTTATTTGATCCAACATCCTCTGGGAAAAACACCTACAAAGAAACGCATAAATATAACCCAATCCTGTCAGGTCCCGCGAGCAAACCACGAGAAGCCTGTTCACGTTACTGGAACCGGGGCCGATCCCACAGGCTCATTTTCGCAGCGAGCAGTGGATTTTATAACCCGTGCATGTGGCCCCATCCTTGCATGGAGAATCCGGCCTCTTTATATATCATTAGCAAAACAGCTGCCTGTCTATGTTTCATTAAGCCCCAAACATACAAGATCCTTAATCCTTCGAGAACGGTGGTGACATTTCGCAAAACCACATGACTTTAATTTATTTCCAAAGGACCGTGCGTCCGCACACAAACAGTTCTGAACGCTGCCTAGAAATTCAATTAGTGCAACATAGACAGGCAGAGATATATATATTTTTTTTAATGGAAAGCACTCAGCGAAAAGCATTCATCATCGTTCTGCAAGACCCGCCCTGCGCTGAATGGCAAATCGGTTGACATTCAAAGGGGCAATCTTCCAAAATAATTTAAACTGACAACAAGCAGATTACATTTATTCCCAATTGCATCAATTAAATTAGCACATCTAAGACTTAAGATAAAGGCATGCAATCAAGCCCATTCTGAATTCTGAATTCAGAAATTGACGGCCTGATTAAATATTTAAAATTTAAAATAGGGTTAGTGGCTGGCCCCGATAAACAGGTTAAAAAGCAATAGTTCTCCAGACATCAATGGACAATAGGTGCAGGAGCAGGCCATTCGGCCCTTTGAGCCAGCAACGCCATTCACTATGATCATGGCTGATCATCCACATTCTGGACCCCCCCCCAACATCGGGGACATGTTTCCTGCTTCAAGCTTGTATATAATCTTATATGTTGCAATAAGATACACTCTCATCATCCTGAGTATACATGATTATAAGTGTCTGGCTTTTATTTGCTCATATATGCACAAGCATGTACACGTAAACTAATAAATGCCATCACCTCTCCCCCCCCCCCCCCCCCGACTAATATTGGAGTCATTATTTTTGGTTTATTTTATATTATCTATGTGAATTGTGTTTCTGGGCCTGCAGTGGGCCTATCCCGCTTAGGCAATTTTTTAGGCAACTAGTTTGTCGCCACATGTTCGCCGGGAGTCGTCTCCTCAGTCGCGCAAAACGTCGTAGCGTCTTTCTGGTCGCCGCTAAATTCTCAACGTTGACCATTTTTCGGCCAAAGTAGTGGGGTTTGACGCCAATGAGCTCAGCTTGACTTCTCCTGACGTAGGTGCTGTTGTAGGTTGCCGCTGGTTTTTCGGCGACCTGCTACGACTATGGCAGTCGCCTGAAAAAACTCGGCAAGTGGGACAGGCCCATAATGCTGCTGCAAGTAAGAATTTCATTCTCCTGCTGTTGGTGCACATGACAATTAAACACTCTAGACTCTCTTTCTATTCGTTGAAAAATAAACAATGATGCAAGTGGAGAAGGTAGACAAAAATGCTGGAGAAACTCAGCGGGTGCGGCAGCATCTATGGAGCGAAGGAAATAGGCAACGTTTCGGCCCGAAACGTTACCTATTTCCTTCGCTCCTTCAGACTGAATGTCCCCCCCCAGAACAAGGCAATAGACAATAGGTGCAGGATTAGGCCATTCGGCCCTTCGAGCCAGCACCGCCATTCAATGTGATCATGGTTGATCATCCCCAATCAGTACCCCGTTCCTGCCTTCTCCCCACATCCCCTGACACCGCTATCTTTAAGAGCTCTATCCAACTCTCTCTTGAAAGCATCCAGAGAATTGGCCTTCACTGCCTTCTGAGCCAGAGAATTCCACAGACTCATAACTCTCTGGGTGAAAAACGTTTTTTCCTCAACTCCGTTCTAAATGGCCTACCGCTTATTCTTAAACTGTGACCGGAGCAATTGAAACAACATTTTGCAAAGGTTTAGGTTACAACATTGAAGCAAAGAACAGGAAAAAAAACCCCCAATGGAATGTGCTTGAGGCTCCTGCCCATCGCTGCAGGGTTCAAAGTGTCACAGAGCGGCTGCCTGATATTCATCATGGAATAGAATGGGAACAGAATGTGAACAATTTGTAAAATGGTGGAGGCATTCGGTTCGCCTGCCGCCTTGAACTGAGGTTTAAGCTGATCGGAGCTGATGCATCCCTTAACACTTGTTAAATTACTTGCAACATCTTGCTAATGCCACTCACCAGCTTCTGATGGTGCACCTCATACCCAGAGTCCTGGCGGAATTCAGTTTCCATCTTCACTTCAGCGATTTCCTCCATCTTAATCCCAGTGAGTCCAGACCCTAAGTAACACACAGAGAGCCGTTAAGGATGCCGTTCTCGAAAGAGAATTCGAGACAGATGGTGTGGTTGAGATCTAGGCGGTTACCTATCCACTGATGGACACTATGACTGGCCTCAGTTGCAAGGCTGGGAAGAGAAAATTATTTGGCAGCTAAGCTGTGCTCAAATTAGCCGGGTGCAAGAGATGCCGTGAGAGCGAGAGATACAGAAATCCTAGCTCCGCAGGTCAGTTTAGTTTAGTGTATTGTCACGTGTACCTCAGTACAGTGAAAAGCTTCCGTTGCGTGCTAACCAGTCAGCGGAAAGACAGAATGTGATTACAATCGAGCCATTTACAGTGTACAGATACATGATAGGGGAATAACTTTCAGTGTAAGATAAAGTCTGATCAAAGATTGTCCGATGAGGTCGATAGTTGTTCAGGACTCTGTCAGTTTAGTTTGTTGTCTCGTGTACTGAGGTACATTGAAAAGCTCGTGTTGCGTGTTAACCAGCCAGCGAGTGTGAAGACCCGCAGATGATGCCTTTCATGTGGGCTTGCAAAAGAGCCTCTTCCAACTTAATTGGGCATTTCATCCTTGTTGTCAAGGGCAGGCTAGGCAGGTTGCAGGTAGAACCCAAGGAGAAGGTATTCCGACAAAGCGCACACACATTTAGCTTTGGTTAAAAGCCAAGCCAATGGATACCTGGTCGAGTGGTAAGCCCTCGGTCTGGAGCTGGCCGTGCATCAACTGGTTCAACTGCGAATGGTTATTGGGAGACAGAAACAAGAGAGCAGGTAAAAAAAAATCACCAGCTGGCAGGAGAGAGAAATTAGCAGCAACTGAAAGAAGCACAAGCAGTGTATTAAAGTCTTTTCCATAACCACAAGTCTAAACCCCCCCCCCTCCCACCCCGACAATCCAAATGGGCGGCATCGTAAGTTCATAATTTGGCCATTCGGCCCATCAAGTCTACTCCCCCATTCAATCATGGCCGATCTATCTTTCCCTCCTATTTACATTCTCCTGCCTTCCCCCCCATAACCCCTGACACCTGTACTAACCAAATCTTATAACCATATAACAATTACAGCACGGAAACAGGCCATCTCGGCCCTTCTAGTCCGTGCCGAACACTTACTCTCACCTAGTCCCATCTACCTGCACTCAGACTATACCCCTCAATTTCCGTCCCGTTCATGTACCTATCCAATTTATTTTTAAATGATAAAATCGATCCTGCCTCCACCACTTCCACTGGAAGCTCATTCCACACAGAGTAAAGTACTCTGAGTAAAGAAGTTCCCCCTCATGTTACCCCTAAAGATTTGTCCCTTAATTGTCAAATCATGTCCTCTTGTTTGAATCTTCCCTACTCTCAATGGAAAAAGCTTATCCACGTCAACTCTGTCTATCCCTCTCATAATTTTAAAGACCTCTATCAACCTCAAGACGTCTTGTTCAACCTCATGACGTGGCCAAGAAACTGGAACCATTAATGGGTTCAGTCCCAGCTTCACTGTTATTCTCTCTCGTGCCTTGGTGGGTTCATAAGTTCTAGCAGCAGAATTAGGCCATTCGGCCCATCAAGTCTACTCCACCATTCAATAATGGCCGATCTATCCCTCCCTTCTAACCCCATCCTCCTGCCTGTTCCCCATAACCCCTGACACCCGTACTAATCACGACCCAAAGGACAGATGAACACAAACCACATGCTTTAGTTAAATTTACACCAGGGTTGAGTGCTGAAGGGAAAAAAAGTCGCCTATTTGTGGGGTTTTTTTGGTTTAAGTTTTGATGGTGGTTGCAATTATAAAATGTCACCACAAACATACTCTGCAGGAGTTTATACCTGAAAACAAAATGAGAGTATAAAAAGTCAAGAGACACAAGGAACTGCAGAAGCTGAAACATCAAGCAAAGCATAAAGTGCTGGAGGAACTCAACGGGTCAAACAGCATCTGTGGAAGGAATGGATGGGTGACATTTCAGGTCAGAACTTTTTTTTTCCAGACGCAAAAAGCAGAAGTCGTGGGAATTTTTCTCATGGCGGTTTAGGAATTACTGCTGTGCGGATCAACTTTCACGTTGATCTGCGGGATTCAAGACGGGCATTTGACGAGGACTCATTCATGGAATGAATGACAGGGCAAAGTTTGTAACGAGCTTGCTATGGGCGGTAGAGCTGCTGCCTCAGCGCCAGCGACCCGAGCGATGTGAAAATTATTAAAACAACAAAGAACCAGAGCTGCCATCGTATCTCGTGCACCATGTGGAGTACGCATGCCCCCCCACCCTGGGACCTCGTGGGTTTCCTCCGGGTGTTCCAGTTTCCACCCGCAGATTTGCAGGTGAACTGGCCTCTGTAAATTTGGTCTGCGGTGTGTAGGGGGTGGAATAATATAGAACCAGCGTGAATGGGTCTGAAGAAAGGCTCCGACCCATCACGTCGCACACCCATTTCCTCCAGAGATGCTGCCTGACCCGCTGAGTTACTCCAGCTCTTTGTGTCTTCTTTTGTGAACCAGCGTCACCAGTTCCTTGTTTCTACATGAATGGGAGAACGACGGCTGCATGCACTCGGTGGGCTGGAGGCTGTTTTTATGCTCAATCCAATTTCTATGGAAGTGATCTGCTGAACGTGGAAAGAGAATAGATACTGAACACTGGTAACAGGAAAGAACTGCAGATGTTTTTTTACCAAAAATAGACACAAGGTGTAGGAGCAACTCAGCAGGTCGGGCAGCCTCTGTGGTGAAAGGGTCAGAGGAAGAAACGTCCCGACCCAAAATATCCAGAGATGTTGCCTGACCAGCTGAGTTACTCTAACACTTTGCATCTATCTTTGTGAAGATGGTGTTGGGAGTGAGATGGTACGAAGGGTTCTTGCAGGGACGCGAGTGTGGAAGTGCGAAAATTAATTTGATGCTAGAGTACAGGAGGTTGATATATTCTTGGTTAGTAAAGGGGCTGTCCCACTTAGGCGACCTAATTGGTGAGTTTAGAAGAGTTTAGGAGAGTTTGAAAAAATGTCATGTTGAAGACCTCCTTCGACTGTGTAGAAGACCTCCTTCAACCTTCTTCAACTATGTTGAAGACTAGCTACGACTAACTTTGGGAAAATTGGCCACCGAATAGTAAAGAGTGAAGATGATCTCCTTCGACCTCCCTTCGACTATGTTGAAGACAATCTACGACTACCTTCGACTACCCTCGATTACCTACGACTAACACGACGGCCTACTACGTCTAAACCTACGAGTAAAAAAAGTATCGATTTTTTCCACGGCGCCCTTTTTTTTACTCGCGGGCATTTCTCAACATGTTGAAAAAAACGCCGCGACCTAGCTGAGGCCTCGAGTAGGTGGCGACTACTCTCGAGCATGAAGGAGAGTTCCAAAGACCTCCTACGACCTCGTGCTGACCATGCTGCGAGTTTGAGTCGAGGGCAAACTCGCCAGAACTCGCGGATAAGGTCGCCCGTGGGACAGGCCCTTAAGGGCGTCAAAGGGCGAAGACAGGAGAATGGGGTTGAGAGGGAAAAACAGATAGAATGGCAGAGTGGACTCGATGGGCCGAATAGCCTAATTCTATTCCTATGTCTTCTGACTACTATTAAATCCCCATCTGCTTTAATCTACGCTTGCTCAGAGAAAAATCTACTTTAGCCTATTCTGGCCAAAAGCAAGCCTCAGCATTTGGTCGCCCCTACCAATGGCTGTTTGATGCCACACCAGCACCCTGCAATTACTCTCCATTAACGTGGCAACTGCCAGTCCTTGCGCAGTGTGCCGCAGCAGTGCAGAGCCGCAATCTGCTCACGTGGAACAGGACGAGTGCAATCACTTTGGTCGGTCCGTAATAATGGGAAGGAGCAAAGGTCTGGTGCCAGGTACGGGCGACGCGGAAAAAGGAACACCTTCCTTGAAACAGCATGAAACAAATCTGCAGATGCTGGAAAACGGATGCTGGGGTGGAGCTGCTGCCTCCCAGCGCCAGAGACCCGGGTTCGATCCTGACTATGGGTGCTGTCTTTATGGAGTTTGTACCTTCTCCCCGTGACTGCGTGGGTTTTCTCCGGGTGCTCCTCCCACGCTCCAAAGATATTCCTCCACGGCCAGGAAATTGGAGTAGCAGCACCTCATATTCCGCTTGGGCAATCTGCACCCCAGCGGTATGAACATTGGCTTTTCCAATTTCCGGTAGCCATTGCTGTCTCCTCCCCGTCCCGCCTCTCCCTCAGCCCTCTGGCTCCTCCTCTTCCTTTCTTCTTCCCGCCCCCCCCCCCACACCCGGCATCAGTCTGAAGAAGGGTTTTGGCCCGAAACATTGCCTATTTCCTTCGCTCCATAGATGCTGCCGTATCCGCTGAGTTTCTCCAGCACTTTTGTCTACCTCCAAAGATGTACCGGTTTGTCGGTTATCTTTTACAATTCCACCTTACGCAGTTACTTTTTGATTTTCACTATCTAGAACTAGATAAAATGAATCACCTCTGCCTGCACGTGATCCATATCCCTCCATTCCCTGCACATATCCATGTACCTATCTAAACGTATCTGAATTGCCACTATTGAATGTGCCTCCACCACCATCCATATGTAAACATCACAAGGCCCTCACACCCTCTTTGAATCTTGCTCCTCTCACTTTAAAGCTATGTCTTCTAGTATTTAATATTTCCATCCTGGGAAAAGGGTTCTGTCCACCCTGTGCCGTTCAGATGTTTTAGATACTTTTATCAAGTCTCCCTTCATAGAGTGGGGGTGGAGAGGATGTTTCCCCTAGTGGGAGAGTCGAGGACCAGGGGCCACAGCCTCAGAATGGAAGGACTTACATTTAGGAAGGAGATGAGGAATTTCTATGGTCAAGAGGGTGGTGAATCTATGGAATTCAAAGCCACAGAAGGCTGTGGAGGCTGCCAATGGATCCTTTTACAGCGGAGGTTGAGATTCCTGATTAGTACGAGTGTCAGGGGTTATGGAGAGAAGGCAGGAGAATGAGGTTGAGAGGGGAAGGTACATCAGCCATGGTTGAATGGCGTAGTCGACTTGATGGGCCAAATGGCCTAAATCTGCTCCTGCAACTTAAGAGCTTCTAAACTCAGCCTCTGGTTGATTTGACATGTTTAACTGAGTAATTGAAAATTATTAAAATGACAAAGTATGGGAGCTGCAATCGTAAATTTTCAGAACCTAATTATGTTTATCACAGCACAAGAGCTGGGTTGCAGAACATTATAATAATT
Source organism: Raja brachyura (assembly GCA_963514005.1). The sequence goes on along the minus strand of OY740792.1, from coordinate 6,047,051 downwards.
AGGTTCAGGTTTTAAGCAGCGTTTTATTTTGAAGGTTTATTCGTTTCATCTACGCCGTCTTTCTTTAACTGCATTTGCAACAGTTCGGCATGCAGGTAGATTTGATCTATTCAATTTAATTCAATTCAACCGATCCTGCAAACCAGGACATCATTTCCATTTGGCTAGTGGAGATAAAAGAGAACTGCGGGGGAGCGAAACCAGCGCTGAATAAAAAAAAAATATGCTCCCAGCGAGAATGAGACTTTCCTCAGTCGACGGAGCCTGGGTCGACAGAGGCAGCAGCTGGGGCCTGGGTCGGCACCAGGAGGGGACTCGGTGGTGATAGTGGCGCAGGGGATCGACAAGGGCGCCGACCGATGGACGAGGACGGAGTGAGGACGCTGGCGTAGGGGCAGGAACAAGGGAGGACCTGGCGTGGGGGGGGACCGACATGAGAAGGGGGAGGGGGGGGAGCGGGGAAGAACAAACGTGGACCTGGCGCGGGATATTTTGTAACTTTGTCGCCGCCCTTTGCGTGGCGACTATTTGCATACCTTGCGCATGTATGCAAGTGAAGAATGTCACTGTGACTTGCCACATGCGACAATAAAGCATTCATTCATGACGTCCCTGCCTCTTTTATGAGAAGGAAATCCAGAGTTTAGAGTTTTGGCAGCAGAAGGCCAGGATGCCAGTAGTGGAGTGACTAAATATGGGAATGGGAAGCCAGGATCGGTGCCCCACACAGTGGAGCAGCTGCTTCACAGCGCCAGAGGCCAGGGCTCCATCCCGATCTCGGGTGCTGTCTGTGTGTGGAGTTTGCATGTTCGCCCCATGCCGGCGTGGGCTTGCTCCAGTTTCCACCCACACCCCAATACATGCGGGGAATGTAGATTAATTGCCCCTAGTGTGTAGGGAGTGGATGTGAAAGTGGGATAACGTGTAACTAGTGTAAATAGGCAATCGATGGTCTGTGTGGAGTCAGTGGGCTGAAGGTGCAGGAAGGAACTGCAGATGCTGGTTTACACCGAAGATAGACACAAAATGCTGGAGTAACTCAGCGGGTCAGGCAACATCGCTGGAGAAAATGATTAGGTGATGTCTCGGGTCAAAACCCTTCTTCAAACTCCTTTCTCCAGAGATGCTGCCTGACCCACTGAGGTAGTCCAGCATTTTGTGTCTATCTTTGGTGGGCTGAAGGGCCTGTTTCCATGCTGTAGCTCTGGACAACATTGGAAGAATGCAGATATATTGGATGGCTTTGGGCCTGAGGGTTATTACAGGGGTTAGGAGGAGCAAGAGCAGGCAGGCATTTGGAAAACAAAATACTTTTAAATGGCCAAGAGGTCAATTTGTGGACTATATGATGCTCAAACTTGCAAATTTCTATTAGTTTGATTAGCCGATCTTCGTTGAAGGGCTGCAATTAGTCTCTGGTTGGAACAGGGAAGTAGGTGGGGGAATAAATGATTTCGGATGCTCATTCAAGTGACGCTTGCCCACGCACCCCACCCCCTGAAAAAGAAAGCCTGCTGCTGCGAACTTCAGACTTTAAGTTGTGTCAGAAGGAACTGCAGGTGCAGGTGTCGAGACCCTACTTCAGACTGAAGATAGGTCACGACCCGAAACGTCACCCATTCCTTCTCTCCAGAGATGATGCCTGTCCCGCTGAGTTACTCCAGCTTTTTGTGTCTCTCTTCAGACTTTTAAGTTGTTCCTATTGACCCAAAAGAAAGCTGTCGGAATCTATGTGTAGGAAGGAACTGCAAATGCTGGTTTACACCGAAGAGAGACACAAAATGCCGGAGTAACTCAGCGGGACAGGCAGCGTCGCTGGATAGAAGGAATGGCTGACGTTTCGGGGTCTTCGGGCCTGAAGAAGTGTCTCGACCCAGAACGTCACCCATTCCTTCTCTCCCGAGATGTTGCCTGCCCAGCTGAGTTACTCCAGCATTTGAAGTCTATCTGTTGGCATCTGTCTGCGGCTGTGAGGGAAGAGGGAGAAGAAGAAAGAGAAACAGGATTGGGTCGATGAAAAAATAGCTCCTGCATTGGTTTCTGGAGACATTTAATAATTTAACACACACACCAACCTCTCCAAATGGAACTGTGGGGAAAAATGTGGCAAATTCAGATTAGTGTTTTACTTTAAATTAATTTGATGCAGTATTTCCTGAAGGTCGAAAGAGACGAGCAAATTCGGAATCATTCTTTGAACAAAGGAAATTCTTATCCAGTTTACTGTTACTCGATTAAAATGGAAACAATCAAATCCCTCCAGCTGTCAGTGGTTCAATTATGATATTAAATGCTACTTTCAAACAATATAAAATGCACACAGTTAAATAAATAAAATATTTCAAATGCAAAGTCACCCGCTACCAAATCCTAGCAAAATCACAGCACTCAAACAAACTGAATGTTACATAGAAACATAGAAAATAGGTGCAGGAAGAGGCCATTCGGCCCTTCGAGCCAGCACCGCCATTCATTCTGATCGTCCCCAATCAATAACCCGTGCTTGCCTTCTCCCCATATCCCTTGACTCCACTAGCCCCTAGAGCTCTATCTAACTCTCTCTTAAATCCATCCAGTGACTTGGCCTCCACTGCCCTCTGTGGCAGGGAATTCCATAAATTCACAACTCTCTGGGTGAAAAAGTTTTTTCTCACCTCAGTCTTAAATGACCTCCCCTTTATTCTAAGACTGTGGCCCCTGGTTCTGGACTCACCCAACATTGGGAACATTTTTCCTGCATCTAGCTTGTCCAGTCCTTTTATAATTGTGTATGTTTCTATAAGATCCCCCCTCATCCTTCTAAACTCCAGTGAATACAAGCCTAGAATACAAGCAATGTTACAATGCTGCCTCCAACTATTATCTGTCATCTTTATCTTAGTGCTTAGTTGCAGATTAGTCCCAGGTTGATGCACTACCTTCGTTCTCCGTGTTGGCAGGGATGGAGTCAATGACAAATGGGTGCTGAGGCTGAAGGTCGTCCATGCTGAACTCCCCGTCATTAGCGAGGAGCTCGATGGTTGTCTTGGTCTCGGAGAGGGATGGGACCAGCGCGTCGTTGCCGTAGCTGATCCGTGTGTCGCTGACGGAGTTTGCCATCATGTCGTCCATGTAGCTCCTCTCCTTCTGCAGCAGCTCATCTGCGCAAACACAAGGCACGCTCTTGGGAGTGTCGCAGCAACAGTGACTCAACGATGACCCAACCGCATGCACAAGCTTCACCCCCCCATTTTTAATTTCACGAGGCAAGTTGCCCTCAGACAGCAACATCACCTGCCCCTTCACTCTTCTAGCTTTCTTATCCCCCCCCCCCCCCACTCCCCCTGCCCCCGGCCCCTGCAATCAGTCTGAAGAAGGGCCCCGACCCGAAACGTTATCCATTCCTTCTCTCCAGAGATGCTTGCTGCCTGTCCTGCTGAGCTACTCCAGCATTTTGTGTCTATAACCATATAACAATTACAGCACGGAAACAGGGCTTCTCGGCCTTTCCAGTCCGTGCCGACCATTTATTTACCCCTAGTCCCATCTACCTGCACTCAGACCATACCCCTCCATTTCCTTCCCGTCCATATACCTATCCACTTTACTTTTAAATGTTAAAATCGATCCTGCCTCCACCACTTCTGCTGGAAGATCATTCCACACAGCCACCACTCTCTGAGGAAAGAAGTTCCCCCTCATGTTACCCCTAAACTTCTGTCCCTTCATTCTCATGTCAGTTTAAAAGAGCATCGACAGTTCCTTCCTTCACATTCCCCCACGTTTAGTCTAGAGATACTGCATGGAAACGGGCTTTCCAGTATCGACGAAAGTTCTTCCAGTACTTTGGGTTTTTTTTGCTCCTTTCCTTTCAGACTAGATTTACTTTAATAAAATGAAACAGATTTTGAATAAGAGGTTTATTGATTTTTCAATTTCAGATAAATGTGTGAAGCCTGTTACCAAAGGTTGGTGTAAATTCAGATCGTCTCCGAGCAGTAATTGCAGATAGATTTAAAGCATCATTCTTTTATCTGTTGTCTCAGACTTACATAACACCGCTATCTGTGATTCTGTAAACAGCGACTGACTACAAACAGCAGATATGCAGAAAAACATCCTGCTAGAATCTGTTCATGGTGTTAAATTTTAAAAAAACACCTCGTGGGTTTGGAATTTTGATTTTCATCTGGATATTCTTCCAAAGCAAGACACTTACAATATTTTAATTGCAAAGGGAAATGCAATAACCTCACTGCAGCAAGCGGCGATTGAGATTTTTCTGTTGGTATAGCACTGTGAAGTTCAAAGAATTATTTTCAACGTTTTCAGCTTTGGATATAGAACACATTGTTATTGCCACAGGCACCAATTAATATCCCATCATGACTAACACTCAATCCACACAATGGTAAATTGATGTTTTAAAATACCAAAGGAATGCAAAGGCTTGGAAATTTAGCATTCAGATTTAACATTCACGGTGGCGCAGCGGTAGAGTTGCTGCCTCACAGAGCCTGAGACCCAGGTTCGATCCTGACCACAGGTGCTGTCTTACGGAGTTTGGACATTCTCCCTGTGACAGCGTGGGTTTCCTCCGGGTGATCCGGTTTCCTCCCCCATAAGGTCATATGTGATAGGAGTAGAATTAAGTCTACTCAGCCATTTAATCATGGCTGATCTATCTCTCCCTCCCAACCCCATTCTCCTTCCTTATCCTCATAGCCCCTGACGCCCGTACTAACCAAGAATCTATCTATCTCTGCCGTCAAAATATCCACTGATTTGGCCTCCACAGCCTTCACCACCCTGTGATTAAAGACATTTCTCCTCATCTCTTTCCTAAAACAACGTCCTTTAATTCTGAGCCTATGACCTCTAGTCCTAGACTCTCCCACTAGTGGAAACATCCTCTCCACATCCACCCTACCCAAATCTTGCATTATTCTTTATGTTTCAATGCGTTCCCCCCTCATTCTTCTAAACTCTAGTGAGTATAGGCCCAGTGCCAACAATCCTGGAATTATACTTGTAAACCTCTTCTGGACCCTCTCCAGAGCCAACACATCCTTCATCAGCTATGTTGCCTAAAATGGCTCACAATATTCCAAATGTGGCCTTACCAGCGCCTTATAGAGCCTCCGCATTGCATCCCCATTTTTGTAGACAAGCCCTCTTGTATATAATGCTAGCATTGAGTTTGCTTTCTTTACTACCGATTCGACTTGCAGATTAACTTTTTGGGAATCCAACACCATCACTCCCAAGTCCCTTTGCACCTCAGATTTCTGGATTCTCACCCCATTTAGAAAATAGACTACGCCTTTATTCCTACTACCAAAATGCATGAGTCCACACTTGGCTGCACTATATTCCATCTGCCACTCTCCCAACCTGTCCAAGTCGTTCTGCAGAGTCCCTGCTGTCTCCACACTACCTGCCTTCCACCTATTTCCGTATCATCCGCAAACTTGGCCACAGACGTGCAGGTTTGTAGGTTGATTGGCTTCTGTACATTGTCCCTAATGTGTAGGATAGGACTAGTGTACGGATGATCGCTGGTCGGCGTGGACTCGGTGGGCTGACGGGTCCGTTTCCACGCTGTATCTCTAAACTAAATAGATCGGCTTGAAAAGAAAGCTTGGCATTCTTGCATTGTGAAAATGGGAGCATATTTACTTTGTTTAAAATACGAGCTGCATTTGGTGCCCTGCCACATCACTAGTCTACAACCTTAGTCAAGGTGAAGGGACGTTGATTAAGTGCAAGGCATGCTCTCACAATATTAGCAGCAAGCCAACAAACAGGGCTAGGTTCTCATGGAATCCGAGTGTTTAGTGATTTAAAGACCTGGCAGAAGCCACCTGGTTTCATTTGGTAACCTTATTAATTTTGCTTAATGTTCATTTAAAGGATTTTATTTATCGATTGGTTCTGCCACAGTTGCTATTTGGCTTCAACTCAAACTGATGCTAATCAGTGGTGCCGTGCTGAGGTGTTTTTTGTTATATTTAACAAGGCTTCTAAATATTCTTACTTCTAAGGGGCGGCACTGTGGCTCTGAGGGCAGAGTCACTGCCCCGCAGCGTGAGACTCGGGCGCGATTCTGACCTCGGGTGCTTTCTGCGTGGAGTTTGCATGTTCTCCCTGTAATCATGTGAGTTTCCTCCGGGTGCTCTCATTTCCTCTCGCATCCCAAAGGCTTGTGGCGTTGCAGGTTAATTGGCCACTACAAATTGACCCTAGTGTGTGTGTAGAGAGCGGATGAGAAGTGGGATAACAGGGAACTAGTGTGAATGGGTGATCGATGGTGGGCATGGACTCAGTCGGCCGAAGGGCCCGTTTCCATGCTGTATCTCTAAACTCTAGCTTTCTCTTTACGAAGATACTGCCATGATTTGGTGGGGGGGAGGCTGAGCTATGGGAAGAGGTTGGGCAGGCTAGGACTTTATTCCCTGGGGTTGGAGTCATAGAGTGATACAGTGTGGAAAAGGCACTTTGGCCCAACTCGCCCACACCAGCCAACATTGTCCCAGCTATCCTAGTTCCACTTGCCTGCACTTGGTCCATATCCCTCCAAACCTGTCCTATCCATGTACCTGACCAACTGTTTCTTAAACGATGGGATAGTCCCTGCCTCAACTACCTCCTCTGGCAGCTTGTTCCATACACCCGCCACTCTCTGTGTGAAAATGTTACCACTCGGATTCCCATTAAATCTTTTCCCCTTCACCTTAAACCTATGTCCTCTGGTCCTCGATTCCCCTATGAGGCTCATGATAATTCTCACGAGGCCGAGGGATGATCTTACAGAGGTGAACAAGATGAGAAGGGTGGATAGATAGGGTGAATGCAGAGTCATTTACACAGGGTAGAAGAATCAAGGGCCGGAGGATGGAGATTTAAGGTGAGAATGGCAAGGTTTAACACAAACCCAAGGGGCTATGTTTTTCACTCATACGAGGGGTGATATTTGGAAGGAGGTGCCAGATGTGGTGGTTGAGGCAGGTACTATAATAGCATTTAAAAGACACTTGGACAGGCACGTGGATAGGAAAGGTTTAGAGGGAATATGAGCCCATTGCTGGCAGGTGGGACTAGTGTCGATGGGGCATCTTGGGCCTGTTTCTGTGCTCTGTCACTCTACGGTCTGTCCAGATAGTCCTGCTTTTGGATCTTTGGCAGGGCGCACAAGGGGACTGTCTAAAACCTGGAACACTTCAGGGCCAGAAGTTGCAGAGGGAAGATCTCCTGAGGAAAATCAGATCCATGACACCATCCATTAGCTTGACCTCCGTGTGGAGGTTGTGGTCCAGAGGCACATATGAGGTGGTGCCTTGAGATCTGATGCTTGGTGAGTCAGGGTTACTGATTGGGGATGATCAGCCATGATCACATTGAATGGCGGTGCTGGCTCGAAGGGCCGAATGGCCTGCTCCTGCGCCGATCGTCTATTGGCCTCTGTGAAGCAGTTTCCCAGGTCACGTCACGCGTGTGTTTAATTATCACGTGTACTGAAAACTGAGCAATAAAATTCTCATTCGCAACAGGTCTGCAAATATAGTCTTCATAGGGAACATAACAACCAAAAGAAAGTTCAACAAATTCAAAATCCTTCAAGCATCACCCTTTGATGACAATGTCAGAGTTTCTCCATTAAAATAGATCTACAATGTTTACCCCGCTGCCTGCGCTCCCGCTACACCATTGTAACAAGGCTTGAGGAACGTCACCTCTTTTTCCTCCTGTGGATAGTGCAGTCTTCAGGACTCATCCACAGCTTCAGGTCTCATCCACAACCTCAGGTCACTTGCTTTCTCTCTGCGAGAACTGGACAGTTCTGCTGCAGGTCTTCCCGTTGTAATATTGGCCCCGTAGCAGAAGCGTCCAGGTCGCGGGGCTGGAAACTGGAAGCATCCTGAGCTGGTTGTGCTACCACCATCATCTACTGAGACAAGTGATGGCTTCCACTGATTGTCGCCGGAAGCTCGCGTCCTTTTCAGGACGGGTGATGACAGCGAGGCCAACATTTGTAACAAGATGGACACGGAAAGAAGAAGTTCTTTCCGAACGGCCTACTCCTGCACCTATTTTCTATGTAATTTGTAATATTGTCACAGTTTTACCCCTTTCCATGGCCTAATTTGCTGGGCATTTCAATGTCATTAGGCCATTCGGCCCATCGTTCTTACACCTATATTTGTTTTCTCTCCGGTCTCATTTCAGATTTTATGTTCCTTTGATCATGTATTCCTCTCTCTCTCCCACTTTTCTCATTAACGTATCGACCAGAGGGTTTTAGACACAACTTCCTCTCACATGTCTGGTCTCACTCCTGGGAGGGATACTTCCACTGTCCTATCCACCCCTCGTGCCACCCCTTCTGTAAATTAAAACTTGTTTCCTTTCTCAGACCGGGAATGCCGTTTCCTCTTCCCGCAGATGCAGCCTGACCCGCTGAGCATTTCCAGCATGATCTGGTTTTAGGTACAAGGAGCTGCCGATTCTGGTTGACGATAAACGCACAGTGCTGGAGTAACTCAGCAAGTCAGGCAGCATCTCTAGAGAACATGCACGGAGAGGTGGGTCGGGACCCTTCTTCAACCGGCAGAAACCTGGTTTAACTTCACTTTAGAGAAACATACCAACTTCATCCTGAATCTCTTCTGCAACTGAAGGAACTTTGTAGAGCAGGGAGAGGCTTTGGTTCATGCGCTCATCAATGACATGCAGATGAGTCATTACCTACAAGACACAAAAGGCGGAAAGTGTTATCATCTACATGCTGAGGCAGTTGTAAATATTAGTTCTCATTATTGCAGAACACCTTTTCTAGGAGAGTGGGGTGGGAGATTGCAACCTTCACGTTGTCAGCCCTGTTTCGACTAATGCAATCAACCCGACGTGCACAAACAAGAACAAATAGAACAAGTTGACCTACAACTTTAGGCTGTGCACTCCATTCTTGCTATTGAAGGAGTGCAGCGTAGGTTTACAATGTTAATTCCCGGGATGGCGACACTGTCATATGCTGAGAGAATGGAGCAGCTGGGCTTGTACACTCTGGAGTTTAGATGGATGAGAGGGGATCTCATTGAAACATATGAGATTGTTAAGGGCTTGGACATGCTAGAGGCAGGAAACATGTTCCCAATGATGGGGGAGTCCAGAACCAGGGGCCACAGTTTAAGAATAAGGAGTAAGCCATTTAGAACGGAGACGAGGAAACACTTTTCTCACAGAGAGTGGTGAGTCTGTGGAATTCTCTGCCTCAGAGGGCGGTGGAGGCAGGTTCTCTGGATGCTTTCAAGTGAGAGCAAGATAGGGCTCTTAAAAATAGTAGAGTCAGGGGATATGGGGAGAAGGGAGGAACGGGGTACTGATTGGGGATGATCAGCCATGATCACATTGAACGGCGGTGCTGGCTCGAAGGGCCGAATGGCCTACTCCTGCACCTATTGTCTATTGACATACGCAAGAAGAAGAAGAAGAAGACTAGGAGAGTAGATAAAATACAGTAGGATCTAAGTGTTACCAAGTTGTTTTAATTTCTTCTCTAAGTAATAATCTAGGAATTTGCTTTAACTCCAGATGACTACAATGGTAATGATAAGTAAGAGAGAGCGTGTGTGCGAGTCATCTGACAATGATAGATCCCCTGAGAAAGATTGATTAAAAACACAACACAAGTTCGTCAGTGATGCGGTTAAGTCCAACATTAAGATCTTGCATTTCAACATAACCAATTGAGGCGCGAGATAAAACAGGGAGCAAATACTTAATCTTGGGGCTCTAGCATTTGAAAAGGTATTTGCAAAAAAGAGTGCTGCATTGATTTTGATCTACCAGACCTTCCTAAGTGCTAAGTCCCTATCAATTGCAGAACAGCAAATCACTCTTACTTTGAAAATACAAAGCACAAGAAGTAAGGAATGTTGGCCAAAGTGTCCAATGTGTAGCGTTAATTGCTGGAATTTATTGTTCGTGGTTGTAGATCTTTTGGGAAAATCAATGTTAAAACGCATCAACAGTTTTAAGAAAGGTAACTACACTTGACAAATTAATTTTAGTTTGTTGATATTTCTAGCAAGGTAGCTGACGGGAAACCTGTGGATTTAGAATATTTGCAGTTTAGGTAAGAATACATTTCAGACCATGCTAATTCCAATTTAAAGTTGACTAATGCAAATCTTGCGTAACAATGTTTTTATGCAGTTCATAGAAAACATAGAAAATGCACCAATTTTCTACGAATTGCATAAAACATCGTGGCACCAGATTTGCATTCCTCAACTGGAAATTGGAATTAGCATGGTCTGAAATTTAGTCAAGTTTAGAAAACAGCATGGAGTAAACAGGACTTTTTTTTTTAATGGAAGGACTCCATTTAAAAGATATAAGAACAGGTACAACATGCACAAGGAAGATCTGAGCCAAATGCGTGAAGGGTGGAACCAGTGTAGTAGATGAGGGATTTTGGTCGGCATGGACAAGTTGGTGCCAAAGGGCCTGTTTCTGTGCTGTATGACTTCATGCAATTAGTGGAGTACCAAATGGATCATTGCCACAATCTCAAACTATTTAATGCTCTGAATCAATGATTTAGATTAAGAGCACTGCATTGAAATGTGCTGAGAGCACGCTGGATGCTAACGTAAGCTATTAAGGAAATGCGAACAGCACTTGAGTTTGGGTTGAAGGGGAGATGGAACAGAAAGCGGGGAAATGTGAAATGAGCCACTATGGCAGGAAGAATGGAAAAGCTGCTGTCTTTTGAAAAAAGACGCAAGCCTAATAATTACTGGATTTCAGCGAAACCAGGGTGCTTTAAACAAATGACCAAAAATTATTGCACATATACCACAGGCACTGGAAAAACAGAGTTACGTTAGCCTTTGGTAAAAGGGGGTTCGAATTAACAGTGATGCCAATAACATACGAGCATGCAGGGAGCAGGTCACACAGTCCCTTGGCTTTGGCAAGAACGCTTCCACATTTGGGCTTCATAGCCGAGTGTGTACTTAACCTCAGACGTGACAGTTATAAATTGTAAAAACTGATAAGCTTAAGAAAGTGAATGTTTTACTCATGCCTTAATTATTTAGCCTGTACAAATGTTATGGCATTTATGAGTCGGTTTCTGAATAAATCAGACTAAAGAGCCACTAGTTCTACGAAATGAAAACAATTTTACATATTTTCTGTCACAGCCTATGTATATATTAGTCTAAAAGCAACAATCCATATTACAATAGTCATCAATGGGTGAAGTCCAAGTAGAAAAAATACACGGAATTACACAAAGTATTCAATCATTGCACTCAAGAGCAGACCACTGTTGTCATTATATTCTCTCCCTCTATCCTCCAGGTGCCACAGTTTAGGGCGGAATGGTGGCGCAGCGACAGATTTGCTGCCTTGTAATGCAAGTGACCCGGGTTCAATCCTGACTACGGGCGCTGTCTGCGCGGAGTTTGTACGTTTTCCCCGTGACCGCGTGGGATTTCTTCAGGTGCTCTGGTTTCCTCCCACACTCCACTCCAAAGACATTACAGGTTTGTAGGTGACTTGGCTTCCAGAAATTGTAAATTGTCCCTAGTGTGTCGGATAGTGCTGGTGTACGGGGCGATCGCTGGTCGGCGCGGACTCAGTGGGCCGAAGGGCCCGTTTCCTCAATGTATCCCCAAAGGCTAAAGTCGAAAAGTCGAAAGCTTGTCAAAGAGAAGATGCCACAATTGATTTACAAGATAATTAAAGCCAATTAAGGCGCTAGAAGACTAACACAGTTCCAACACTTCCACGCCATTTGTGAAGCTGAGCTGGGTAATTGAAATGCTTTCATCACCCATTTCCCCACAATTTTCCTGATGTAGAATTGAGTGATCAAAACGTAGTCTTCCTCACTACGATACACAGTTTGGCAGTTTCACTTGTGAAAAGGAAATGGAGTGGATAGGAAAAATAACTAAATATATCCTGGGATGGCAGGACTGTCATATGTTGATAGATTGGAGAGGCTGGCCTTGTGCACTCTGGAATTTCGAAGGATGAGAGGGGATCTTTTTGAAACATATAACATTATTAAGGGTTTGGACGCGCTAGACGCAGGAAACATGTTCCCGATGGTGGGGGAGTCCAGCACCAGGAGCCACAGATTAAGAATAAGTGGTAAGCCATTTAGAACGGAGATGAGGAAAAACGTTTTCACCCAGAGAGTTGTGAGTCTGTGGAATTCTCTGAGGGCGGTGGAGGCCGGTTCTCTGGATGCTTTCAAGAGATAGTTAGTGGAGCGCTTAGGGATAGCGGAGTTAAGGGACATGGTGAGAAGGCAGGAACGGGGTACTGATTGTGGATGATCAGCCATGGTCACATTGAATGGCGGTGCTGGCTCGAAGGGCCTACTCCTGCACCTAATGTCGATATCTGATCCAGAACTTCACCAAGCCAATGCAAACTTTCAGAAATACGAGGAACTGCAGATGCAGGTTTACAAAAAAGACACAAAGTGCCAGAGCAACTCAGCAGGTCAGACCGCATCTCTGGAGAACAAGGATAGACAACGTTTTGGCTTCCAAGTATCCCAAGCTGAAATGCCGCCGATCCATGCTCTCCAGACTCTCTCCATGACACGCTGAGTTACTCTAGCACTTTGTCTTTTTGCAAAGAAAACTTTTGTTTGGATAAAGTACACTATGAGAGTAACTCTTTCGGTCTTGTATGTCACCAAAGGATAGAAACAAAAAAAAACTGCAGGTGCTGGTTAATACACAAAAGGACACAAAGTGCTGGAGTAGCTCAGCGGGTCAGGCTACATCTTTGGAGAACATGGATGGGTGACTTTTCGGGGAAAAACCTTTTAGGGTCTCGACCTGAAACATCACCTATTTGTGCTCTCCAGAGAAGCTGCCTGACCCGCTGAGTTGCTCCAACATTTTGTGCCTTTTGTATATCACCAAATTAATCTGGATCTAAATGAGTACATAATAATATGCAGGCAAAAATGCTGGAGAAACTCAGCGGGTGAAGCAGCCTCTATGGATCTATAGATGCTGCCTCACCCGCTGAGTTTCTCCAGCATTTTTGTCTACCTTCGATTTTTCCAGCATCTGTAGTTCTTTCTTAAACATAATTTTCTGTAGTTCAACTGGCTTAAAAAAGATCCAAATCTGCAAAGAAGGTTAAACCACGATTTCAGTCAGCTACAATTTTACGGTCGTGCTCTTACTTGAGATTTGATCTGAGCCGCCTTCTCGGGATCAACCACACGGACATGGTCAAAGTGCTTCAGGGTATGCTGTCTGTCTTTTTGTTCAGCACGGCTATATTTCTTCAATGCATTCAGAACATGTCGGGGCTGGAATGAAACAGAGGAGTTATTTGGGTCGAGTTTTTTTTAAAATTGTTGCTAAAAACCATGCACACGTTAGGACGAGGTAAAAGCTTCCAGAGAAACCCACATTCAAGAGCACACATTTGATTCTTCTTAATAAAGTCTAGTTTACATAAGTTTAAACCAGACATTTAAATATTTAACAGAAGAGAACATTACCAGAGTGATGCTTGGATTTGGGGGCATTAGGTACAGGGATAGGTTAGAGTTTCAACAAATAAATGCAATGCTGATTTACAAAAAGAAGGACACAAAATGCTGGAAAAACTCAGCATATCTGGAGAACACAGATAGGTGATGATTTGGATCGGGACCCTTCTTCAGACTAGGTTACTGGAGACAGACTTGGATGGTTTTCTTTGGAGCTCTGGAGGTTGCAAGGGCATCATTTTCAGCACAGACATTGTGGGCCGAAGGGCATTTTCTCATGCTGTACTCTTCCATGTTCTATTTAACTGCAGTGCCCCACCTCTTCTTTCCTTTCCCTGGACTTCATGTCTCACCGCTCCTCAGTGAAAGGCAGGGATCGAGTGGACGTGGAGAGGATGTTTCCACCGGTGGGAAGGTCCAGGACCAGAGGCCATATATAGCCTCATAATAAAAGGACGCACCTTTAGAAAGGAGATGAGGAGGAATTTATTCAGTCAGAGAGTGGATTTCATTGCCAGACGGCTGTGGAGGCCAAGTGAATGGATATTTTTAAGGCAGAGATTGACAGATTCTTGATTAATAAGGGCGTCAGGGGTTATGGGGAGAAGGCAGAAGAATGGGGTTAGGAGGGAGAGATAGATCAGCCATGAGTGAATGGTGGAGTAGACTTTATGAGCTGAATGGCCTAATTCTGTTCCTGTAAGTTATGAACGTATGAACATCTTTTTCTCAGGAGAGTTGGTATTCAATTCCCCAATAACATGAGGAAAATCTGGACGTCTCGGATATCTAAGGGTCTCAATCTGAGATTCTTCCATGCAACTGTAGAGACCGTATTATTGTACGGGTGTGTGGCACTGTCCAATTCTCTCGATGGTACCTGCTCAGAAAAATTCAAAATGTGAGTTGGAGGGACCACATCACCAACGCCCAGCTCTATCGGGAGATTCCACCTCTGACCGAGAAGATCAGGTGGAGAAGGATGAGGCTCGCTGGCCACTGCCGCCGCCACCCAGAAATGACCAGCAAATGGAGTCAGGGGAAAAGGCAGGAATGGGGCACTGATTGGGAATGATCAGCCATGATCACAGTGAATGGCGGTGCTGGCTCAAAGGGCCGAATGGCCTACTCCTGCACCTATTGTTAATTGTCTAAACAAGGTTGTGCTGTGGGAACCCACCCATGGAAGACGTGACCTGGGACTGCCAAGCAGGACGACACTGCAGTCGTTGATGGAAGACGCATGTGCAGAGACAAAAGAGGAGCTTGCCAGCGGCATGGAGGACAGAGATGTGTGGTGCGTTTGTCACCGCGCCACTGCGTCCCTAATGTTTTCAACGATGATGAATGGTATTCAATTGAGAATGCATTTAGAAACTACAGGGAGTCTCCCATGGATAGTCCCGAGAGGTTTTGCTGCATGCTAGCACAGTTGCTTAAAAAAATTACCGTAAAAAAAATATGGCCGATCAGCTCATGGAGCAGAGATAAACTGCCAAGTTGCACAGAGACATTTTATTAATTATTTTCAACAAAAACAAAAACTGCACAGAATTTGTTTTGCCATAAAATTCATTATGAATTATTTCCCAAGCAACCAGGGTGGCACAGTGGCGCAGCTGACTCAAAATGCAAAAAAAAGAGTTTGATTCCGCCCTCGGTGCTGTTTTTGTTGAGTTTGCACGAACTCCCTGTGGCTGCATGCGTTTCCTCCGGGTGCTCCGGTTTCCTCCCACATCGCAAAACTGGGTTTTGAGGGTTAATTGGCCCTCTGTAAATTCCCCAGACTGCAGGGAGTGGGATAACGTTAAACTAGTGTGAACAGGTGTATGGACAGGAACTGCAGATGCTGGTTTAATTCCGAAGATAAGACACAAAGTGCTGGGGTAACTCAGCGGGTCAGGCAGCACCTCTGGAGAAAGAGGACGGGCGACATTTCGTGACGGAACCCTTCTTCAGACTGCTCTGAAACAAGAAATAAGACTCAGAGGCTGAAGTCCTGGCCATCCATTTTCTCCAGAGATGCTGCCAGACCAGTTGAGTTACTGCAGTACTTTGTGTCTATCTTGGCTTGTACTCGGTAGAATTTGGCTTGTACTCGCTAGAATTTGGCTTGTACTCGCTAGAATTGGGAAGACTGAGGGGGGATCTTATCAAAACGTACAAAATTCTTAAGGGGTTGGACAGGCTATGTGCAGGAAGATTGTTCCCGATGTTGGGGAGGTCCAGAACAAGGGGTCACAGCTTAAGGATAAGGGGGAAGTCTTTTAGGGCCGAGATGAGGAAAACATTTTTCACACAGAGAATGGTGAGTCTCTGGAATTCTCTGCCACAGAAGGTAGTTGAGGCCAGTTCATTGGCTATATTTAAGAGGGAGTTAGAGGGAGTTTAGCCCTTGTGGCTAAAGGGATCAGGGGGTATGGCGAGAAGGCAGGTACAGGATACTGAGTTGGATGATCAGCCATGATCATATTGAATGACGGTGCAGGCTCAAAGGGCCGAATGGCCTACTCCTGCACCTATTTTCTATGTTTCTATCTTCTGGTGTGAACAGGTGGCCCCAAAGCAGAAGCGTGCACGTCGCGGGGGCTGGAAACTGGGAGTATCCTGAGCTAATTCTGCGACCACCATCATCTACTGCGACAAGTGATGGCTTCCACCGATTGTTGCCGGGAGCTTGCGTCCTTTTCAGGTCGGACGAAGACAGGCGAGGCCAACATTTGTAACAAGATGGACACGAAAAGAAGAAGTTCTTTCCGAAAAAGTGTGACCAGGTGATTGAGTCAGGATGGAGTGGGTGGGCCATTAGCCAAGTAACCAAGGCCGGTAACTAAGGTGTTAGTTTAGAGGTACAGACATATTTGTGAGCAATATGTCAGCTGCTAGTGAGTGGTTCGGTTCTCCCTGTAGAGTTCCTCACTTACCCGTGGCGGGTCTGCTTGGAGTGCGGCAAGGTAATTCTCCAGTGCGATGCGACGTCTGTCATTCAGCATGGCCTCCACTCTCGCCATGTGGGTCTCCACCAACTGCTGCCTCTCGCTCGCTGCCTCCTGCTCCAGCGATTCCACCATCTCCTGGAAACGCTTGAACATCACAGAAAGGAAAAAAAAAAAGAAGAAAAAAGGCTCCCAATAAAATAAATGTCACTGCTTTCCAATTTTTAATTCAAGGGTTCGAGGTTGTAAAGTGTCGGCAGTGATTTACAGCAACAGTCTGGGGCTGCGCGTCTTAAGGTACAAAGCTGCAATTGTGTCGCGGGGGTTCATAATGCACGTATGCAGGATAAATCTTCATGATTTAAAGCATTAAAACGAGTCATGCATTTAATTCCCTTTCAAAAACTATGTCCGTGCTTCAAAAGAAAAACAAAGCGTATCCGAGCTCATGAACTTTGCACAGAGGACAAGAAAAGGCCCACATTTACCTGAATGACAGCCTTTTTGTCAGCTTTGGGCAGGTTTTTAGCTTGGTGTTCAGCTTCTTCCCATTCCCTCATTATCTAAAAAGCAGTAATGCGTTTACAAACAGAGTTCACAGCATCCATTTCCCCCCCCCCCAAAAAAATAAAACGCATTTCCATCAGAAGGCTAGAATATTTTATGCGAGCACAACTAGAAATGTTTAGTTTGCCCGAATCCACACATATTAAAATTAGTCACAAAATCAATAAAGACGGAGACACACGGATCTGCAGATGCTCGAAACTTGAGCTAAAAGGAAGTTCTGGAGGAACTCTGCGGGTCAGGCAGCACCCGAGGAAGAAAGGGGGAGATGACGTTACGGGTTGGGACCCTTCTTCATGGTGTGTGGAAAAAAATCTGAAGAAGGGTCCCGACCCAAAACGTTGTCTGCCCATCCCATTCCCCCCCCCCTCAGACGTTGCCAGACCCGCTGAGTTTCTCCAGCACTTGTTTTTTTTGGACGACGTCAATTAAATTGGTTTCCCATAAGCATAATTAATAATCCATCCGAAAATGGGAACAATAAAAGTGTAGATAGTGAAGTAAACTACCTTTGACATGCGTTCTCGATGCTTGGCTTCCAACCTCTCCTTGGCCTTCTGAAAGTAAGCATGCTCGTTCTCATCACCGGGCGTTTCGAGGTATTTGTCAACAGCATCGGGAGTGCTGGCAGCTGTTGTGGGGACTAAAGGCACAAGGGACAAAGTCATTTCTTCACCCAGAAGTGTTGCGACCAGTTAAATGCCAAGCCCAAAGCTCAACTCAATCCACAGCCGGAGGCTCCCACACTCGTCACTCCACACAAGATACAAGGAACAACCTCCCTTTGTGGTCCATCTTTAAGCTCCCCTGCACATACATATGGCTATAGCTTGCCGCTCCTTTGAAACCTTCGTTCTCCTTAGCTTAAAGTAGACCATGATGCAGATGTAGATGCAGTACAATGTGGATAAATGTGAGGTTATCCACTTTGGTGGCAAAAACATGAGGGTAGACTATTATCTGAATGGTAGCAGATTAGGTAAGGGGGAGATGCAACGAGACCTGGGTGTCATGGTACACCAGTCATTGAAAGTAGGCATGCAGGTGCAGCAGGCAGTGAAGAAAGCAAATGGTATGTTAGCATTCATAGCGAAAGGATTTGAGTATAGGAGCAGGGAGGTTCTACTGCAGTTGTACAGGGTTTTGGTGAGGCCACACCTGGAGTACTGCGTACAGTTTTGGTCTCCAAATCTGAGGAAAGACATCCTTGCCATAGAGGGGGTACAGAGAAGATTCACCAGACTGATTCCTGGGATGTCAGGACTTTCATATGAGGAAAGATTGGATAGACTCGGTTTGTACTCGATGGAATTTAGAAGATTGAGGGGGGATCTTATAGAAACCTACAAAATTCTTAAGGGGTTGGACAAGCTAGATGCTGGAAGATTGTTCCCGATGTTGGGGGAGTCCAGAACAAGGGGTCACAGTCTAAGGATAAGGGGGAATTCCTTTAGGACCGAAATGAGGAAAACATTCTTTACACAGAGAGTGGTGAGTCTCTGGAATTCTCTGCCACAGAAGGTAGTTGAGGCCAGTTCATTGGCTATATTTAAGAGGGCGTTAGATGTGGCACTTGTGGCTAAAGGGATCAGGGGGTATGGAGAGAAGGCAGGTACGGGATACTGAGTTGGATGATCAGCCATGATCACATTGAATGGCGGTGCAGGCTCGAAGGGCCGAATGGCCTACTCCTGCACCTATTTTCTATGTTTCTATGTTTCTACCATCCAATTAATTCCACCGTATTAATGCTCGGTTGTGAAAGGGAGACCCTCTCACACTCCCTCAATTATTTACCTCCCTCAAGCCGCCCGTTTCATCCGTATATGATGTGATTTTCCTTTAAGACATTGTAGTTACTTTTCCTGGAAGCATTGCCATAGTGGTAAAAAGGGGTGGGAGATTGCAAGGCGGCCAAAAGTGCTGGAGAAACTCAGCGGGTGAGGCAGCATCTATGGAGCGAAGGAAATAGGCAACGTTTCGGGTCAAAACCCTTCTTCAGACTGGGAGATTGCAACCTTCACGTGGTCCACTCCGTTTCGACTAATGCAATCAACTCGATGTGGAAATGCTGTGCACGCCATACGCAAGAAGAAGAAGAAGTGATAAAAAAAAGATTCTATTTGGACGAATAACTTAGTATTGTCTTAAAAAGTCAGCATTCTATATATTGCCTAGAGCCTGTATGTGCAAGAACATCTGGTATTAATTACAGTTTGTGTAGGAAAGAACTGCAGATGCTGGTTTAAATTGAAGGTAGACACAAAATGCTGGAGTAACTCAGCGGGACAGGCAGCGACTCGGGAGAGAAGGAATGGCTGACGTTTCGGGTCTTCGGGCCTGAAGAAGGGTCTCGACCCGAAACTTCACCCATTCCTTCTCTCCAGAGACGTTGCCTGTCCCGCTGAGTTACTCCAGCATTTTGTGTCTACCTTTGCCATTAATCTTGTTCCTTTTCTAAAGCTCGTGCTGATTTAAATTTCACTGCACGCCTATTGCCTGTAATTCTCAAACTACTTACACATATAGCGTCAAATTCTATTAGCGTAATTTACGGCAAATTCGCATTAGAAGCTTTTGTCTGGAAGCTTTCCAAAAAACTCGGATTAAAGATTGCAATTCTGTACCCTTTCCATCACAAAGTTCAAACCATACGATCACATCTGGCCCCGTAGAAATTCACGAGCGATTTCTCATTCTTATACCATGAATATTTCACCCCAGAATTGAATTCGCTTTCACTGCCTGCCTCACTTTAAAACACAAGCTCCTCGTTCAGCATTGTAGGGTATACATTATGGTGACAGTACCAGGCAAGTGGAATCATTCACTTCTGTGTGGCACAGTTTGAATGCACGGCGCAGCGTAACTTTATCTCCTTGATCGATACACTTGCATCCTACACTCACGGAATTGATCGCACCGCAGAGGTCACTGCCAGTAGAGCAATGCTTCAGGCCAGGTTCAACATTTAAAAACAAAACATCAATGCAGGCTGCTGTTTGGTGGCGAAATAAATGCCCGGCAAAAGCTGCAAATAAATTGCCTCATGACTTTAGCTGATGATCTGACCTGAAGCTAAACTGAGCCAACAAAACCATTTTCTGATTTGAAGAAGGCAGATAGCGCGCACATATTTTGGAAGAGGTTAGACAGGCTGTAAGTTTAATGGTTACATGCTCCATGAAATAGTGAATCTTTTTGAGATACAGCGCGGAAAAAGGGCCCTTCGGCCCACCAAGTGAGCGCCGACCAGTGATTAGAAACATAGAAAATAGGCGCAAGAGGAGGCCATTCGGCCCTTTGAGCCAGCACAGCCATTCATTGTGATCATGGCTGATCGTCCCCAATCAATAACCCATGCCTGCCTTCTCCCCATATCCTTTGATTCCACTAGCCCCTAGAGATTACCGCACACTAACTCTATCCAATGCACATTTTAGCACCATGCCAAGCCAATGAACCTACAAACCTGAAGGTTGGGAACGCGGGAGGAAACCGGAAATCCCTAAGAAAACCCATGCAGGTCACAGAGAGAACGTACAAACTCCGTACAGACAGTGCCCATAGTCAGGATCGGACACAGGTCTCTGTAAGGCAACAACTCTGCCGCTGTGTCAACATGCCACCCAATTTCACTTTCTACTCCAATTACACTTTTGCAGTAGTTGCTTCCCTATTTCCGACCATCAAATAAATCTTTGGTATGCAAAATGCCCGTGACATTCGAAACCTTCTGGAATGAGTGCAGTTCACACAAAGGGTGGTGGGTTTGTGTAAAAGCTGCCAGAGGAGTGTTGAGGCAGGGACCATGGCAACGTATAAGAAAAATTAGACAGGTTTGTGGATAGGACAGGTTTAGAGAGATATTGGCCGAACGCCGGCAATTTGGTGGGACGAGTGCAAATGGGTCATGTTGGTCGGTGTTGGCAAGTTGGAGCGAAGGGTCTGCTGCCACTTGTATGACTCTCGAATGACTTTGTTTTAATCCACTACAAATGTCAGATTTGAATCTTAATATCCCCTTATGATAATGCTGGATAAAATGGGGGTATGTTAAAAATTGAGACAACCAGGTATTGCTTAGTCCCCAAGGTCAGAATAAACTAAGAGCAAAGGAAAAGGCAACATAGGCAAATACCTCTGGAGAACTGAGCCCTGCCAAGGAACAGAGCCAACAGTGACTAGCCAACTACAAAACGTAAATAAAGAGTGTCGTGGGGGAAAGAAATGAAGAAATGCAAACACCTACCACACGACAAGCCTGGTCACAAGAATGTAGTCACTGGAGTTTAGAAGGATGAGGGGGGTTCTTATAGAAACATATAAAATTATAAAAGGACTGGACAAGCTAAATACAGGAAAAATGTTCCCAATGTTGGGCGAGTCCAGAACCAGGGGCCACAGTCTTAGAATAAAGGGGAGGTCATTTAAGACTGAGGTGTAAAAAACTTTTCCACCCAGATAGTTGTGAATTTGTGGAATTCCCTGCCACAGAGGGCAGTGGAGGCCAAGTCACTGGATGGATTTAAGAGAGAGTTAGATAGAGCTCTAGGGGCTAGTGGAGTCAAGGGATATGGGGAGAAGGCAGGCACGGGTTATTGATAGGGGACGATCAGCCATGATCACAATGAATGGCGGTGCTGGCTCGAAGCGCCGAATGGCCTCTTCCTGCACCTATTTTCTATGTTTCTATGTCTCTATCTAAAACAGGCATGCGACTTGGGCAGAGATGTAAAACACAGTCAGTTTCTATAAATCTGGCATTTGTGGCATCTTAGAATTCCCAGGAGAAAGAAAAATGTTTGCAGTAGTTTTGGATGAAGGAGAAAGTACTAATCTTGCAGTGAAAGAGGAGGTTTTGTAGATGCACAGGGCACCATTTATAAATAATGGGAGTCGTCCAAGAACGGAATATAGATAAAATATATGTTAGATTGGAAGCTAATGGTAGAGATTGTCGCTGTGGATTAAATGAGGGGAAAAAGAGAATGAATGTCAAGAAGGAGTGAGGGCTGGAACTGAGGAAAGGGAGCATACGGCAGGTATGGAGAACTGATATCAGGCAAGACATATCTGTAGATTTTAGAGATAGAGCACGGAAACAGGCCATATGGCCCACCAAGTCCGCGCCGACCAGCGATCACCCCTGTACACTAACACGATCCTACAACTGGGACATTTTTCTATTTTTACCGAAGCCAATTACCTACAAAACCTGCGCATCTTTCGAGTGGGAGGAAACCGGAGCACCCGGAGAGAACCCACGGGGTCCCAAAATGTCCAAACTCCGTACAGACAGCACCCATAGTCAGGATCGAACCCGGGTCTCTGGCGCTGTACGGCAGCAGCTCTACCACTGCGACACTGAGCCGCGTTTTCGTAAACCCTACCCCATTAGCAAGATTGCTTCTGACTGACATCATATTTCCAAATTAATTTGAATACAGCATCCCAAGCCTTTGAAGCTGCAGAGTGTTTGAAGCTCTAATGGAGACAAATCGCTGTCTCGGGTCAGTTATAAATTTGAACGTCTGCCAAAAACCTGAGAGATGGAGATTAAACATGCCTATTGTTTGGAATATGTGTCCGCAGAAGCCCTTTCCCTTCTGAAGAAACAGGAAACCAAATTTCACCTCAGAGAGAACAACTTTGTGCAACGAACCTTCGGGCAAAATTGTCTCATGCCACTTATTTCAGTTGCAGTACAAAGCAAGTAACTGGTCTTAGGAGATAACGTTACACAATTTATTCAATAGCGCAAGGAAGGTTACTCCATTAGCAAGAAGGTAGACAAAAGTGCTGGAGAAACTCAGCGGGTGCAGCAGCACCCATGGAGCGAAGGAAATAGGCGACGTTTCGTGCCGAAACGTCGCCTATTTCCTTCGCTACATAGCTGCTGCTGCTGCTCCTGCTGAGTTTCTCCAGCACTTTTGTCTACCTTCGATTTTCCAGCATCTGCAGTTCCTTCTTAAAAACTCCATTAGCTAGAGGCAGGCTTTACCTTTCAAAGTTGAACCCTAAAAACTATTTTGGTCTGGTGCTTCCCCCACCCCCCCACCACCAGACAAATGGGGACAAATAGGGAGATTTATTGGCCACATTCTAGATTATTAAGATTATTATTATTGTGAAAGACACAAAATGCTAGAGTAACTCAGCTGGACAGGCAGCAACTCTGGAGAGAAGGAATGGGTGACGTTTTGGGTCGAGACCCTTCTTCAGACTAGATTATTAAGGCAGATGGACAAATTCCTGCTAGGTTGCTATGGTACACTCAGATTCATTCAATAAAACATGGAAGTCTGCAGGAGTACGTGCTGGCTGGGACGCACTGAAGCTCTGGGCTGCCAACGTGACGGCTCTGTCGGGGAGGACCACAGTCTAGGGTCCTTCTGCTGCTTGACAATGAGGGGCTGAGACCCATGGGGAAGCCCCCTCAAATGAGAGAAGGCTTTATCACTCGAGGGGACAGAACAAGGGGCCACAGTTTAAGAATAAGGGGCAAGCCATTTAGAACAAAAGACGAGGAAACACACGTTTTCCTCACAGAGAGTGGTGAGTCTGTGGAATTCGCTGCCTCAGAGGGCAGAGGAAGCAGGTTCTCTGGATGTTTTCAGGAGAGAGCTAGATAGGGCTCTTAAAAATAGAGGAGCCAGGGGATATGGGGAGAAGGCATGAACGGGGTACTGATTGGGGATGATCAGCCATGATCACATTGAATGGCGGTGCTGGCTCAAAGGGCCAAATGACCGACTCCTGCACCTATTGTCTATTGGGACCAAAAGTGGTAATGTTGTATTGTGCAAAGAGCGGAGTGGTGCAAACACTGGGCATGTCACTGGAAATATTAAATGTATAGATACTTAGAATGTGTTAAGAGTTTTTGCACAGGCTTTGCTTTGTACACATTTTAATTACAAATAAAGTTTATGTTTTGAAATAAAAAAACTGCAATTGTTCAGTTTAAAATGTTGTGTTTAGGTGCTTTACTTTAGTTTACAGATACAGGGCATAAACAGGCCCTTCAGCCCGCTGACTCAATGCTGACCAGCGATTACCCTGTACGCACGAGCACTATCCTACACACACTCGGACAATTTACAGAAGCCAATTAACCTACAAACATAGAAAATAGGGGCAGGAGGAGCCCATTCGGCCCTTCGAGCCAGCACCGCCATTCAGTGTGATCATGGCTGATCGTCCCCAGTCAATATCCCGTGCCTGCCTTCTCCCCAAACAGTCCTGGGATGTCAGGACTGTCTTATGAAGAAAGACTGCATAGACTCGGTTTATACTCTCTAGATTTTAGGAGATTGGGAGGCGATCTTATAGAAACTTACAAAATTCTTAAGGGGTTGGACAGGCTAGATGCAGGAAGATTGTTCCGGATGTTAGGGAGGTCCAGGACAAGGGGTCACAGCTTAAGGATAAGGGGGAAATCCTTTAGGACCGAGATGAGAAGGACTTTTTTCACACAGAGAGTGGTGGGTCTGTGGAACTCTCTGCCAGAGGGTAGTTGTGGCCAGTTCATTGGCTATATTTAAGAGGGAGTTTGATGTGGCCCTTGTGGCTAAGGGGATCAGAGGGTATGGAGAGAAGGCAGGTACAGGATACTGAGTTGGATGATCAGCCATGATCATATTGAATGGCGGTGCAGGCTCGAAGGGCCGAATGGCCTACTCCTGCACCTAATTTCGATGTTTCTAAACCTGTCTCAACCCGAAATGGTCTCGAGCCGAAACGTCACCCATTCCTTCTCTCCAGAGTTGATGCCTGTTCCGCTGAGTTACTCCAGCATTTGGTGTCAGCCTACAAACCTGTATGTCTTTTGAGTGCGGGAGGAAACCGGGGCACTGCGAGAATACCCACACGGTTATATGGAGAACATACGCACTCCGTACAGACGGCACTGTGGTAGTCAGGCTCGAACCCGGGCCTCTGGCACTGCACGGCAGCAACACTGCCGCTGCGCCACTGTGCCGCCCACAGATGCTTGTGCCTTCAATATTTTTAAAAGCTTGTCATTTGGAATCAGTGCTCCATTCATTACAGCACAGGATTGCGGAACAGAAACCTCTTATCTGCAGAGTGTACGGGCTGATTATCCATGACATAACCAGTGCACAAACTGGGAAGAGGAGCAGACCAAAGATTGATCCCAGGCAGACGCTCAGAGACAGCTGTGTGGGGGTGGCAGCAAACCACAGCTAGGCGTGATCTGGGTACAACTGAGTAGCTGAGTGCAAGTGATTGATAGGATTCATTAGTCAACAGGAGAATCACTGGAAGGGAATGAATAAAACTAATCACAGATGTGTCTAACCAAGGCTGAATAGAACGCCATTGGTATGATAGGTTAGTCCTGCCCATAAGGTCAAAAGTGAGATGACCAGAAATAGGCCATTCGGCCCATCAGGTCCACCGCCATTCAATCATGGCTGATCCATCTCTCCCTCCTAACCCCATTCGCCTGCCTTCTCCTCATAACTCCAGTCACCCGTACTAATCAAGTGTCTAACTATCTCTGCTTTTAAAATATCCATTGACATTGCTTCCGCAGCCTTCTGACTAAAAACATTCCATCTCAACTCCTCCCAAAAGGAATGTCCTTTAATTCTGAGGCTATGACCTCTAGTCCTAGACTCTCCCACTAAGTGGAAACATCCTCTCCACATCCACTCTATCTAAGCCTCCTTAGAGTTTATAGAGTTATAGAGTTATATATTGTGGAAACAGGCCCTTCGGCCCAACTCGCCCACACTGACCAACATGTTCCATCTCACCTGCCTACGTTTGCCCCATACCCCTCTAAACCTATCCTATCTATGCACCTGTCTAATTGCTTCTTAAACATTGCGATAGTCCCTTCCTCAACTACTTCCTCCATACACCCACCACCCTTCGTGTGCAAACGTTACCCCTCAGATTCCTATAAAGTCTTTCCTCCTTCACCTTAAACCTATGCCCTCCGCTTATTGATTGCCCTACTCTGGGCAAGAGGGTGTGTCTGTCTACATGATCTCTTCCTCTCATGATTTTATGCACCTCTATAAGATCGCCCTTCATCCTCCTGCACTCCAAGGGAATAGAGTCCCAGCCTGCTCAACCTTTTCCAATAGCTCAGTCCCTCGAGTTCCGTTTGTGATCTCTAAAACATGAAGGTAAATATAATCATGAGGCATTAGTGGATTTGTGATTTGAAGGGAAAATGTGATTGAAGCTCATTGGAGTATGTCGCCACAAGAAGAGAAACAAGTTAATGTAGGACTTGTACTATAAATACAACGGGCACATATTAGAAATGACCCAGTATCTTTGATTTCAGCACATTAACATTTGGATATCTGTCACTTCTTTCTGAAATTAAAGACTTCTACTACTGACTGTTGAAGTGAAGGTCAGTTAGCTAATCTACATATGTATGGGGTAGATTAAGTTTTTTTAGGTTGTGTCATGGCCTGCCCTTGAACGGAGGTATTACCATATTCACTCTGAATGCTGTCTGGAGCATCAAGTTACTTAAACTCCAGAATGCTATGGCGAGAGAGGTCAGACACATGCTTTTAAAACACCCAAAACATTTTCTGTTACTTTGTAAAAAAAAAAAAAAATGGGTGGTCCATTTTCCCAGTCACTTTAAGTGATGGGGTACTAGAACAAATGGTTCACCGTTGCAAGTCCTGTCTGTATCTCAAGCTTCTAAACACTCATTCCATTGTCAATGCTGGAACCTTGCTCATATCAACATTTTCATTTCTCAATGAACTTTAGCCTAGTTTATATGATAAAATGCTAGCATAGTGGTTACATTACAGGATAGCAGCTAGTACATTCTATAGAGACAACTTAATGTTGACGTGTATGTATAGTCTATAGACATAATATAGACAACTAATAAGTTGGAAAATTTAATTTCGTTGAAACTGGAGATGAAAAAAAGTCCTTGAAAACATGATTTTCATTTAAAACCAATGTCCTTCAGGGAAAGAACTAAATAATCTTTACAGACAGCCAATTTGGTCTCTGTGAAGAATGTGACTGATTCATAATAGCTTACTCTGTTAAGGGGTATTTAGGGATAGACAATTAATGGCATTATCAACAATTTTTAATTGGCAGCATAGTGGCACAGCTGGCGCCTCACAGCGCCAGAGACCCGGGTTCAATCCTGACCTTGGATCTGTCATGCTTGGACAAGCTAGATGCAGGAACAATGTTCCCAATGTTGGGCGAGTCCAGAACCAGGGGACACAGTCTGAGAATAAAGGGGAGGCCATTTAAGACTGAGGTGAGAAAAAACTTTTTCACCCCGAGAGTTGTGAATTTGTGGAATTCCCTGCCACAGAGGGCAGTGGCCAAATCACTGGATGGATTTAAGAGAGAGTTAGATAGAGCTCTAGGGGCTAGTGGAGTCAAGGGATATGGGGAGAAGGCAGGCACGGGTTATTGATAGGGGACGATCAGCCATGATCACAATGAATGGCGGTGCTGGCTCAAAGGGCCGAATGGCCTCCTGCTGCACCTATTTTCTATGTTTCTATAGTGGAGTTTGCACCTTCTTGCTGTGACTGCAGGGGTTCCCTCCAGGTGCTCCGGTTTCCTCCTACATCCCGAAGGTGTGCCAGTTTGTATGTTATCCTGTAGAAATTGCCCCTACGAGTGAATCGGGAGTGGATGCGAAAGTGGAGTGACATAGAACTAGCCGTGAACTGGTGATCGATGGTAGGCGTGGACGTGTTAGGCCCAAGGGCCCGTTTCCATGCTGGGTCTCTAAACCAAACAATTCAACATTCATCTCTTCACAGATGGTTCGCTTCAGGGCTGCTTCGCAAATAACAATTATATTATCCAGTCCAACCCTCTGGAAATTTATACCAACTCCAAAGCTTTGGGGGGACGGTCTTGTGTAAAGCAATATTCTTTCCAACCAGCAATTCTCCTCAGATGACCAGAAATGAAATTTTAACAAAAGAGAACACATTGAGGCCAATTCTGGCACAAGGCAGCCATTGTGAGTTTCCTGGTAGCTACATCTCAGGGTAGGAAAAGCCAAAAGGGGACGGACAAGCTGCTGCGGCAATTGAAATTCGGATGTCACTATTTTGTATTCTGAGAATTTCTGCTGGTTTCGCCTTGAAATATCTCAACAGGATATTATCATCTGATTAAATTTAGCCCAAAAATAATTAAAATTTCCCACAGCAACCCACAAAAGGAATAGGGAACGAACTCTCAAGAGAAGTGTAGCTTTATTAGCAAGCATCGACAAGCTAAAGGCAGGATGGTCCCCTTTACAGACGGAACAATGTTATTGTACACATGGCAACATGCTCTGCTGTTTGTGCAAAGGACAGGAG
Source organism: Raja brachyura (assembly GCA_963514005.1). The sequence continues at coordinate 6,018,669 of OY740792.1, read as the reverse complement.
AGTATTGAGGGCAAGAATCAGCTGCTCCAGGATGTCCACACAGTCACCTTTCTGGTGAAACACTTGAGAGGGAAGAAGCCAGGGATGAGATCAAAGACACATATGGTGTAGCTTAAACCTAGCAAGGCTCAGCTTTTTTTAAAGTTTAGTTTGGAGATACAGCACGGAAACAGCTCCTTCGACTCTGCACCGACCAGTGATCCCCGTACACTAACACAATCCTACGCAGAGGGGACAATTCACATTTTTTTTTAACAAAGCCAATAAATCTACAAACCTGCACGTCTTTGGAGTGTGGGTGGAAACTGGAGCTCCCAGAGAAAACCCACACGGCCACGGGGAGGACGGGCAAACTCCGTAAAGACAGCACCCGTAGTCAGGATCGAACCCGGGTCTCTGGCGCTGTGAGGCAGCAACACTACCGCTGCACTACTGTGCCCTCTTTTAAGATAGCTTAAAATGGTAGTCTAGCTCACTAATAGATTTTTTAAAAATCTATAAGGCAAGAAATGTAGATTTGTCAAAGTGAGGTAATGCTGAAAATGTTCTTGTACTTAGTATGGAAAATTAAAACGTTGGCTTGCAGTTTTAAGTCACTGAATTATTAATCAGATAGCTTTCAAACAAGATGGGAAAGCGTGTGTGGATGTGTGCGAGAATTAAGTGCTGTATCCAATTCATTTAATGTTTTGGCCCCAGTCGCGCTACCAAGTAACCAGACATCAGTCAGCGAAGGCAATCTCCTGAGTAAAAGGACTTGAAATCTGTCACAATTTCAATGACCGAGAATGCAAATTTTCTTAAGATTCTTTGCCCACAATATTTATGGATGGAACCTGAAATATCTGGACCGATGCAAATGTGATTAGCCCTCATTTTATCTATTTCTTCCCCTTTTCAAGGTACTTTTTTTCTGCCCGAAGGAGGTGCCTTGCCCATGTGTAGGAAGGAATCGCAGATGCTATTTTACACCGATGATAGACATAAAATGCTGCAGAAACTCAGCGGGTCAGGCAGCGTCTCTGGAGAAAAGGAATAGGTGATGATTTGGGTCGAGAACCTTCATCACGCATATATTAGTTCAATTTGTTAAAATCAAATTCCTTTCTACCGTGAATCTTTCCTTATGGAGCAAAAGTGAAAACACCACGGAAACAGTGGGGCGTTAACATTTCGCTAAAGTGTTTATCTTTTGTTAAATAATGTTGCTGTTGGATTGATATATCTGATTTAAATTTAAGTAGTTAATTAACACCCCCAAAGGACAATCCCCTATTGATTAAGGCAGCCACGGTGGCGCAGTGGTAGAGTCGCTGCCTTACAGCGAATGCAGTGCCCGAGACCCGGGTTCGATCCCGACTACGGGTGCTGTCTGTACGGAGTTTGCACGTTCTCCCTGTGTCCTGCGTGGGGTTTCTCCGGGATCTTCGGTTTCCTCCCACATCCCAAAGACGTTACAGGTTGGTAGGTTAATTGGCTTGGAGAATGTAAAAAATTGTCCCTAGTGGGTGTAGGGTAGTGTTCATGTGCGGGGATTGCTGCTCGGCACGGACCCGGTGGGCCGAAGGGCCTGTTTCTGCGCTGTATCTCTAAACTAAACTAAAAAAGGGACATTTATAGTGCTGCAGGCTGCAACATTTTGCTCGACATAGTCACAATCATACAGCCAGAAACAGGCCCTTTGGCCCAACACGTCCATGCTCATCTTATTTAGGGCAATCTCTGTGTTTGACCCATGTATCCAAACCCTCTACCTGGCCAAATCCCCATTAAATCTTTCCACTTTCCACTGTATCCTCACAATTGTTGTATCTGCACACTGTGCACGACTCGATTGTAAACACGTGTAGTCTTGCCGCTGACTGGAAAGCGCGCAACAAAAACATTTCATTGTACCTCGTGATAATAAACGAAACAATTACCAACTAAACTAACAAACTACAGGATTCACAAGTTCTTGCTCCTTCCCGTATTCAGTAATGACCTGGTTTCAGAAATGAAGATGACCAGTTGTTGCGATGGCAATGTGATCACAGAGCGTGTGGGTTACACATTTACCTCTTGCTCCATGAGTAGAGGAGCTCTGTTAAATGCATTCAGTGTTTCCACGTCGAAAGATTAGCCCTTGCAGTTAGTCGGTCCACCCGTTCAGACGGAACGAAGCAACAACCCACATATCATTTAACATTTACCAAAGCAAACACTCAAAGGAAGCATTCCAGAAGTCATTGTGAGTGAGACGGGAAATGGCCACATGCACATATATCACTGATCAAGAATTAATCTTGTAAAATAAAGTTCATATTTTTAAGGTAAATGATCTTTGATACTCAAATATGTAGAGCGTGATCTATTAGAAGATCTACAATAAGGAATCCATGTTGTGAATTAGATAAATGGTAGCATGCACCTATGTGTGTAATTTGGCAGTTCTGGTAGTCAGAAGTAGGAATAGCTTAACCAGAGTTAAATTACCTTGCAGCGTAAATGATTTTTACCTTCGAAACAGACAGGAGGCAGTGAGAACCATCTCACGCAGTCTTCCGGTGACAATATTTATGCATGGAGTCATACAATAATACTTTTGCTTTTCAAGCAGAATTAATGCCCGCCCAAGAAAAAGACTTTCACACATATCAAATGCCAATGTACAACATTTTAAGGATATAGAGAAAATCTTCCACAAACGAATAATAATTTGAAAAGTTCCAAGTCTAAGTAAGCAGAAGAAATGTGTAGGAAGGAACTGCAGATAGACACAACATGCTGGAGTAACTCAGCGGGACAGGCAGCATATCCGGAGAGAAGGAACAGGTGACGTTTTGGGTCGGTTTCTTCAGAAGAGAGGTCTCGACCCGGAACGTCACCCATTCCTTCTCTCCAGAGATGCTGCCTGTCCCCGCTGAGTTACTCCAGCATTTTTTTGTGCCTATTTAAGTAAGCAGAGGGAGGCGTGAAGCTTTTCAACCAAGTTAGGACAGACAACAGGCAGTTAGTGCTCGGCAATTAAAGGGTTTAAGAGGAAAACAGCTGGGGTAAAGTTTCACTACAGGAGTTAAGTTGGCAAGTTACAGCACTTGCCCTACAGAAACCGGTTGAACCTTTCAGTGCTGAGAGACACAGAAAGGCTGCAATCAGCTAGAGGGTTCACTTACTGATGCTGTTACAGACGGACAAACAATACTCTTCGGAGTCAAAATTGTTTCTGTTTCCTCCGCAGCCTCCGTAAAGGAACTGGGCACATTTTCCTTCACTGACGTCAAAGTACCATCGAGGCATCATGGAATGACAAGGCCCAGTTTCCGCTTGCTCAGAACAAACTTCTGAATGTGAAAGATGCGAGGATTTTTAATCAGGGGGGGAAAGAAACAAACAAATTTACAAGAACAAACTCACCTTTCTTTCCTTAAGCCACAGGAAAATCAAGTACGCTTGCTTTAGGTAACTCGATTCTATTTTGGAAACCTTTGATATTTTACCAGCTTTGAATCAATCATTGAAACCCTTGTAAAATTGAGTGCTTTAAAGTTTACTCGAGGCCTGGTTCAGTGGACAATGAAATGGATAATGGTGTGTAAAAACTTATCCTTTGATGCCCCGACTAGGTTGAGTGTGCTCAGTGGGTTGGAGCACAATGGATTTACGGTGCGCTAGGTTTTTGCAAGACTTTCACTCAAAAAGATTTTGGACTTATCTGCTCAATCTAGAGTAGGAGACGGCTCCAAAAGGACTAAGCGACATTAAGTTAGCAGCTTCATTAAACTGTGCTTTGGCTGACTAATAAACTCCCTGCTTTGGGGTACTGCCCAACTATTGAAAAATGCACCAATGTTTTGCTGCTCCCTTTATTTAGAAGTTCTATTTTTGATCTTTCTTGCCAGTTTACTCTCACTTATAAAAAAGGAGAGAAAAGATGAAGTCGTCATTTATTGGCTTCCATCTTCTAGCCAGCCACCAACCTTGATGCATTTGTTCTTGCGGAGAAAACAAATGAACAGCACTACTAATCTCCCAGCATATGTGCTGTCTCAACGTGTAACTTAAAATTCTCTCGTCCTCCCACTCCCTTACATTGCCTATTTCCTTCGCTCCATAGATGCTGCCGCACCCGCTGAGCTTCTCCAGCATCTGCAGTTCCTTCTTAAACAAAGTAAATGTTATGCCAGGGTGAGTTTTTGTTCTCTTTCATCCACAAGATGTGGGCCTTTCTGCTAAGACCAGTAATTCATAGCTGTCCTTAATTACCCTCAGGAATTGCCAAATTAAAGTGAATGTATCAATTTTGAAAATGAACATGACTTCGAGTCATAGAACAGGGAAACAGGCCCTTCGGCCCAACGTATCCATGCTAACCAAGTTGTTTCATCTCATCCTTTGGGGGAAATCTTTTAGGACCGAGATGAGAAAAACATTTTTCACACAGAGAGTGGTGAATCTCTGGAATTCTCTGCCACAGAATGTAGCTGAGGCCAGTTCATTGGCTATATTTAAGAGGGAGTTAGATGTGGCCCTTGTGGCTAAAGGGATCAGGGGGTATGGAGAGAAGGCAGGTAAGGGATACTGAGTTGGATGATCAGCCATAATCATATTGAATGGCGGTGCAGGCTCGAAGGGCCGAATGGCCTATTCCCGCACCTATTTTCTATGTTTCTATCTGGTCCAAAATCCCTCTAAACTTTTCCTATCCATGTATCTGTCCTGGTGCCATTTCGTGCTTGTTATAATGTCTTGCATTGCTCATAATATACTTAATGGTTCAACTAACCTCGTTATATCTAACAGCACAGATGTGAACATGGCACCGAGGATGATTTGACTGGACAAAGCCTTCAAAATCTATTACATGGTTTATTTTGGCAGAGTAATGCAATTTTCCTGTTGGTACTAGTGTAAAAAAACATGAATGCCCGACTGCCTCAGAACCAGCACGCCAACTTAATGAGTTTTGCTAAAATGTTCCAGCTTGAATGTCACGTTCCTTTGACATGAGGTGCAGTCTGTTGGCGGCTCAGAAGAAGCTAAGGTAAGCCAGAAGGCAAGATCATTGACAGGCCTATTCAAGCCAGCTTGTGACGACCATCATTCATCTATTATTGTGCGTAGGTAGGAACTGCAGATGCTGGTTACACTGAACATAAGAGTTCAAACTCAAGTCGAACAGCGAGAACAAAAAGGGAAGATTCCCTAAGGGACAAATGTTTTGCTGCTCCCTTTATTTAGAAGTTCTAATTTTTATCTTTCTTGCCAGTTTACTCTCACTTATAAAAAAGGAGAGAAAAGATGAAGTCATCATTTATTGGCTTCCATCTTCTGGCCAGCCACCAACCTTGACTGTTCTGTATTTCTGAAGAAAGGTCTCGGCCTGAAACATCACCTATTCCTTTTCTCCAGAGATGCTGCCTGACCTGCCGTAACTCCATCCAGCATTGTGTCTATCTTCATCTACCAACGTCTTCCTTCAGATCTATACAAACCGAGCAGCAGAACCCAAACTAATTTGTAAAATCTAATGCTCAAGGTTATGCAATCTATTGATTTACTATTTTTCACAAATCATTTACCTGCATATTAAAAAGGAAGTAACCCGTATAAGCATTGTAATAAATGCTTCATTGCTTGTCATGTGCTTTGGCTGTCTTGTGATTATGGAAAGCACTATTAATTTATGTCGCTTTTTTAACAACCTTGCACAAGGTTGCCTAAAACCTACTCAGCTAGGCTGGAAAATATCCTTAAAAATGTGCAGTAGGTTATCAAATCAGCAGCAAAAACCCTGTTACCTAACATACAGCCTGGGGTACTAAAACCGATCACAGTACAACCACTAGATACTGACCAATCCTTTCAAACAAGCAGTCTGTTGATATAGGCCCTCGGCTTTTCCAAATCAGAAATGGTATTTTCTCATGGAAACAAGTAACTGCAGATGCTGGTTTACCACAAAAAAAAACATAAAATGCTGGTGTAACTCAGTAGGTCAGGCAGCATCTCAGGAGAATATGGATAGGTGACATTTTCGGGCTGGGACCTTTCTTCAGAAGTGATGCTGCCTCACCCACTGAGTTTCTCTAGCACTTTGTGTCTTTCTTTGGTAGTTTTCACAGCAGGCAATGCGTTTAACGTCAACTTCTCTGAATACACATCACAAATGGACCAAAGGCCAGGTAATGTTTTTTCACCTGCTTCCTCTTTTAAGATGTGAAAGCCGTTTAAAAAAAAAAAAATTGGACCCAACTCAGTAACTTAAAGATGAAATGTGGGGACATATGTTGGCTTTGGTAACCACCATTTTAAAATTGATCATTTGAAAATGTAAAGCGTTTGTGGTGGTTCTTAATGCTTTTGGCTCGAAAACAATGGCCGGGAGAGCGAAAGGCTACAGAGGCGGTTGTACATGCTCAATAAACTTTAGTGCTGCTGCATACCACCAGCTGGAGTTCTAATAGTTATTCCACTTAGAGAAGCTTTCTGAGCAACTGCACGAGAACTTAGAAATGTTGTCAGGTCACTGGCATGTAGAGGTCATTTTACTAATTAAAAAAAACAAAATCTGTCTCCTGATTTACTTGCAATTTATTCAAGCCGGTATGTGATTACCAATGCATTAGGACATTATATCAGTACATATACCGTTACAATTAAGATCATCATTGCACTTCTTCAGCTTCTAATTGTAGCTTTAATTGCAGCGTGCAAATGATTAGAGCTCTCCAGTTAGTAATATACTGAATGAAGGTAAAATCCATTCTCTCTTGCTGCAGTGTGCATGTTTCTTGATGCTCCATTATTTGGTCTTTCCTTGTTTTTTTGCATGCCTTTAGTTATTTCTGACTGTAACTGTTGCAAACAGCAAAAACCACTGATCTACAGAGATCAAATGCATGGAAGGATTTTGCACAACAAGCTGAGATGAGATCAATTTTTCTCCCCTTAAATCACTGTGCAAGCCAAATAATAAAGACATCGGCTATCCGCTTTGCTTGACATCGATTCCTCCACTCCCGGGCTCGCCTTGTGATGTGCGTGAGGTTTGCTGGTGCATTGGATGCATCCAGCACCCTTCAAAGGAGGGAATACAAATACATTGCAAATAGCTCATCACAAGCCTGAAAACTGCTCTTTGATATTTGAAACCCCTCCAAGTGTGCTCGTTCCATCACCAGAGCTTATTGACAGTAACTAAATGGCCAAATTCTGAATTGCGGCAATTAGATTCTCAGTATGGAAAGGTCAGAACCTGAGGGTAATCTAACCTGACACAAGGTACTTCAGGTCCAAAGGGCGAGCAGAGCAAAGCCACAGACGCTATTGTGAATAATTTAATAATATAAATTCAATCCAATGTTGAATCTGTTATTCTGCCATTTCACAGAACCTAACAGAAAGGGTGGAAGCCGCCATTTAGTACATTGCTCCCCTACTGGTGTGTATAAAAGTTATTCAATTTAATTTACCACGAGCTCACCCCCCCCCCCCCCCCCCATTAATAAATCTATTCTCTGCAAAAAGATCTTGTTTCCATCAAAGTATTCCAGATTTTGACAATTCACGTAATGGAATTTTCCATTTTCCCTTCTGGTACCGTCATCAAAATGGCCTCCTGATTATTGACCCACTTAGCCAAGGAAATGGGTTTCACCTATAGTAAAATTCCGAAAACCCCGATCAGGCTTTGCCCTTTAATCCACTCTGCTACGAGAAACATGTCAAACTTTGCCAATATATCCGCAAAAAAAAGTGATTAGTATGGATGTCAGGGGTTATTGGGAGAAGGCAGGAGAATGGGGTTGAGAGGGAAAGATAGGTCAGCCATGATTGAATGATGGAGTAGACTTAATGGGCCGAATGGCCTAATTCTGCTCCCAGAACTGATGAACAAAACTGAATTCCTTTACAGGCATGGTACGTGATCTCTGTCCCAGTTCTGGGACTTTGACAGGCTTCCTGCTACTGGTTGCTGGAATGGTACAGAAACCCCAAGCTGGTTTATCACAACCTCTGGTCTTTGTAGTCAGAGTTTTCTGCAAATTCCCCCAATGCTTTCTTCAAGGTTTAGTTTAGCAATGCGGCGGGGAAACAGGCCGGTCGGCCCACTGAGCCCACACTGACCATTGCCACCCGTACACTAGTTCGATATTATCCCAGTTTTGCATCTTACATACTAGGGCCAATTAACCTACAGGCCTGCACGTCTTTGGAATGTGTGCGGCATCCGGAGATAACCTCAGTGGTCACAGGGAGAACATACCGATTCCACACTGACAGCACCCGAGGTCAGGATCAAAGAAAAACATCGAAAATAGGTGCATTAGGAGGCCATTCGGCCCGCAAACCCGGGTGGGTCTCTGGCGCTGTGAAGCAGCATCTCCACCCCTGGGCTACTGTGCCTCCCCCTGTATTCACAAGGCTCCGCCACATTCACATATTTTTGAATTATTCAGAAACATTGTCTCATTAACAACTACAAGCTATGGCCACATAACTACCACTATCTTCCACACTGGCCCACCATTTGGTGCTTGATCATCAGAGACGGACCGGGCTACTTCAGTCATTGTAGTTTGACCCATCAGCCTCAAAAAGTGCCTGCATCCAACCGTAATATCGAGCTTCATCGAAAGAAATGGGGCAAGAAAATTCACTACGAAGCAGGTGCTGGAAATAGAGACCAGGTTAACATCCATCTTTGTTCTCGACTGAAATCGCATTGGGACCAATTCGACCTGCGTAATGCAAATGGTGTTCCCTAATTCGTCAACCGAGATGTATATTTAATCAGCATTATGGAAACTCAAGTTACAGCAGAATTACCTGTGCACATTGCATGGTACTTGACCAGCTAGGATTTGTAGTGGAGGGGTGCAAGAGTGTTGTATTGGCATGTGTCCCAGATAGAACAATGAAATTCTTACTTGCTGCAGCTGCCTTTTGAAGCCGTTTGAAGCCTTTTGAAGCCTTTTTTATTGAAATGATAAGATTCCACGTTACCAGGGTCAAGTCAGATGCTGGTTTACCTTTGAGCTCGAGATCTACACAGGCCAGCAACATGGTAAATATTTTATGTATAATAACACAATTAAGCACGTCTCACGCCAGGAAATATAGGATAATTACTAAATGCACTTTGAAACCACATGCATACACCTCAGCTCCACCCTATCAATCACCGCCCAAATATTTTGCCCGAGGTCTTCCAGTCATGAACGCCCTTATCCTCCACCCTCATGATCACACTGTGCCAATAATGCAATGACTGAACCTTTGCAGTTGGCTGCTGGGGGGAGATAGTCATAGAGTCTTGCAGTGTGGAAACAGCCACACCGGCCAACATGTCCCACCTACACTAGTCCCACCTGCCTGTGTTTGGCCCATATCGCTCTAAACCTGTCCTATCCATGTACCCGTCTAAATATCTCTTAAACAATTACGATAGTCCCTGCTTCAACTGCCTCGTTTCATACATCCACTACCCTATGCGTGAAAAGGTTATCCGATTAAATAATTCCCCCCCTCACCTTAAACCCATGTCCTCTGGTTCTTGATTCCCCTACTCTGGGGAATAGGATATATAAGAACCCCCCCTCCCACTTGCCTGCCTGATGCAAGTTAAGCTCTGATTCCAATATCGGGTGGGCTTTGGGGAACTTGCATCGGCTGCAGGACTTTTACTGGTTAATGCAAAACAGAGCTGCAGGAAACAAATAGATTGTGACATCAGGGTGTCTAGTTTCTCAGAATAGCCCACGGATGAAAAGCCTGCAAATCAACTATTTAATTCAATCTGCTAGGAACTATACTTAGACAATCTAAATGTCACATGAGTGAAACATAACCAAAGATATCTCTGTTACTTCAGTTATGGAAGAATACATTCTGAAGCTGGCAAAAAAGAGTTAACCAGTTGTCCATTAAGTATAGCTCCTTTAAGCTTGTCCCAAACAGATCCATTTCTTTTCCAGACTGTGCATGTTAAAATATAGAATATTAGACATTCAAAATCCACAGTACTCTCAAATAATGTCAGAAATAGGCACCCATTAACTAAATGTAGACACTTCCAACACTCCCCCTTGTTTAAGAAAGAACTGCATATGCTGGAAAAACTCAGCAGGTGAGGCAGCATCTATGGAGCAAAGGAATAGGTGACGTTTCGAGTCGAGACCCGGACGATCGCCCATTCCTTCACTCCATAGATGTTGCCTCACCGGCTGAGTTTCTCCAGCATTTTTGTCCACCAACATTTCCCCTTATTCACTTCTAAATAATATATTTTGAAAGCAAGCAATGTAATTATGGAAGAACATTACACTCAATTATAAGAAAACTCCCACTCCTACCACTTGTTTGGTTTAGTCTGGAAATAAAATGCGACCAGTGGTCCCCAAGGGACAATTTACTTAAAACAAAAACTTGAAGCCAATTAACCTACAAACCTGTACGTACGTCTTTGGATTGTGGGAGGAAACCAGAGGACCCGGAAAAACCCACGTGGGAGAATGTACAAACTCCGCACAGTCAACACCAGTAGTCAGGATCGAACCGGGGTCTCTGGAGCTTCTTCTTCTTAAGCCCTTTGCTCCTCTAGGGAGCAGAGGCCATTGACAAATGTCCTCCACCTCACTCGGTCGTTGGCTGTTCTTTCGAGATCTCCCCAGTTGAGCCCACTCACAGACATTTCTCTTCTCTAGCTGTCTCTGGAGCTGTAGGGCAGCAGCCTCTGAGCACCAATATGTAAACTGTTAACCAGGACCATTGTTCTGCATTCCCACAGCATTTAGAACTGAGGTCCTATCCAATTCACCCTGCCTGGTGCCCACATTAAATGTATGGTCTAGATTACCTCTCACAACTTCTTCAATTGCCTCTGTGGTGGTGGTGGTGCTGCTGGTCGTATGCTCGGTAGGATCCTCGTACTGATCCTCAACTTCATCAAGGTCATCGTCGTCGTCTTCATCGTCATCATCAATATCGCTATCCTCTTCTTCCTCGATAGGTTGTTCTTCCACAATCTTATCACTGAAATTAAACATGAATGGTTAATGAAGCCGAGCTTAGCATCGTCACACTTTTGTGTAAGAGTATAACCATATAACAATTACAGCACGGAAACAGGCCTTCTCGGCCCTTCCAGTCCGTGCCGACCATTTATTTTCCCCTAGTCCCATCTACCTGCACTCAGACCATACCCCTCCATTCCCTTCCCGTCATAAAGAAGCAAATTCTCTGGATGATCTAACAAGAGGCAATACCTCACAAAACTGTCTCAAGCATTGACCGCAGATCCGAGAGAAGCTGAGGACGGGAAGAATCTTGCAGGTTGTGGAATTCTCAATCCACACACTGCGCACGGCCACACTGAACAAACAATGTAATGGGTTGTGAGGCACTGGTGACGAAACCTTAACAAGCTGCCATCTTCCAGGTGGAGCAGACTGGAACCACAGCCCTTACAATGAAATGTTTAAGATGCAATTCAGTATCAATTAAATGGACCGTTTTGCCCTTAATGTTGCTGGAGTTGTATAAATTAGTCAGAATCTTGCATCGTAGAAAGAGGCCCTTCGGCTCTATCCATCACATGCCCAGGTGGCCATCACCCTGGGCCCATTTGCCAACACTTGACCCACATCCCTCAAAACCTTTCTTGTCCATGCACCTGTTCAAATGTCTTTTGAATGTTATTAGTCATACAGAAATGGAAACAGGCCCTTAGGCACAACTAGTCCATACCATCGAAGACGCCCCATCTAAGCTAGTCCCGTTTGGCCCGTGCTTGGCCCTTATCGCTCCAAATCTTCCCTATCCAAGTAATGTTATAGTACGTACTGGATCATCATTTAAAAAGATGATAATTTGTCATCTTATAGTAACTACCTCCCCAGTCAGTTTGTTCCATGCACTGAAAATATTGCCCTCAGGTACGTATTAAATCTTGCCCGTCTGATCTTAAGCTTATGTCCTCTTGTGTTTGATTTCCCTACCCTGGTTAAAAGACTGCATTCCCCTCATGATTTTATACACTAGAAGATCACCACACCGCCTCCTGTGCAGCAAGGAATAAAGTCCTAACCTGCCCACCTCTTCTTGTTGTTCAGATCCCATCCCCTCCTCCACACCCAAAGCTCTGAAAATATCCTTATATATCTCATGGAGTCATAAAGTGCTACAATGTGGAAACAGGCCCTTCGGCCCTACTTGCCCACACCGGACAACATGTCCCAGCTACACTACTCCCAACTGCCTACAATTGGTCCATATCCCTCCAAACCTGTCCTATCCATGTACCTGTCTAACAACGTCTTAAACGTTGGGATAGTCCCAGCCTCAACTACCTCCTCTGGCAGCTTGTTCCATACATCCACCACCCTTTGTGTGAAAAAGTTTCCCCTCACATTCACTATGAAATCTTTTCCTCTTCACCTTAAGCTTATGTCCTCTGGTCCTCGATTCACCTACTCTGGGCAAGAGACTCTGAGCATTTACCTGACCCAACATCGGGAACATGTTTCCTGCCTCTAGCGTGTCCAAACCATTAACAATCTTATATGTTTCAATGAGATCCCTTCTCATCCTTCTAAACTCCAGAGTGCACAAGCCCAGCCGCTCCATTCTCTCAGCATATGATAGTCCCGCCATCCCGGGAATTAACCTTGTAAACCTACGCTGCACTCCCTCAATAGCAAGGATAGTGGCGACTCCCTGTACGGTGCCGAGGTGCAGTCTGCTGTATGATTCTACTGGATTGTGTGCAGAAACAAAGAGTTTCACTGCATCTAGGTACGTGTCACAATGAATTATCGTTGAATTATTATACGAGATCTAGATTTACGTTAATGGAAGACGCATGTGTAGAGACAAAAGAGGAACTTGCCAGATGCATGGCGGCCAGAGATGAGTGGTGCATCCGTCACCGTGCCTGTCGGAAACCAGCACTACTGCGTCGCTAATGTCTTCAACCATTTAATAATAAGTTAATAATAATAAATTTAGTCTTAGAGAGGCTCGCACTTTGATTCATCCAGCATTTTGCTTTGCTCATTGTTTGGCTTGTGTGGTGCTTATCTAACCCATCAACCAATTCCTGACATATCCAAAAGATAGACAGAGACCGCTTCATTATATTAGGGATTAAGAACAGTTCATAAGAGTAGGCGCAGGATTAGGCCATTCGGCCCATCAAGTCAACTCCGCCATTCAATCGTGCCTGATCTATCTCTCCCTCCTAACCCCATTCTACTGCCTTCTCCCCATAACCCCTGACACCCGTACTAATTAAGAATCTATCTCTTAATGGTAAGAATCTATCTCTTGGGTAAGAATCTAGCCTTAAAAATATCCACTGATCTGGCCCCCACAGCATTCTGTGACAAAGAATTCCACAGATTCACCACCCTCTGACTAAAGAAATTCCTCCTCATCTCCTTACCAAAGGAATGTCCTTTAATACTGAGACCATGACGTCTGGTCCTAGACTCTCCCACTAGTGCAAACATCCTCTCCACATCCACTCTATCCAAGCCTTTCACTCTGTGGTAAGCTTCAACGAAGTGCCCCCTCATCCTTCTGAACTCCAGCGAGTACAGGCCCAGTGCCGCCAAACAGAACAGATGACTGCACTCATTAGAAAACTTCCCGTTTCTGACCCAATGATGGAAACAGTGATTAAACACTGTCCTGTGACATACACCTGCAGACATACTCAGGGCAGAGGTAATTCCCCACTGCAACAGACATGCTGTGCTAGGCTAGAAACGTCTAACTTTCCACAAATAATAGAAGTAGGTCACATACCCAAATCTGCTCCTTCTGTGATCTAACTTCTTTGCCCTACATCCTTTAATATACAGACCTTTCTGTCCTCGGTTTCCTCCATTGTCAGAGTGAGGCTAAACGCAAATTGGTGGAACTGCACCTCAAATTTCGCTTGGGCAGCTTACACCCACCCCAGTGGTAGGATACTGATTTCTCTCACTTCAGGTAGCCCCAGCATTCCCTCTCTCTCTGTCCCTCCACCACCCAAGTCGCACTTGCTTCTCATTTTCACCCAACAAACAGCAAACAGCTACGGTCAGTCTGAAGAAGGGTTTCGGCCTGAAACGTTGCCTATTTCCTTCGCTCCATAGACGTTGCTGCACCCACTGAGTATCTCCAGCACCTTTGTCTACAAACACCTAACTATGGCCTGCTTCCTTTATCATTGGTACTTTTTTTGCATATCTTTCATTCATTGTTCTTCATCTCTCCACATCACCGCCTATATCTCTCGTTTCCCGTATCCCTAACCGGTCTGAAGGAGGGTCTCGACCCGTTCCTTCTCTCCAGATGCTGCCTGTCCCGCATAGATACTCCAGCTTTTTGTGTCTATCTGGCCTTAATATCCTTTGGCTTGGCACACGGTTGTCCCAAGGCAGCAACAAGGTCTCTATCAGAGCATCAGTAATCAGGTTATTGGTGAGCAGACGACACTTAATGCCGTTGACAGCATTTATCATTTTGTTGATGACTGAAAAATAGACTGATGAACAATAATTGGCTACAGCCTGCAATTTTGTTTATAGATGGGGCATACGTGACAAATTCAGTATTCCGTTCTGTTGCCGATCAATACCCTTCTGGGCTAACGGCACTCAGTAAATTTTTACCAAAGGCACAAATCCACAATGCAAATAATTATAAGGAGTCCACTACCGTGCCCCCAAGGTTGGCTGCGGGAGGCTCCCACCCCCCCAGGGAACAAAGGTAGACGGGCGAGGAGAGGGACGTTGGTTCGCTGATTGATATTTCCTTAAATATCTTACATAGATACATGGACAATAGGTGCAGGAGTAGGCCTTTCAGCCCTTCGAGCCAGCACCGCCATTCAATGTGATCATGGCTGATCATCCTCAAATCAGTACCCCGTTCCTGCCTTCTCCCCACACCCTTGATTCCCCAAAGAGCTCTATCTAACTCTCTTTTGAATTTATCCAGTGAATCAGCCTCCACTGCCTACTGGGGCAGAGAATTCCACATTCACAACTGTGTGTGAACAAGTTTTTCCTCATCTCAGTTCTAAATGGCCTCTCCCTTATTCTTAAACTGTGGCCCCTGGTTCTGGACTCCCCAAACATTGAGACATGTTTCCTGCATCTAGCGTGTCCAATCCCTTAATAATTGAACATGTTTCTTATACTATTCTGTTTAATCTATTCCTCAGCTCTTCGCTGATGGTCCCGTTATAAATGCTTTTAAGGCTTTAACTTCAGAACTAACGTAACTCAGTCTTAAATTGAATATGAAATTCTAGGATTTGTGATCATTCTTTCACAAAGGACTACAGCTTCAAAATGATTATTTAATCCGGTCTCATTCCACATGACCTGATCTATGCAGTTCACTAGTTGATCCCTCTACATATTAGTCTAAGCTGTCCCAAGCACATTCCACAAACCTGTTCACAAGAATACCTTTGCAAATTTGATCTAGATGGAAATTAAATTGCCATTTTGAATACAACATCTGACCTACAAACACTCTTTGCTATCATTTGCATCGCCCTAAAAATATAGCTATTTAGTCTGAAGAAGGGTTTCAAGCTGAAACCTCACCAATTCCTTTTCTCCAAAGATGCTGCCTGACCCACTGAGTTACTCAGTATTTTGCGTTTTCTTCTGTATACACCAGCATCTGCAGTTCCTTCCAAAACACCAGCTATTGTTAAAGGGCTTCTAATGCAACCTCCCTGTTCAATAATTGAAGGGGTGTGACTGCCATTGTGGAAGTGTTCAGTAAACTTTCTCCATCTCCATTGCAGTTTGGGGTTTCCTCAGTTCCGAGAGGAGGCCCCCCCAGCAGAACTGGGCGGCAAGATGGCGCTGTGGCAGAGTTGCTGCCTCACAGTGCCACAGACCCAGGTTCGATCCCGACTACAGGTGCTGTCTGTTTGTGCGTTCTCCCCGTGACCTGCGTGGGTTATCTCTGGGTGCTCCAGTTTCGTCCCACACTCCCAACATGTACATGTTGTAGGCTAATTGACTTGGTAAAATTGTAAATTATCCCCAGTGTGTTGAGGATAGTGTTAGTGTGTGGGGATGGCTGGCCGGTGCGGACTCGGTAGGCTGAAGGGCCTGTTTGCATGCTTTATTTCTAAACAAAACTAAATGTTGCTGCTAAAGCAAATGCAGCGTGCTGGAAAAAAACTCATGCTGTGGATGAGGGTGATGCCCACCAACTCCTAGATGTCACAGGATATCTGTCACCTGTCTATCCATCTGCAAGTTGAGCCAAAACAATAACTGCTGTAGGAAGCATCTGTGAAGGGACATGGTCAGTTGACACTTCCTCAGGCCAAGACCGGAAATCAAAGTCCATTTCCCTTCTCAGATGCTGCTGTTTGACTAGCAGTTTGCTTTTAGCTTACGATCCCACCATCTGCAACTCCATGTACCTTCACATCTAGAAATTAATTTGAATAGCTGTAATTTTTATTTAGTTCCAATACTAAAAAACTAAATCTAATTAATAATATGATTAAAGTTTTTATTTTAATTTGCTCCAAATTATAATTCAAAATGACAGAGGGTTTTGGACCCAACACATTAGCTGTAACTTTTATGACAGACACTGACTGATCTGCTGGGTATTTCCAGCACTTGCTGATCTTATTTAAAAAAAACAGAACTAGATCTAACTATCCTGGATATTGCCTACCTTCCAGCAATCACTCTAAATATTATAAATTTTATGTTTTAGGTTTTGGTGTCTCTTAGTAATGCAATCCGGAAAAACACTGGTGAAGAGGGTTTGCCAACTTTCTCACTCCCAAATATGGGACAAAAGGTCAAAATAAGGGGCAAAGTCCCGACGGCAATTCGTTGACCGACTGGGCCGTGGTTGGGTGAATGATGAGTTGGGCCCGGGTGCTGGACTGCACACAAAGCCCAGCTGAGGCGTTTTGGCCCGGGCCGCACAAAGTCCGGCGCCCCATCAAACTTATGAACCGATGATCGGCCGCGAGAAGGAGGGGTGGTGGTGGTGTCGACGGTAAGAAAAGGTCCGAAGGTCGGACAGCTGCCCGGGCTGCCGACCGACGGGGCCACGGACGAGGCGCTGCTGCTGCTGCTGCACTCCATGGGCTGCACTACGTCGGAACGGGTGAGTCAGGGCTGGAGGCAGCACTCCGACCCGGCAGTTCCCTCGACCCGAGTAGTAGCGGTCAAATACGGGACAGGGGCGGTCCCGTATGGGATAAACCAATTTAGCCCAATGTACGGGATGTCCCGGCTAATACGGGACAGTTGGCAACCCTACCAGCGAAGCATCTCTATCCCCCACCTCCTCCTCACCCCCCTCAAACCTCTCCCCAATAATGCAGATGCTTAGAATTTGAAATAAAAACCAACGTTGCTAACACTCAGATCAGGCAGAGCTGAGGAAAGTGAAACAGAGCTGAGGTTAACATTTCAGGTTCTGCACCGTCAGAATTAGAGACCAAAAAGGCGTCATTTTCCCCGTTTAATTTAGTTCACACATTTTGTCAAATCAAAACATCTGCATTGCTGCAAATGCACTCAGGTGAAATGTGCTCACAGCGTTCACACAGATTAGCTGAAGGAAGGGAGGGGGGCGGTGAAAAGCACTGCACTCCCATGGCGTCTCATTCC
This sequence comes from Raja brachyura, assembly GCA_963514005.1. Next base: position 6,001,027 of record OY740792.1, on the reverse strand, counting down.
CCCGATTAGAATTAGGCCGTCGTCTGATGATTCCAGTTTACAGCTCCATTTGCAGCCATTAGTCCACGAGATGAAAGATTTAATATTGAAACCTAGATTGGCAATTCTCAATTACAACATCTCCCAGCACACGTTAATAAGATTTAAGAAAATCAAAATTGTCGATGCTGGGAAGATTTAAGAAAATCAAAAACACACCTTTCATTTTTTTTGTGTGGGTCATTTACAAAATATTACGCAAAGTGCTGGTCATTACCCCATGAACGTATTTGCTCTCAACCTGTTAGATATATTCCCTTTATTCCACCTAGCTCTCCTCACCTTCTGAAAAAAAGTCTGCTTTCCTCTTTCTCAGATCTGACAAGATGTCCAGGACCAGAAGCATTAACCGTTTCTGACCTTCGGTGTCGTTGCCTGACCCTCAGTTTTGTTTGAGTTTTAGATTAGTTTAGAGATACAGAGCGGAAACAGGCCCTTCGGCCCACCGGGTCCGTGCCGACTCGCAATCCCCGCACACTATCCTACACCCACTAGGGACAATTTTTTTACATTTACCAAGCCAATTAACCTACAAACCTGCATGTCTTTGGAGTGTGGGGGGAAACTGAAGATCTGAGAAAACCCACGCAGATCACAGGGAGAACGTACAAACTCAATAGACAATAGGTGCAGGAGTAGGCCATTCAAGCCAGCACCGCCATTCAATGTGATCTTGGCTGATCATCCACAATCAGTACCCAGTTCTCCCCATATCCCCTGACTCCACTATCTTTAAGAGCCTTATCAAGCTCTCTCTTGAAAGTATCCAGAGAACCGGCCTCCACCCCCCTCCGAGGCAGAGAATTCCACAGACTCACAACTCTCAGTGTGTGGAAAAGTGTTCTTGAGGCAGTGCCTCGTGTAGATGCTTCAGATCAGGGGTCACATCTATCACCATGGTGTGACACCTGGTGTTGTTTTTCGGATTCGTTTTCACGTGTTTTTCAATTCGTTTTCCGCAGTTCCCAGTGCGGCTCGCCTGCCCCGGGCGGGACGAGCTGTAGCGCCCAGATCGGCTCGCGTGCCCCGGGACTGGCTGCAGTTCTCAGGTCACGAAAATGAATTGAAAAAAAAAATACACCCGCGGGGTGGGTGATTTCGGGTTACGGGCCGGATCCGGCCCTTAACCCGAAATCATCCGGCCCGCAGGCGTATTTTTTTTTTTACGGGATTCCTTTTACAGGTTATAGGTTGCCGACCCCTGCTATTCGATGGAGGGGAGTCGTGGTTTAAGTTCGTGGGCGTTGCAGGTTCTTATGTACCTGTGTGTTCGAACTACTATACCAGGTCCATGATATGAATTCTCAAAAAAATCGAAACTAGTCGGTCCTCAAAGGTCTTTCGGTCTCTCCCTGGTCGCCACCCGAGCTGAATGCTTCTCCTGATTTTAACCTCCTTAAAGGATGCTCCAACGTAAAGGATACTCCAGACTCTGAGACCAAGATCAAGGAATCGTCGGGGGCTGCGGGGGATGGTGTAGGTGCGTCATTATTCTTCCTTTCAAAGCTCTGGGCTCAAAAAGCATTGATCTCAACTAATGTGTTCTTCCATTTTGCTGCCTGGTTTTGTCTCGTAGACTTGATGGTCCTGCCAAATCTGTCGAGTATCCGTATGTCACTAGTGTAGCTTGAAATTGTCTCCTGGCGCTCTAGGTGGCATTTTGCAAACTGAAATAAGGACAGGAATTCGTCTTGTCGCAGCCTATAATTCCAGTTTAAAAAAGTGTTGGGAGTAATGCCCCTGTCCCACTTAGGAAACCTGAACGGAAACCTCTGGAGACTTTGCGCCCCACCCAAGGTTTCCGTGCGGTTCCCGGAGGTTTGTGTCAGTCTCCCTAATGGTCGAAAGTGGTTTCCGCTTCTTCTATGTTCTATGACTGACAAAAACCTCCTGGAACCGCACGGAAACCTTGGGTGGGGCGCAAAGTCCCCAGAGGTTTCCGTTCAGTTTCCTAAGTGGGACAGGGGCATAACTCAGCAGGTCAGGCAGCATCCTTCGGGAACATGGATGTGACATTTCGGGTTGGGATCCTTTTTCAGCCTGTATCCGAGACGTCACCTACCCTTGTTCTCCAGAGATGCTTTCTGACCTGTTGAATTAGTTCAGTTTATTGTCACGTGTACCTGAGGTACAGGGGAAAGCTTTTGTTGCTTCCTCACCAGTCAGCGGATAGACAATACACGATTACAATTGAGCCATCTACAGTGTACAGATACATGATACAGGGAATAACATTTAGAGCAAGATAAAGTCCAGTGAAGTGCAATTAATGATAGTCCGAGGGTCTCCAGTGAGGTAGGCAGTAGCTCAGGACCGCTCTCAAGCTATTGATAGGATGGTTCAGTTGCCTGAAAACAGCTGGAATGACTCCAGCATTTTGCTTCTTTCTTTGTAAACCAACATCTGCAGTTCCTTGTATCCATAATTCCGGTTAGACAATAGACAATAGGTGCAGGAGTAGGCCATTCGGCCCTTCGAGCCATCACCTCCATTCATGTGATCATGGCTGATCATCTACAATCAGTACCCCGTTCCTGCCTTCTCCCCATATCCCTTGACTCCGCTATCTTTAAGAGCTCTATCTAACTCTCTCTTGAAAGCATCCAGAGAACCGGCCTCCACCGCCCTGGAGGCAGAGAATTCCACAGACTCACTATCCTGTGTGAAAAAGTGTTTCCTCATCTCTGTTCTAAATGGCTTACCACTTATTCTTAAACTGTGGCCCCTGGTTCTGGACTCCCCCAACATCGGGAACATGTTTCCTGCCTCCAGCGTGTCCAAACCCTTAATAATCTTATGTTTCAATAAGATCCCCTCTTATCCTTCTAAATTCCAGAGTATACATGCCCAACTGCTCCATTCTATCAACATATGGCAGTCCGCCATCCCGGGAATGAACCTGCTGAACCTACGCTACACTCTCTCAATAGCAAGAATATCCTTCCTCAAATTAGGGGACCAAAACTGCACACAATACTCCAGGTGTGGTCTCACTAGGGCCCTGTACAACTGCAGAAGGAATCATCACCTGACAAAATAGAGGGTCCCTCACAAATCACATTGATATTCATTAATAAAAGAATAGACACCAATCTGAACACATCCCCTGCGACTGCTACCAACCAGTTTGCATTTTTTAAAGTGAGATAGTCGATTCCCAATGTGTGGGAATTGCATCGCATTATTCAGACGCATTTCAGACACATTCGGAAACCACTTTATCGAGATACATCACAGCACGGTTTGGGAACAGCTTCATCCAATACCTCAAAAAATTGCAGGGTATTGTGGACGCAGCCCAGACCATCTCACAAACCAACCTCCCTTCTATTGACTTCATTGAAACCTCACGCTGCCTCGACAAGACCAGCAGCATAATCAAGGACGAGTCTCACCCTAGCCACTCCCTCTTCTCTCGTCTCCCATCAGGCAATAGGTCTAGAAATGTGAAAACGCACACCTCCAGATTCAGGGACAGTTTCGTCACAGCTGTTATCAGGCAACTGAATCATCCTACCACAACCAGAGAGCAGTGCTGAACTACTATCTACCTCTTTGGTGACCCTAGGACTATCCTTGATCAGACTTCCCTGGGTTTACCTTGCACTAAATGTTATTCCCTTATTGTACATCCATACACTGTAAATGGCTCGATTGTAATCATGTATTGCCTTTCGACTGACTGGATACACGCAACTAAAGCTCGTCACTGTACCTCGATACACGTGACAATAAACTGAACTGCACATGAAAGGAACTGCTACCTCAATGTGACTGAAGTGCATCATCAAATACATCCAAAATAAGACACACAATGATTAGTTCAAACACCTAGTCTTGGATGGCAGCTCTAATCCAATCATCCACCAGCTACATCGCAATGGAAGATGGCACTAACCGTGCAGAAACTGCTAGAATGGAGCAAGATTCCACACAAGGGCATTTAATTAGCTAGTAATTGTTTAGACATTATTTTAAATTGCATTATTCTAACTGAAGTCTGTTCAAGGAAATTTAAAGCACTTTGGATTACTGCAAATGGTATTCTTTCCAGGGGTAGAATTAATTATGCAGCATGAAAAGTACATATTATTCCAAGGCTGTGAATAGTTTTATTACCCTGTAATTAGTGCATTTGCATCAGATATATTCTGGGATACCATTTTGGGCTGGCGCCAGCCAGTCACAAGGTCAGCTTCCACATGCGCTGCCTGCACACACAATTACCACATTACTATTTGCAGTTTAATGTGCTGCACTAATTAACATTTCTACGCACACAATTTTAATCATCAGTGTGATCCCACAAGATGTAAAGAGCAGTAAACGCCAAAAGGATTATCACTTGGAAGTAGCCCTTGAAATGATTCTCGGCGCCCATGCCTTCTCAGGTGGACATGAGAGATCTCAAGGCATAATTTCATAGACGAGCAAAGGAGTTCTTTAATCAATTAACATCCCAGAAACGGATTATCTGCTCATCAACCAGAGCACTTAGATTGAAAGCGATTGAGCGCAAGCATGTGATGTGGAAATCAGCGGTTCGCAATCCAGAATGCATTCTCTGAAATAAAGGAGGCTCAATTGGAACTTAAAAGTTGTAGAATTTAACAGCGGTTTGGAGGAAAGACCACGTTCTAAAGAGCCATTGAAGACATTGATCAAACGGCAGCTTACGATTCGCTGCAGCCTCCGGATGCCGTGCTCGGTGGCTGAGTCAAACCAGACTATGATGGAGAAGGTGAGAACAGACTCTAAGATGGCCGTGTAGAATTGGACCATCATTGCCTGTGGCAGTTTGTGCTTCCTCAGCTGTCGTAGGAAGTACATTCCCTGGGTTACACAAAAAGCTGGAGAAACTCAGCGGGTGCAGCAGCATCTAAGGAGTGAAGGAGATAGGTGACGTTTCGGGTCGACCATTCCCTGTTGTGCATTTTTGTCACACTAATGACTGGAGCATGCAGGTTCTGTATGAGACTGAACCACAGGTGCTTTATTGCCACGTGTGGACTGTACAATGAAACTCGTCTTGCACAGATCACATATGCACAAGTCACCATATTTTAGCACCATTTACAAAAAATACAAAGTTTGGTCCATGTGCTGGATATACTAGAGCAGATCCCGATCCAGGCAAGCCCCAGGCTGCTGTCAGGCCTCCTCTGTCAGCCTCGGCCAGGCCTGCGAACAGACGTCCCTCTCCTCCTCTGGCCGTCTGCGTATCCCGGGGGTGCCTTCTGCAGCACACCCTGATGGCGTTTGAGGCAATACCCCATCTGTCTCCTACCAGCCAACTCATCGATTCCGTCGTCATCCTCCTCCACGGCTCTCCGATCTTCCGAGTCGAGCTCGTCGGCTCCCAAACTCCCCCACTGCAGGCTTTGGCCCGCCAGATCTTTCTCCTTCCGCTGAGGAAGTTGCCGAGATACCAGATGATTCTAACTATCCTTTCTGCCAGGAAACCTCACCCCATGTGCAGGCCTCACTAATCAGTCGGCCCCAAATGGCAGGCATTGTTCGCAAGCCTGATACCAGACTCTCTCTACAGCAAGCTCAGTCACTGCAAGGGAGTATTAGGTGGCAAGAGGAAAAGATTCAAGTCTGTTCTTAAGCCCCCTTGGTGAAAAGCGTTATATTTCAAAATACTCTTGTGAATCTCTGGCATACAACGACTTATGATGAAGGAACGTTCTGGATGCTTTTCAAAACAGAGTCTAAAACGTCAAGAAAGCACAGATGGCGACGGAGCAAAGCAACCCCAAAATATATACCCATCTGTCCTGCCCCTGCCAAGTATCTCCTGCACAAACTGTAGCAGAGTCTACAGCTACCACAACATCCATATAACCATATAACAATTACAGCACGGAAACAGGCCTTCTCGGCCCTTCCAGTCCGTGCCGACCATTTATTTTCCCCTAGTCCCATCTACCTGCACTCAGACCATACCCCTCCATTCCCTTCCCGTCCATATACCTATCCACTTTACTTTTAAATGTTAAAATCGATCCTGCCTCCACCACTTCTGCTGGAAGATCATTCCACACAGCCGCCACTCTCTGAGTAAAGAAGTTTCCCCTCATGTTACCCCTAAACTTCTGTCCCTTAATTCTCAAATCATGCCCTCTTGTTTGAATCTTCCCCACCCTCAGTGGGAAAAGCTTATCCACGTCAACTCTGTCTATCCCTTTCATCATTTTAAATACCTCAATCAAGTTCCCCCTTAACCTTCTGCGCTCCCAAGAATAAAGACTTAACTTGTTCAACCTTTCTCTGTAACTTAGTTGCTGGAACCCAGGCAACATTCTAGTAAATCTCCTCTGTACTCTCTCTATTTTGTTGACGTCCTTCCTATAATTAGGCGACCAAAATTGTACACCATACTCCAGAATTGGTCTCACCAATGCCTTGTACAATTTTAACATTACTTCCCTACTCCTATATTCAATGCTCTGATTTATAAAGGCCAGCACACCAAAAGCTTTCTTTACCACCCTATTTACATGCGATTTCACCTTCAGTCCCCTCGCAATGTGCTCAGTGCAAATCCTGAAACCTTAGTGTTGGCACAGAGGTGCAGCGGTAGAGTTGCTGCCTTAGAGCCAGGATCCCGGTTCGATCCTGACTACAGGTGCTTGCCTGTACGGAGTTCGTTTGTTTTCTCTGGGTGCTCCAGTTTCCTCCCACACTCCAAAGGCGTACAGGTTTGTTGGTTAATTGGATTCCGTGAGTTGTAAAATTGCCCCCAGTGCGAGCAGCTTAAAATTCCTTCACGTCAATATCCCTGTCCTAGGCCTAGCATACAGCACCCCCTAGTTTCTTCAACGTTTAAAGAGATCTGGCACCGAATACTTTATACTTCTCCTGAGGGACAAAAGGACACAGAGTGCTGGAGTAACTCGGCGGCTCAGGCAACATCTCTGAGGAGCGTAGATGGGTGACGTTTTGGGTTGGGTCCCTTCGTCAGACTGGGGATGCACTTTAATGAGTATCCCGACTAGTTGCATTATGGCCAGGTACGGCAATTGCAACGCACAGGAGGACAAGAGGCTGCAGAGTGGAGGATTGAGCCCAGTCCACGATGGCCCAGAGCCCTCCACACCATTGAAAGCAGCTACTTGAGCATCTACTATCGGTGAGGAGGTTCAGAGGCTTTGATGCTTCACACCACCAGCTTCAGGAGTAACAATTGTCCTAAAGCTATTTGGTTCCGAATCATCCTACACCACCCTATTCCCACCTCAGCAACCGAGTGCCACGATCACCTCTTGCATTGCTGGCCTTAATTCAGTTTTATTTTGCGCACACTTTATCTTTTCAGTGTTTTGTAGAATTTGTGCAATGAATGTCTAATTTGTGTTGCTCTGTTATCTTCCGAGTCGACGTGTCTGTGACGCTGCTGCTAGATTTTAATTGTAGCTGTATCTCACTGTACTTGTTCGTATGACAATAAACTTGGCTTGACTCGACAATAGGATTTTAGATCATGACCGCGATGAACAATGAAGATAATGCCAGCATGCTCTTCCATACTTCAAATGCAATGACAGATGGCTGGGATATTTCAAACAGCAAGTCCCTTTAGGCCTCAATATGCCATTAATTATTCAGGAATTAATAAGGCACCAGACAACGGACATTTCAATGGTTTCTCACTTGTGCCGGAGATCAGTTACGCGGGTCATATAGCCACAATGTGGAGCTGAGCTAGTTCCAGGCAGAGCAAGAGAGAGGCAATGTTAGAAACAAACTCAGCACCTTGCTGTTAGAACAGGGTCGGGAGGAGGAAAACAGATCACCATTAGCTTGTGGATCATATCCCTGGTGGACAAAATGGAAGTTTAGCTTTGACTGCTCCTGATTAAATGATCAGTCAATACTCATGTGCAAATAACAGCCATGTGACTGAATGTGTAAGAAAGAGCTGCAGATGCTGGTTTAAATTCCTCAGTGTGAAGAAGGGTCTCGACCCGGAACATCACCTATTCCTTCGCCCCATAGATGCTGCCTCACCCACTGAGTTTCTCCAGCATTTTCTACTATCAATGCACTGGTTCTTTCTTATCCCACTTTCTCATAAACTCCCCACACACTAGGAATAATGTACCGGGGCCAATTAACCTACAAACCCGCATGATTTTGGGATGCGGGAGGAAGCTGGAGCACTCGGAGGAAACCCATGTGGCCACACGAGGAACGTGCAAAATCCACACGGACAGCAGCCAGTCAGGATCATAGCAACATAGAAAATAGGTGCAGGAGCAGGCCATTCGGCCCTTCAAGCCTGCACCGCCATTCAATATGATCATGGCTGATCATCCAACTCTGTATCCTGTACCTCCCTTCTCTCCATACCCCCTGACCCCTTTTGGCACGAGGGCCACATCTAACTTCCTCTTTAACATAGTCAATGATCGAGCCAGTCTCTGGTGCTGCGCAGCAGCAGCTCTACCAGCTGCGCCACTGTGCCACCCTAAATGTTGCTTTATAAAAATAGTAGCAACTCAGCTGGTCAGACGGCATCAGAGAGGTGGACATAACATGGATAGGCAAATTTTCAGGTTCCTCGGCTGTATTGAGGGGAGGGGTTGGAGGTGAGGGTGCGAGTGAATTGAATTGCAGGAAACAACCATTCAGAATTGTCCTTTGGTGAGAACTGCAAACCAAGAGCAAAGATAGACACAAAATGCTGGGGTAATGGACCAGTCCCACTTTCACGACCTAATTCAATACCTTTTTTACTCGTGGGCCATTTTTCATCATGCTGGAAAAAACGCCCCGACCTACTTCATGCCACGAGTACCTACGACTAGCATCACGGCCTGCTACGACATCGTGACGGCCATGCTGCGAGTATGACTCGAGGGCAAACTCGGCAGAGGTCGTGAATTAAGTCGTGAAAGTGGGACAGGCCCTTAACTCAGCGGGTCAGGCAATGTCACGGGAGAAAATGGCGAGGTGACATTTCGGGTTGCGACCCTCCTCCAGACTGATTGCACAATTAAACCGAATTACGGACTGGGTGATGGGTGTGGTGAGAAATGAAGCTGGCATATCAACACTTTTTGTTCCCCCCCCCCTTTTTTTTCGTTTTTGTCTTTGTTATTTTTTTTAAAGCTTTTACTTACTCTTTGATTACACTCATTTGGTAGTTTAGGGGTTCTATTCTCACACGTTCACTTTCTTTCTCACTTTCTTTCTCACTTTTTCTCTCTTTTTTCTATTTCATCTTTGTTAAAATTAAAATGGAAGCTGTACAATAAATGTATTAGGTCATATGCCGCCGTTTATACTTTTGTACACGGCTTCTATAAAAATAAAATTTAAATAAAAAAAAAATAAAAGCACGCACAAGAGGTGCAAACCCTGAGATCAGCGCGCTTGAAACGGGCGACTGATGCAGGTTTTCTATTCAGCAAGCGTGCTGCTTTTTTTAAAATATTGATTACATTTGGCCGCAGTAAGATTTCCATTTTAATGGAGGCCCTCGATCAACAGATCTGGTTTAATATTTGCATTGATTCTCCGAAGAATGATCGTCGTGGCTGAGCTGCTAATGACAATGCGCCCAGCAAGCCGATCCTATTTATTTATGAAGACGTAAAATTTGTTAAGTGACTGGTGGGCGATAGTAATGAAATGGCTTACAGTGCAGTCTAGGAATAGAACATGCATTGAGTGCTTGCTAAATAATAGCTTTCCCTTTGAGACAAAGACATACATAAACAGCACCAACGCTTAACACTCCCAATAATCTAGCCCTGAGCCAAGGCTAAATTATTTTGAAGACTTTCAGGGCCGATGGCGGAACACAGAAATACGACTAGACAATAAAAAGGACGCGATCAATTATTCTTAAAAGGATGTAGATTAATAACAAAGTTGAACAACGAAAAATCAATTAGCTTCAAAAATATTCACACTGCTGCGATACTTCAAAAGAGTCATTATTTGTGGAAAGTTTTTTTGCCAAGAAGGGCATGTTCAAACTCTTGTAAAATTAATGATGTGCTGTTAATTATTTCAAAAGCAGTTAATTTTCAATGCATCCTTTTGTGACCAACAGCAACGCGTAAACGAGTTTCAAAACGAAAGGTTTTATTAAATTGAAGGAGAACGCTCACTAATTATTTCTGTGGCTCGTGTAAGGTGACAGTCGTTTTTTCCAAGTTGACGAATACTAATGAGGTAGCTTTGTTCTCTTATTGCTAATTTACCATTCCCCTTGATGGACATGGTAACTCACACAATTAACTTTAACAGAGGGATCACATAATTACATCTGAATATGTCCCGTCTAAACGTTGTACTATTCACGTGTGTACTTTGGGTCACAACATTCCTAACATGGTGTAAATGATAGTATTCCATCGGGTCACCTGAGATCAGACAGTTGCATGGACTACCAATCATAAATGGACACCAATTTCAGGAGTAACTCAGCAGGTCAGGCAGCATCTCTGGAGAACATGGATAGGCGACGTTCCGGGTCGGGATCCTACTTGAGTCAGTATTTGATCCAGAAAGTCCCGAGAATCCTCACTTGACTGACCCTCAAGGTTAGAGATTTCTTCAGCAGCTCACACTATCTGACACACGCCATTGGCTTGGCATAACTTTTGTTAATAGAAAATGCTGTTCAATCCTGGCCAAGTATATAAAAGTGCATGCAGGCTGCAATGCTCTGATAGAACTATAACCCAAACCAAACTGATTAGACATCAGCAATCATAACTGGAGCATCCACCGAGGACTCGACATCACTGTCAGCAAGCAAGTTAAAAAAAACACTTGAATGTGAAGATGTACACCAAAGAAATATTATGTTTTAGACATTATTATAACATTGTTTTAGGATTGCAAACAGCATAATGTACATTCTAACACATTAAGGCAAGTGGATTGCACCGACTGGTTTGATTTTGAGCATACTCGTGAAACGCAAATCTATAATATTAATGGAATTTTAAATCCGTAAGGTTTATTCGTCACCTTTGATATTCTCAATGCATGAAGCTGCCCAAAAAAATCATTAATATGCAGCTACATCACCCTTACCCGCCATCGGCATAATCTGCATCATCTCCTCCCCACCAGACGTCCGAGTCTTCCTCATCAATGTCCGAGTCAGCCTTATCGTTTTCTTCTGGGAAGGGGCAGCAAACAAATTCTACTCCGCGAAACTCGTCAATGCCGCAGGGCAGCAGCATCCCGTAGTCGTGGAGGTTCATGATCTTGTCGCCACACGTCTGGGGAAAGTACAAAGAACGAAAGTGGTGAAAATTCCCATGGGTTCTGGGGATCCAAACAAGACCTGGTCTCGGTTAGAGATTTTCTTGAAGCGAGCTTGATTCAGTTCAAGGTAAAGTTGCACTAGCATTCCCCCCCCTCCCCCCCCCAACAAGCCTCTTTCCAGTCCAATGTTCCCAATGTTGGGCGAGTCTAGAACCAGGGGCCACAGTCTTAGAATAAAGGGGAGGCCATTTAAGACTGAGGTGAGAACAAAACTATTTCACCCAGAGGGTTGTGAATTTGTTGAATTCCCTGCCACAGAGGGCAGTGGAGGGCAAATCACTGGATGGATTTAAGAGAGAGTTAGATAGAGCTCTAGGGGCTAGTGGAATCGAGGGATATGGGGAGAAGGCAGGCACGGGTTATTGATTGGGGACGATCAGCCATGATCACAATGAATGGCGGTGCTGGTTCGAAGGGCCAAATAGCCTCCTCCTGCACCTATTTTCTATGTTTCTATGTTGACAGCAAGTATCTGATCTTCAGGAATATTCCAAGAGAAACCATTTCCTTTGTGCATACACACCATGTAACATGTTTGGCACATGCGTATGAAAATAACGATACACCCAAGTAAAGGTGGACAGGATGGAGTGAGACATGGATGAGGAAAGGGACAATCTCTTCAGAAAGATTACTGCTGTTCAAAATGGAGGCAGTGGCGCAGTGTAAGCGGGAGAGCACTACTCAAAGACGGAGAACAGTGTAATACTGAAAATCCCGAGCATCGAAAGGAACCTACTGAGAACCAGATAGAAAGAAAATGCAAGACAAAGTTAACAGCATGCCTGGACTTCCTCACTGCCACCTGCCTCCCTTCTATTTGTCCTCCCATCAGCAAATAGCAAACATAATTAAACAATGTTGAAACATATAAAAATTGTTACGGGCTTAGACACGCTAGAGGCACGAAACATGTTCCCGATGTTGGGGGAGTCCAGAACCAGGGGCCACAGTTTAAGAATAAGGAGTAAGCCATTGAGAACGGAGATGAGGAAACACTTTTTCTCACAGAGAGTGGTGAGTCTGTAGAATTCTCTGCTTCAGAGGGCGGTGGAGGCAGATTCTCTGGATGCTTTCAAGAGAGAGCTACATAGGGCTCTAAAAATAGTGGAGTCAGGGGATATGGGGAGAAGGCGGAAGCGGGGTACTGATTTGGGATGATCAGCCATGATCACATTGAATGGCGGTGCTGGCTGGATTGGCCAAATGGCTTACTCCTGCACCTACTTATTGTCTATAATAGCAAGTTTGCTGGAAAACCGACTGGCAGTATGCAAGAACCCCACAATTAAAAGAATTTTTCCTGCATTGAATGATTTATTAACACTGATTTTTAATTGTGTTGTGTAGTGCAGCCTGAAGGTGTCTGATGAACCAGCATGGCTTGGTACAATCATCGTAGGGAATGGGGGCCACATGAAGGGAGGTGTGGGAGCAGGAGGAAGATAACCTTCAGCCAATGGATATTATTCATATGTAGTAGTTCTGTACCGGGGAACTAGCCAGTGGACTGACCTATTAAAAATCATCCCTGGAGATCCAAGCCTAAGCCTGGAAAGATGCAGTTCAACTACTTGAAGGATTGACTGAAGCTGGATTCAACTACTTGAAGGATTGAAGTTGAAGGAACAAGGACATAGAAACATAGAAATTAGGTGCAGGAGTAGGCCACTCGGCCCTTCGAGCCTGCACCGCCATTCAATATGATCATGGCTGATCATCCAACTCAGTATCCCGTACCTGCCTTCTCTCCATACCCTCTGATCCCCTTAGCCACAAGGGCCACATCTAACTCCCTCTTAAATGTAGCCAATGAACTGGCCTCAACTACCCTCTGTGGCAGAGAGTTCCAGAGACCCACCACTCTCTGTGTAAAAAAAGTCCTTCTCATCTTGGTCCTAAAGGATTTTCCCCTTATCCTTAAGCTGTGACCCCTTGTCCTGGCCCTCCCCAACTTGGTACCATTAATATTTCCCATCTCAACCTGCTCTGGAGGAAATGGACAAATGCAATGTTCATTTTGGTATATAATTGGAGAGGGAGAAATGAACTAGCAAATCCAACCCATTAGTCTTCATTACCTGGCAACTGCATGCAACAAAATTGGCAGGCACCCTAGTGCGTATACCTTTTTGTTGGGAGTGTGGGAACCAACTTGAACAATATGTGTCAAAGCCTGGTGCAGCTTGTTCAAATTGCAATGAAATGGAGTATAGGCAAGGACGATCAACGGCGATGAAGGAAGCAGTGATGCTGCACTAGCCCAATACAGGGAACATGCTTCCTTTCACCAGGAAGCCAAATTCTCAGACCCTATAAGGCACTGAATGAAAGTAACAGAAAGAGTACATACTGCTAGAACAGAAAACCGAAGGCTATGAATAGGCCAAACCTGCTGCCTTAGAAATGTTCACAGGATTGAGAAAAGAGTAGTTATCATCAAGGCAGGACAATCAGGGGCTCACGGGAGACTGATGAGGCAAGGAATTGCAAATTAACTCCAACAGCTATACAAAAAAAGGTTGAGGTATAACCATGAGACATTTTCTTTGTGTCCGTCACAGCCACCCAGTTTGAGAACAATGGCACAATTCAAGGGATTGAAAAACAGATCATCCTCATTAAGGGCAGAAAAAAAAATTACAAATAACTATTTTGGCACTTAAGATGACATTGGTCTGCCAACATTTCATTCACAGCTTAAGCACATTCCTCGAATGTACAAAAACCTTCATTTAGAGTGATTGGCTGATGGAGGGATAAGGAGCCTAAATCACATCACGAGCGGCAGACAAATATTTGCTCGGTGACGCAAGCATACCTCCTTTGCGACAGTGTGCCAATACAGATGGCTCTCACAGGTGTCCATCTTCTCCCGGTGCAGGAATTTGCACTTGTCTGGAACAAGGAGGGCATCGCTTACGAATTCACCAACTGTGTGGACGAGGGCAGAGAAGAGCTTTAGTAGCATCATCAGATGGCAAACAGCAAAAATCAACTTCACAATCGGCTCATGCAACTGAGGAGTTCAACAGCAAAAACGAGGGTTAAAAATTATCAAGGGCTTTTCCCGTACACCATTGGGTCCAGCACAAAGAGATACGCAACCTCAAAATACATTTAATTCCAATTATTCTTGCCGGGGCGGCACAGAGGGAGCAGCAGTAGAGTTGCAGCCGTACACTGCCAGAGACCCGGGTTTGATCGCGACTATGGGTGCTATGGAAAACCCATCCTCAGTTTTCTCTGACTTCCTCTCACACTCTATGTTTGTAGTTAATTGGCTTTGGTCAATTTGTAAATGTCCCCAGTGTGTGGGTGATCGCTGGACGGCGCAGACACGGTCGGTCGAAGGGGCCTGCTTCCACGCGGTATCTCTAACGTCTAAAGATCTGACCAACTTGGGTAAAATAGGGTCATGTGGTGTTCAATGTGGTGCCCACTCGAAGACTGAAAGCAGGAGGCTATCCCAAATATCCAGGCAGTTGAGTTACATTGAGGTAAAACGTTAATAACGAAAAAAGTGCCTCCTCTCTGTTATACTAATCACACCAGTTTAGATTACAAATATTTGACTGCAAATATTGATGTTGGAAAACTAACAGGTGCACGGTGGAGAGCATTCCGACCGGTTGCATCGTGGCCTGGTTCGGCAACTTGAATGTCCAGGAGCGAACAAGACTACAAAAAGTTGTGACCACTGCCCGGTCCGTCACCGGCTTTGTCCGCCCCACCGTCGAAGGGATCTATCGTAGTCGCTGCCTCAAGAAGGCAGCCAGCATCATCAAGGACCCACACCATCCTGGCCACACACTCATCTCACCACTGCCATCAGGAAGAAGGTACAGGAGCCTGAAGACTGTAACGTCCAGGTTCAGGATCAGCTTTTTCCCCACAGCCATCAGGCTATTAAGTACAACAAATAAGCTATGAGTGCTGAACTGCATAAGACTACATTATTATTTGTTATTTGCACTATATTTGTTATTTATTGGACTTTTTCTTTTTTTCCCCGTTATATAAATGTTTACATATTCACATATTCTGTTGTGCTGCAGCTAGTAAGGATTTCATCGTTCCGTCCGGGACATATGACAATAAAACACTCTGGACGCTTGACTTGACTAACCAAATTCAAATAATTGACGAGTTTAGCATCTCTATTGTTGAAATTTCAGCTAGCCCACACTGCAGTACAAGTCGTCCCTAGTTTCTGACAGTAATTTGTTCTTTCAATATGCTCGCAACCCATGCTCGAACTTCTGGAGTGAGCAGAGTTTCCACAGAGCATCAGGTGCCTGCAGCCCCGTATATCCATCCCGCCAGTCTCCCAAAAGCTCATGCTTCTGCACTTCATTATCATCGTTGAACACATCAACGGGCATGGTGCCTTACAATGCTACGTACGACAGTGATCGCAGCTTCTACTGTGGATGGCCGTTGGCTCGCTAGGCGCTCATCTGCCCTTTGACAGGACTTGTTTTTGGTCCTGCACAGGCTGGAGACAGGTTGGGTGTTCATTAGCTGGGAAGGACCTGCAGTCTGGTTGATCTCCAAATTTTACGGCAGATGTAGATAGATTCTTGATTACTACAGGTGTCAGAGGTTATGGGGAGTAGGCAGGAGAATGGGGTTCTGAGGGACAATAGACAATAGACAACAGGTGCAGGAGTAGGTAATTTGGCCCTTCGAGCCAGCACCACCATTCAATGTGATCATGGCTGATCATCCCCAATCAGTACCCCATTCCTGCCTTCTCCCCATATCCCCTGACTCCGCTATTTTTAAAAGCCCTATCTAGCTCTCTCTTGAAAGTATCCAGAGAACCGGCCTCCACCACCCTCTGAGGGAGAGAATTCCACAGACTCACCACTCCCTGTGAGAAAAAGTGTTTCCTGGTCTCCATTCTAAATGACTTACTCCTTATTCTTAAACTGTGGCCCCTGCTTCTGGACTCCCCCCAACATCGGGAACATATTTCCTGCCTCTAATGCGTCCAAGCCCTTAACAATCTTAGAGAGATAGATCATCCATGATTGAATGGCGGAGTAGACTTGATGGGCCGAATGGCCTAATTCTGCTCCTATCACATGACCGTATAACCAAATATAGGTACTGTAATAGCTACTGTACAATGGACTTTGTAAGGGATCATTGCTTTCAAGAATGTTTGATTAAATAATTACCATTTAACCATATAACCATATAACAATTACAGCACGGAAACAGGCCTTCTCGGCCCTTCCAGTCCGTGCCGACCATTTATTTTCCCCTAGTCCCATCTACCTGCACTCAGACCATACCCCTCCATTCCCTTCCCGTCCATATACCTATCCACTTTACTTTTAAAATTTTAGTTATAATTGGGGCAAAACATTACAAAGAGGGTAATGTTACACCCATTGATCATAAATCATGCAATCCCACCCATTCCTTCACAAACAACCAATGAAGTGCAAATCAAGATATGTTTAAAATGTATAATCGAGACTGAAAATATCTTTTTTTACTCAAGATACCAGCATCAGCAGGTCAGGCGGCATCTGTGGAGTGAAAAGGACAGGCAACATTTGGGGCCAGAACTCTTTTGAGACTGAAGCCAGGTCTCAACCCAAAGCTTCACCCAATATAATAAAGTGGAACTACAGAGGCTGGTTTATATCAATGATAGGCACAATATGCTGGAGCAACTCAGCGGGTTAAAACATCACCTGCCCTTTTCCCTCCACTAATGTTGCCTGGCCCGTCCGCTGAGTTCATCCAGCATTTTGTTTTTTAAATGTATGTCAGTCAGCAAAGAGTAGAACAAGATCATGGTAAAAGGGAGCTGATTATACGAGAATCATGACACCAAATTTCTCAAAATGCAGGAGCTGTTAGGTTGACCTAAAAACGTCAACAGTTTCGTCATCTCTGGAAGATGTTGGGGGGAAAAAAGGAAATACAGGTGCTGGTTAAGCATTCTGAAGGAGGGTCCCGACCCAAAACGTCATTAATTCATGTTCTCCAGAGATGCTGCCTGACCTGCTGAGTTACTCCAGCACTGTCATTTTTGTTACCTCTGGCTAGGCTATCCTAATTTTTTTTTGTTGTACTGCCTCCCTCATTCTCCACCCTCTTAAGTCAAAGCTCTACTGGCCATGGCCTAACTCGCACGATCCAACTCAGCATTGAATGTGAAATGCAATGCGCAATTCAATGGGAAAAGAAAAAGGAAAAATATGTCCTTTCATTCGTGATGACTTAGCGCATATCCGTTTAAAAAACATTTTTTTTTGTGGCAACAGCCTCGAAGACCCCGACAGGCCCCAGCCAAAGCGACAAAATGATTAGCGACCATGCAATGAAGGCCAGTGTGCCAAAGTGCATTCTCAAATGATATGAGAGCTTTGGAGCAGAGCTCATACTTATAACCATAAATCGTCATTCTCAGTCCATTGCAAACATAAATCTATTTAAATCTGCAGCCCTGATGCAAATATGTGGCTTAAAAAACCACAGATTCTAAAAGTCGGGCAAAGACATCGAAAAAAAAAAACCCGCAGGAAGTTATTGAAACCGCCCTCGCCTTTACATGCCTTGAAATATTTATTGACACAAGTACCTATAAAACCAGTGACTCATTACTTCATTCTACCAGTGCAAACATATAACCCTACACCAGGACTGTCTGATAACATGCCAGAACGGCCCTTTAAATTGGAGCGAATCTTGGGAGGTATGGAGGTCAGCTGCTTTGATATTGTCAGCTGCAAGATCAACACATTATCAAAATAACATTATTAACCTTAAATGCCCTTGCCTCTTCAGCCTCAGTTAAGTGCTTGGAACAGCTGTTGTCAGATTTGCCAGACATTTAAACAAAAATCTGTACTGTTTCGTTTGAATCTGCAAACTTCAACTTTCAAAATGGTCCGTGAATGTGCAGAGAACGTCAGGGTTGGATATATAGTTTAGCAAACAATTAAAAAAAAAATTTAATTCACCTTTTTATTCTCAATATTTATTACCAATGATTACTTTGCTCATCTTTGCCAAATAATTAAAAGGTAGGGGCCCAATGGAAAGTCGAAACCTAAAAAAATGGATGGTCGATGTGTTAATAAATCCCATTAACTGACCAAAGGTTGCAAAATTAATTATTCGGAAGGGAGCTTGAGTGTCCAACCACAATGATTAACTAGAGGGGAAAAAAAGGCCATTGCCTACACAGTAATGGCGCGGCTGTTAGAGTCGCAGACGGCAGAGACCCAGGTTTGATCTTAACCTCGGGTGCTGTCAGTGGGGAATTTGTACGTTCTTCCCTGTGACCGTGTGGGTTTTCCCCAGGTGCTCCGTTTAACTCCCGCATGCCAAAGACATGCTGGTTTGTTTGTTAGTTGCCCTCAGCAAATATTCCCTAGTGTGCAGAGCAGCGTCTTGCAACCTTTTTACCCTCGCGGACCCTTGAAAGAATCTTCATGTCTCAGGGAACCTCTACATAAAAAATATTATATATCTTTATTAATCTCCTACTTTCTCTTTCATAAACTTCATAAGGCAAACATAATATATTTTTATGATAACTGCGTTTTTCTCAAGTTTATTGGCAATGCAAAAAAAGTAAAAATGATAAATAACTTGATAAATAACACTTCAAAGCAAATAAAACAGAAGCAAATAAAGGCAGACCGAAGAACTAACCTTGGAGGGGAGGGAGGGAGAGAGATGAAGAGGGGGGGAGAGGGAGAGAGGGGGAGAGGGAAAGAGAGAGAAAGAGAGAGAAAGAGAGAGAGAGAGGGAGAGGGAAGGGGAGGGGAGGGGCAGAGGGAGAGAGAGAGGTGGGGACAATGCAGCCAGACCCGAGTCTCTACTCGAGTTAGTCACGATGATACACAAATCTGTCACGTACAGCTCCAATCCACTGACCACTAAAGGCAGTTTCATATTGGCGCCGTATGGACGTCGCTAAATATATTCCCTATGTTTATTATATTTTTAAATGATATAACAGGTTGAAGACTATTATAATACCCAAGAATTTTCCAAGAATATTCCTTGCGTGTATAATACAATTACGTATATGAAATTAAACACAAAAATCACTCAAAAATGCATTTGCATCTGATTAGCCTATTTATCAGTCTTTCTCTTGGAACCCCTAGCGACCTCTCGCACGTGGAACCCTAGCATTCCGGGGAACCCCGCTTGAGAAACGCTGGTGAAGAGAGTGGGTCAGATAGTGGGATAAGATGGAACTAATGTGAACAGGTTGCTGTGGACTCAATGGGCCTGTTTTCATGCTATATCTTTAAAAAAAAACTAATTGTGACTAACAGAGTAATTCGGAGAAGTGGAAAGCCACTCAGTCCCTCAATCCTGCTCTGCTATTCCACGAGCCTGTTGTTTAGTCTTTAGAGATGCAGCGAGAAAAAAAGGCCCTTCGGCCCACCGAGTCCGTGCCGACCAGCGATCACCCCATACACTGGCAGCATTCTACACACTACGAACAATTTATAATTTAACAGAAGCCAATAAACCTGCAAAACCGTGTGTTTTTGGAGTGTGGGAGCAAACAGGAACACCGGAGAAAACCCAACGGGAGAACATACAACTCTTCATGTGACTGTGTGGGTTTTCTCCAGGTGCTCCAGATTCCTCCCACACTCCACGTGTACAGGTTCGTAGGTTAATTGGCTTCTGTAAATTGTCCCCCCCCCCCCCCCACCCCGTGAGTAGGATAGAACTAGTGTACGAGTGGACACTGGTCAGCACGGACTTTGTAGGCCAAAGTGCCCCTTTTCCACGTGGTAATTCCAAAGTCCAAAGAGACTAAATACAATATGTGCATAACATGCATCAAATAAATCTGCAGTAATTACGTTCACCTGGCTATGGGAAGGAATAGAGGATCAATTGAAGGACAGAAGCACATCAGATGTAATATTGAAAATAAGCCCAAAGTGAAGATACAAAATGCACTGCTTGAGTGTGTGCAAAAGGCCCCTGAAGCACATTGAATATGCTATGACACTTTTGTAGATAAAAGGGCTCTCACTCCAACACCAATACCCCTCCTTCAGCAGGAAAGGTGAAGCCAGAAACGGAATTTTACAATGGAATTTGCTTCATTCAATTTGGATTATGGAATTGCACAGAATGTTTCCTTTTGAGATTACTAGATCAATATAAATGTTTAAGAAAGAACTACAGGTGCTGGAAAAATCGAAGGTAGACAAAAATGCTGGAGAAACTCAGCGGGTGAGGCAGCATCTATGGAGCGAAGGAATAGGTGAGGTTTCGGGTCGGGACCCTTCTTCAAATATAGATTCTCAGAGACGTAAAAAAAATGCAGTGGAGAATTACCAAAGACTAACATAAACTGCCCAGAGTCAAAATGGCTCTCAATACACACAAAAAAAAGCCACAAGGTCATATCAAAGGCAGCAGCACGTGGAAAAGTGTTTTAATCTGGCACAACTATATATCACACTGATCTAGACGTGTCGTCTCAGCCAAGATCTGGCATCATTGACTCCCTGCAGCTTCTCCTTGCCTTAA
The DNA here is from genome assembly GCA_963514005.1 of Raja brachyura. The sequence goes on along the minus strand of OY740792.1, from coordinate 5,980,153 downwards.
ACCCTTTGTGATAATCGCTTAACTATGCAGGAATTCTTGCTGCTCTTAGTCGAAAGGCTTGTTTTCATAGATTAGTGACTAAAGGTGGCAATGAAGGCCCGAAATTCATTCTCGGTGAAACTGTTTTAGCTGCAAGCAATTTGCAGGGCAAATTAAGGCCGTGATGGGAGGTTTAGTCCGAAGGATGGTCCCGACTCGAAATGTCACCTATCCGTGTACTCCAGACACGCTGCCGCACTCGCTGTGCTGCTGTAGCACTTTGTGTCCTTTTGTGCAAGCCAGCATCTGCAGTTCCTTGTTTCCACGTGGGAGGTTTAGAGTTTAGTGTAACAATAAGGCATGGACACAGCCCTTTGGCCCACCGGGTCCATGCTGACCATCGATCATCCGTTCACACTAGCTCTGAAGAAGGGTTTCGGCCCGAAACGTCGCCCATCTCCTTCGCTCCCTAGATGCTGCTGCACCCGCTGAGTTTCTCCAGCTTTTTATTTTGTGTACCTACACTAGTTCTATGTTATCCCAGAACCAGGGGCCACAGTTTAAGAATAAGGAGTAAGTCATTTAGAACAGAGACGAGGAAACACTTTTTCTCACAGAGAGTGGTGAGTCTGTGGAATTCTCTGCCTCAGAGGGCGGTGGCAGCAGGTTCTCTGGATGCTTTTATGAGAGAGATAGATAGGGCTTTTAATAATAGCGGCTTCAGGGGATATGGGGAGGAGGCAGGAACGGGGTACTGATTGGGGATGATCAGCCATGCTCACATTGAATGGCTGTGCTGGCGCGAAGGGCCAAATGGCCTACTCCTGCACCTATTGTCTATTATTGCCTATTCCACCTTTTGCACTAAACTCCCTACGCATTAGGGGCAATTTTACAGAGGCCTAATAACCCACAAACCCACACATCTTTGGGATGTAGGAGGAAATTGCAGCACCCAGAGAAAACCCACATGGAACCAGGGAAAACGCAAGAACTCCACACAGACAGCACCCAAGGTCAGGATCGAACCTGGGTCTCTGGCAGCCGCTATACCAGTTGTACCGTTGTGTCACACACTGCGCCAGAGGGCGGGAGGGAAGTAGAATGACGTGGTTCTGAAGGAGACGGACTTGGAGAAGGAAAGGGTCACAGATGGATATGGTTTTTGCAGCTCTCCAACACTTAAAATATGCATGGAAAAGGGACGAGCAGTTAGACACGTGTGAAACAGCATCAACAAATCGTGGAACCCAAGAGAAGAGGTAGGTGGTAGATTAGAAAGTAGACAATAGTGCTGGAGAAACTGCAGCAGTATCTATGGAGCGAAGTAAATAGGCAACGTTTCGGGCCAAAACCCTTCCTCAGACCAGTAGATTAGAAAGACAGAGCAAAAGCAATGGAGGTTGGAAGCAAGTTCTGAGGTTACAGGAAAGGTAGCCTCCGACAGGTACATGGACTGGAAAGATTCAGAGGGATACAAAATGCTGGAGTAACTCAACAGGACAGGCACCATCACTGGAGAGAAGAAATGGGTGACATTTCAGGTCGGAGACACTTATTTGGACTTTAGAGGGATATGGTTAAATGAGGGCAAGGTGGCAATAGGGTAGATGGAGCTCCTTGATCTGCATGAGCAGGTTGGGCCGGAGGGTCTGTTTCTGTGCTGTATGATGAAAGGGGTAAAATATTGGGGGTCAGGAGACAAAATAGGCCAACACGAGGAGAACAGATCAGCCTGCAGCACCTACTTCGAATTTGCATTGACTGGTTACACGGTGCGTGGCATTCATTCTGGATGATTTTAGTTCAATGGCCTGCTTTTGAAGCAATTAAACATGCAAAACAATTGGGCAAGAGCCAGTTTTAAACTTGCTAAGTTAGACACAGTAACTCAGCAGGTCAGGCAGCATCTCTGCGGAAAAAGGATGGGTGATGTTTAGGATTGGGACCCTTCTTCAGACTGAAAGAAGGGGGTTGGGGGGGGGGGGGGGGGGGGTGGGGCGGGGGAAAGGAGTGGAAGTTAAGAGCTGGAGGCAAAACAAGACCGGGAAAAGCCCCAAATGGCCTCAGGTAGAGCATTGCCCGGTATGTGCTGGGAAGGATGTTCTCCCCATGACTGCTTGTTGCATTTTCTCCTGGCATTCGGATTTTTATCCGACTTCCCGAAGACATGTGGGTTAGTAGGTCAATCAGGAGGGTAAACTGCAGGTATTGGGCCAATCAGGGTAGAAACTAGAGAGTAAATTGGAATGCAGAGAGAAAAAAAAAAAATGGAATTAGTAAATGGGTGCTGGAAAGTCAGCATGGGATTGGTGGGCCAAAAGGCTAGTTTCCATGCTATACAACTCAAAGAAAATTAGGGAAAAGCTTGAAAAATAATTTCTAATGCAACCGGCTGCGATTCGAAATTAACCACAGCACAGCCCGTGAAAATAACCTGGCATTCCTATGTTTAGTTTTAGAGATAATGCGCGGAAACACGCCCTCCCGCCCACCAAGTCCACTCTGGCCAGCAATCCCCGCACTTACATTATCCAACACATGCTAGGGACAATTTACAATTTTTCACCAAAGCCAATTATCCTACCAACCTTTACATCTTTGGAGCGTGAGAGGAAACCGGAGCACCCGGAGAAAACGCAGGTCACGGGGAGAACGTACAAACTCCGCACAGGCAGCACCCGGGGTCAGGATCAAACCTGGGTCTCTGGCACTGTGAGGCAGCAACTCTACTGCGGGAAGCACTCAGCCTAACCAGGCGGCATTTCGAGAGGGATATTTTGGGTTGGGGCCCCTTATTGGACATTGCCCTTCACAGAGGCTGCCCGGTGTGCCGAATTCCCCCAGCACTTGGCTTTTATTCAAATATTTCAGCATCTGCAGTCCTTTGCATCTGGTATGTCTACTGCATGCATCTTCCAGTTTTACGTACAGAATGCAATGTTCGTCTGGCAATAAATCGTTTTATATTTTGAAAGAAATAGCCTAATTAGCACACTATTCCCAGGCATCGTGAAATCAAACAGCAGGGAATAAAAGCCATGAAAAAGCCTCTTTAACCAATCAAGTTTACACAATCTCTAATTAATTTTAAAATAGATGCTAGAGATAAATACCAGGCCATGAGGATGTGATGTTTACCCTTATGTTGTCGAGTCAGATTGCATACAAATAATTTGTAGATTGGAGGGGAAGGAGCATTGAGATAGCTGGCGATAGAGATAGATGGGGAGGGATGGATGTGCGATGATTGCAACGACTTTGATGTTGATGCTGACATTTTGTTTTGCCTACAGCCCCATTTGCTGAGACTGTTGCTATGGGTGAGCTTCATGGACAGAAGATGTAGCCTAGGGGGTGACCCAAAGTGCTAGAGTAAGCCCGGGGATCAAGCAGCATCTCTGGAGAAAACAGGTGATGTTTTGAGTTGGGACACTCCTTCAGACTGAACCTCTCCTTCTTGATTCCTCACCTCTGTGGGGCAAAGGGCTGTGGATTCATGCTGTCCATGCCCCTCGCCGTTTTATACACCTCCAAGATCACCTCTGTTCCCTATACGTCAAGGAATAAAGGTCCTAGACTGCCCAAACTCTCCCTAGAACCTACTGAAAATACAGCCTAGTTCAGAAAGGATATATTTTTAAAAAATATTTCAAAATAGACTTTATTCAAGTGATAAATATATACAATATATGAATAGACAATAGACAATAGGTGCAGGAGTAGGCCATTCGGCCCTTCGAGCCAGCACCGCTATCCAATGTGATCATGGCCTATCATGCAACCGTGAACCGTGCAAAAAATTCATCCAACATTTTCGGAGGCTATACAGTTTACACATCATTGCTTAAATTTCACAAATTTCTCCCCCATCCTTGTAACTCATGTGGGCCACTGGCGTGGGATCCCTTCCCTTATTTTGGAGGGGGGGGGGTCTCCACAACGCCCTGCGCCCCATGTCCAGCAGCGGACTGTGGCCCTCCCCCACCGAGCCTTGGCGTTGGCTGCACCGAGCTTCAGTGCGTCCCTCGAGCACGTACTCCTGCAGTCTGCAGCGGGCCAGTCGGCAACATTCCCCGACGGACATCCCTCTCCGCCGGGAGGTCAACAAAGCTCGGGCAGACCAAAGAGCGTCTTTCTCCGAGTTGATGACCTTCCAGCAGCACTCGATGTCAGTCTCTGAATGTGTCCCTGGGAACAGTCCGTAAATGACAGAGTCCTCTGTGACGGAGTTGTTCGGATAGTTGGGGGGGGGGGGGGGGGGGGGGGGGGGGGGAGGGGGAACACACTTTAAGACATGGCAGATCACCAAGAGCTCTAACTACTGCTTGGCACCATTACTGGTACACATCCCTTCCAGCGTGAAAGGTGTCAAGGCTCCAACAACTTGGTTAGCTGTGAAAGCTTTGCAGCGTACGGGGGTGTGAGGGTGTGGCTGCATGGACCACTTGCACCACAGTCCCACACAGTCTCAGCAGCTCACCCTAATAATAACTAGCTGCACGCTAATGCAATCATGAGATGAAGAAATCAAAGCAAATTGAAAGTGCAAAATGAAGCAAGCAGAGCGTGTTTATTAATTGGGTTCAGTGAAATATTTCAAAATCTTAATTATTTATGTAACTAGATGTTGAGATGCAGTATGAATATAAATGATGCTCAAAATCACTCATTTCTAGCTTTTTTTTTTCACAGTTAATGTTCTGTTAAAATTTGCATCAAGCCAGCAAATACAAATGGCATTTTATAATCTCGGATATATCTATTCAGGCTCAGGACATTTATCACCAACGTACGCCTTAGAACATCCAGTGTAGAAAGGATCTGCAGATGCTGGTTAAACCAAAGATGGACACAAAAAGCTGGAGTAACTTGACGGATCAGGCAGCATCTCTGGAGTGAAGGATAGGTGACGTTTTGGGTCAGAACCCTTCTTTAGCCTGAAGAAGGGTCGCAACCCGAAACGTCCCCTTTTCCTTCTCTCCTGAGATGCTGCCTGATCCGCCATGTTACTCCAGCTTTTTGGGTCCATCTTGGGACATCCTGTGCCTCCTTAACTGCAGTACCTCCTCGACATATATGATTGTTAAGGGCTTGGACACACTGGAGGCAGGAAACATGTTTCTGATGTTGGGGGAGTCCAGAACCAGGGGCTACTGTTTAAGAATAGAGTGGAGACGAGGAAACACTTTTTCTCACAGAGAGTGGTGAGTCTGTGGAATTCTCTGCCTCAGAGGGCGGTGGAGGCGGGTTCTCTGGATGCTTTCAAGAGAGAGCGAGACAGGGCTCTTAAAAATAGTGGAGTCAGTGGATATGAGGAGAAGGCAGGAACGGGGTACTGATTGGGGATGATCAGCCATGATCACATTGAATGGCGGTGCTGGCTCGAAGGGCCAAATGACCTACTCCTGCACCTATTGTCTACTGACTGCAACATGGACTGTCCTCAGAACATCTCCATTAACTATTCCAAGTTCCCTGGCCTTTGTGTCGTTTTCCACAGTTAAAAACAGAGGAGAAATATGGATCTTGCCCATTGTCTGGGCTCTACACATCGATGACCACTTTGGTTTTCGAGGGGGCCTAATCTCTCCCTTTGACTCTTTGCATCCAAAAGAACCAACTCGAATATGGGAGCAAAAGAGCTGGAGGAACTTCATTTTTCTGACTATTAACTTCAGGAACATACTCCCCAAATACCATCAGCATGTCTCCTACCCAATGTGGGATGTTAATCACTGTTAATCCACTGTCAACTCCACCTAATGGCCCAGCGCTTGCCTTCATTTTAATGGCGTAATCAATTTTGATTGTATGTTTGGCACTACTTTTGTAGACGGGTGGATTTCATTCATGCCTCGAAGCTAAGTCTTTTGCAGCCAGGCTAATAGCAATTAATAAATGTTAATACGTACTGCCCAAAGTTCAACATTGACACAAGGGGCTACGACTCTCAAAGATGACATATCGAAGGGAATAATGTTTGCGCACAGAACACTGCATGCCAAATGCAATCAAAAAGCGATCTTCGATCTACAGCTGGCTGATCCTCCTTGTTTTTCACTCGCAACACCGCCGCTCCCACCCTGAACTACTGCAAACTTACATTTTGGTATTATGACCGTGGGAGTGGGACTCTGCTTGTAACAAAGCCTGGGGCGTGTTGGAGCTTACTGGTGCAGGCGAGCAGATGCGGCCTAGGGCGGCATGGCGGCCCAGCGGTAGAGTTGCTGCCTTACGGCGCCAGAGACCCGGGTTCGGTCCTGGCTACGGGTGCTTTTTACAGGTCTGTGGAATTCTCTGCCTCAGAGGGCGGTGGAGGCAGGTTCTCTGGATGCTTTCAAGAGAGAGCTAGATAGGGCTCTTAAAAAATAGCGGAGTCAGGGGATATGGGGAGAAGGCAGGAACGGGGTACTGATTGGGTACTGAAGAACCGATCATGTAGCAGGGCTTACAAATAGATGAAGAACAGGAACAGATTATAATCAGCCATGATCACATCGAATAGCGGTGCTGGCTCAGAGGGCCAAATGGCCTACTCCTGCACCTATTGTCTATTTTCTGTACGGCGTTTGTACATTCTCCCATGAGATGGAAGCTCAACTTGTTGCTTGTGGGCACGCAATCTAATGAGGATAGTGATCTTAAGAGGAAGCCTTAATCAATTCCTCCCACAACAATTACACTGACAACATGCTGTCCCTGTTTTCATGTACCGACAAGTTCAGATGAGTCATGTGCAATTTGAGTTTTGTGAAAACTACCATAACCACTTTGGAATTTAGCGCTCTTAGGTGAGATAGAGGATACATATGATGTACTTGCTTTCATAGATCAGGGCACTGAATACCAGAGTCAGGTAGTTATTATGCAGCTTCGTCGGACTTTAGTGCATTGTGTGGTTGACCCAGTACAGGAAGGATGTGGGGGCTTTTGGCAAAGATGCAGAGGAAGTTTACCAGAATTCACCCTGGATTAGTGGGTGTTGGCTAGTGGGAGAGGTTGGATAGACTTGGATTATTTTCTCCAGCATGCCAGAGGTTGTGGGGAGACCTGATAGATGTATATAAAATTATGAGGGGTGTAGGCAGGGCACACAATAATATAACCATATAACAATTACAGCACGGCAACAGGCCTTCTCGGCCCTTCCAGTCCATGCGGACCATTTATTTTCCCCTAGTCCCATCTACCTGCACTCAGACCTTACCCCTCCATTCCATTCCCGTCCATATACCTATCCACTTTACTTTTAAATGTTAAAATCGATCCTGCCTCCACCACTTCTACAGGAAGATCATTCCACACAGCCACCACTCTCTGAGTAAAGAAGTTCCCCCTCATGTTACCCCTAAACTTCTGTCTTTTTATTTCTCATGTCATGCCCTCTTGTTTGAATCTTTCCTACCCTCAATGGGAAAAGCTTATCCACGTCAACTCTGTCTATCCCTTTCATCATTATAAAGACCTCAATCAAGTCCCCCCTTAACCTTCTGCGCTCCAAAGAATAAAGACCTAACTTGTTCAACCTAAATCAGAACCCTTTTCCCTAGTTGGGAAAATCACACACAAGAGGACACAGCTTTAAGGTGAGAGGCAAAGTTTAAAGGAGATATGCGGGAAACATTTAAAATAGAGGGATGGCGAGTGCCCGGAACGCACTGCCAGAGTAGGTGGTTGCACTAGATGCAATGGTATCATTTGAGAGACTATTGGAAAGGCATATTGATATTCAAGGAATGGAGAGATATGGATTATGTGTAGGTAGATAGGAGATGGTTTTGGCATCATGTTTGGCACAGACATTGTGGGCCAAAGGGCTTGTTCTTGTGCAGTGCTGTTCTATGGTCTAACTCCAAGTTCGAGAACAACAGCAGGATGCAGAGGACAGGGAAGGAGGAAGAACATATCATGTAGCAGGGCTTACAAATAGATGAAGAACAGGAACAGATCATGGCCATATGACCCAAAGCTTGATTTGCAAAACATTAGCTGAGATCTTGGGAGAATTGAGATTAGTGCAAAAATTAAATTTATGCCTAATAGTCCAAAGAAAAACCCAACAAATGCAATATTAGTTTAAGAAGGAACTAGTGATGCTGGAAAATCGAAGGTAGACAAAAATGCTGGAGAAACTCAGCGGGTGAGACAGCATCTACGGGGTGAAGGAAATAGGCAACGTTTCGGGTCGAAACCCTTCTTCAGACTGCAATATTAGTGCAGGAAACATTGCTCAAAGAGATCAGATATACAAAGTATTAAATCTTTGAGAATTATACAAATTTATTTTTAATAAATGATGCTCCATATTATTTTGCTGATGTTTATGCATGGCCTAATTAGGTTGAGTTTTTTTAGGATTTAATGTGCAAGGCTACACCTTGATTTAAGGTTTTCTACAATTATGCAATTTTATAAAGGTGCGTAATTATAAACAGTTCCATGATTTAGGTCATAAGGTCATAAAGTCTCAAGTGATAGAAGCAGAATTAGGCCATTTGGCACATCAAGTCTACTCTGCCTATCAATCATGGCTGATCTATCTCTCCCTCTTAACCCCATTCTCCGGCCTCTTCCTCATAACCCCTGACACCCGTACTAATCAAAAACTTATCTATCTCTGCCTTAAAAATATCCATTGACGGCCTCCACAGCCTTCTCTGGCAAAGAATTCCACAGGTACACCACCCTCTGAATAAATAAATATCTCCTCATCTCCTTCCTAAAGGAACGTCCTTTAATTCTGAGGCTATGTCCTATACTCTCCCACTTGTGGAAACATCACCTCCACATCCATTCCATCCAGGCCTTTCACTATTTGGGAAGTTTCAATGAGGACCCCCTCATCCTTCTGAACTCCAGTGAGTACAGGCCCAGTGCCGTCAAACGTTCCTCAAAAAGTCCTTAAAGTAAAAGAGGGGGGGACACGTACCCAAACATCTGTAAGGAACCACAATATGAGGGTGGCCTTTACATTGCTTCCGGCCCTTCTTGCACCAATTCTGGATGGTGGCGGGTTGGTTGGCCTCGACAACATTGGTGATCTGCAAGTCTGGATAAACCTAGGAGACAAAAAGAAAACAAAGTTTGAAAAAAAAACCCCACACAGGCCTGATTCAGCTAATGTTTGTGTCTCAACATTTGTAATTCTGAATTGTTGAATCCACAGTTTTCATTGTCATTGAATCCTTTACATCACGCTGGCTTTTCACACGCTTGGAAGCAACTCTGATCTTAAGCTCAAATTGTCAGTGACAAGTGCTCTTTTGGCAGAGTTGTTTTGGTTGGCTAAATACATTGGCGATCGATGAAGCTAAACACCATGTATTCTGTGGAAAATTATGTACTTAAGTTAATCAACTAAAAATAATATTGTTCGGCAGTGTCAATTATAATACAGCTTCAGATCACATTTCAAGGTTTATCTTAGTTTCAATTTAAAATAAAGGTTACCGAAGTCATAAATTTCCAACCTAAAAATCTTTGTAAATCAAATGGCCCTATTAAATATACCCGAGACAGTTATAGGTGAAAACCAAAAACTGTTCATTGGTCTATCAAGTGGACCAACTAATACAATCACACTCTCCTATTTATAATCCATGTCACATTAAACACTTTTACTCGAGACATGGATACCTTTCGTGAACCTGATTTTTAATTGCAATGGCTTTAAATTATTATCCTCATTTGGCTTGCCAACATTTAAAATAAAAACAAGGAATTAACTTAAAAAGGCTGCTTTGCCACTCAGTAAGATAATGGCCGATCTGATCGTGAACAGACTTCCTGCTCATTTCCCATAACTTTTAACTACACCGAGTCCAAAACATTCTGCATCCATTTTAAGTGCACCCAGTAGCTCAACATCCTCGATAGGGTAGATAATTCTAAAGATTCACAGACATCAAATTTAATTTCAAAAAATTCCGTCTTAAGGGCCTCTCCCACTATAGTTTATCCCACTAGTTTTAAAAAAAAAACAAACTCGTGGTAAGACCGTAGAATGTACGTAGCGGGTACGCCGGAGCTCGTGGACGTCTCGTAGCGGCTCGTTACGCTAACGGCAGGTACTCGGGAAACGCGGTAAGCTCGTGAAACCCGTGAAGTTTTTCAACAGTGTGAAAAATTTCCAAGAGTAAAAAAATACTCGATAAAGTACCACGAGTTTGATTTTTTTTTAAACTCGGGACAGCTCGAGGGTAAACTCGCATTGTGGGACAGGCCCTTTACTCTCCAGTCAGAGCCATGCAGCACAGAAACAGGCTATTAGACTCACCAAGCACCTGCCAACAGATTTTTAGTTGACTCCTTCTGTTTCTAAGACAGTTCGGGTAAATTGGCCTGGCAAATGTAAAAATTATCCCCAGTGTGTGTAGGATAGTGTTAATGTGCGGGGATCGCTGGTCGGCGCGGACACAGTGGGCCGAAGGGCCTGTTTCCGCGCTGTATCTCTAAACTAAACCTCTCCCTTAACTTTATACTTGTAAAACTCTGATCTTGGATGTGTATGTATTTGTGTGTGTGTGTGTGTGTGTGCTGTTCGCCTGTGATTCACATCACCTTGAAAACACGACGCGCTAACGGTGAAATTTCTACATATTCTGATAGCGATTTACGACATAATGTCAAAAATCGCCTCATCTGTAAATTTGATGCATTCTTTCCCGAGTTATTTATGAATTTTTTTTCAAATGTTGGTGAATAAACGAGATTTGGGGGGGGGGGGGAGAGGAGGGGAGATGGGCGGAGGAGAGAGAGGAGAGGGGGGAGTAGAGGGGGGAAGAGGTTGGCGGGGGTGGGGAGGTTGCTGCTCTATGACCTGGGTAGGTGCTGCCTCTACCCCCTCCCTCTGTGTCCATTCCCTTTCTTCCCCCCCCCACCCCTCTCTGCTCTCCCCTCCCTCTCTGCCCCCCTCCCTCTCTGGGAAGTGGTGAATATTGGGACCTATGTGTGAGTGGTGGAATATTGTATTCGGGAACCAGCCCTCCCCTGTGACGCCGCGCCTCCCCCCCACCCCTCAATCTCTACCCCCCTCCCTCTCCACCCCTCTAGCCATGCCTGCACTGTTGAGGGGTTATGCGCAAGTGGATACGGCGGGGGATGGGGTAAAAGGAATGAATAATGTTAATATAATATCAAGGGGGGGTGGTTAGTGTGTGTGGGGGGTGGATAATGAGTGTGGGGGTGGTTAGAGTGTGTGTGTGTGTGTGTGAGAGACGCTGCAGGCCCCCTGTGCCCCCCCCCCCCCCCGCACGCCACCCCACCGTAACCGCACGTTCAGGGGACAGGAACCAACGGGTCCCCCTTGGCCTAGTAGCTAATAAATTTGTAAGAACGTATTCAAAAACGCATTTGGAAGAGAGTGATCTTGCATGTTTGGACCGAGAGGTAGGAGGCCCGAACAGTGCTTGTCAGAAACATACCAAAACACGGGGGGGAAAGACACAATCTCATGCCAAATTCTAGTCTCAGATGCACCAAGGATAATCAAAATATTTTGGGCAGAATTTGAAACTTTTCTTGCAGACCTCAGAAGCCGAGGCGCCTAGTTGAAAAAGCCAGCTCAATGCCAATTCAAATATTATCTCTGGTGGAGTTTCTTCCTTTCCAAAATATCTTGATTTGCACTCGAAACGATATCCTTGCCAAACTATGCTCAACCTATTGACTACATTCTTCATTGCACCCTGTCCCTCAGCATGGCTCCCACTTCAGCTCTGAGAATTTAGTAAGAAATATCTCTCATAGGTGACAGTGAATTTTAAAACTTTTGGGCTCAAGAATATTTAAAATATTTGTTTCTATGCCCTCTAAACATTTCTATCACCCATGTTCCCTTAATTAAATACAAGACTATTCTTGTCATAAATAATGTTACCCAAACATACTAAAATACATGTTTTCATTAAATCCCTACTTTCTACTGAGTCATAGCGTCAAACAGCGTTGAAACATGCCCTTTGGGCCAACTTGCCCACGCCGACCAACATCTGTTTTAGTTTCAGTTTAGTTAATCCTCACGTTCCCATTAAATCTTTCCCCCTTCACCTTAAACCTATTCCCACTACATGTGGAGCAAAACACAGTGCTGGAGGAACTCAGCAGGTCAGACAGTATCTGTTGATGGGACTGGACAGGTGATGTTTTGGATCGGGACCCTTCGTCAGATTGTGTGTGGATCTGTGTCAAAGTTGACAGTATTAACAGGAGTGCCACTGATTATAATGCTCCTCCACAACCCACAATTGCTGTGGTGGCTGTTGAACCCTTGTTTGCTGTGAAAAACGTTCCATTTAATAATCAAGAGTCAAAAATGTTCGTAGTGCTCCACTAAGATGGCTGTTGAGTTGTTGATGAACCTGGACGTCACAGTTTTCAGACAGTTTTAGGTGCATGAGTGTCTTTTACCCAGAGTAGGGGAAATCGAGGAACAGAGGACATAGGTTTAAGGTGAAGGGGAAAAGATTTAATAGGAATCTGAGGAGTAACTTTTTCACACAGAGGATGGTGTGTGTATGGATTAAGCTGCCAGAGGAGGTAGTTGAGGATGGGACTATCCCATCATTTAGGAAACAGTGGATAGGTACATGGATAGGACAGGTTTGGAGGGATATGGACCAAGCGCAGGCAAGTGGGACTAGGGTAGATGGGAAATTGTTGGCCGGTTGGGCCAAAGGGCCTGTTTCCACACTATATCACTCTATGACTATGACTTTTATACCTTCCTCCCAATGGTTGGAGTGAAATGAGAGTGTGGCCAGGGTGGTGTGGGTCCTTGATAATGCTGGCCGTCTTTTTGAGACAGCATCTCTAAAAATAAGAAATACAGGCCCTCCTTTGGTTACAAACACAGATACATACGAACGAGCATTTTGGAGATCAGCAGGATGATTTACCAGCCCAGCCTCTTTGTTGACCCTTGGACTATCCTTGATCGGACTTCGCTGGCCTTGCCTTGCACGAAATGTTATTCCCTTATCATGTAAATCAGGGGTTCCCAACCTTTTTCATCCTGTTTATATCCCCGGCAACTTTAATAGCACATCCCAGTGTTATTTGACTTATTTATGAACAACTAATCCAGAATCAACAAATTTACCCCCAGGGCAGGCAAAATTTACCCCAGGTTGGGACCCCTTGATGCAAATGTAAGTGGATCGATTGTAATCATGCATTGTCTCTCTGCTGACTGGTTAACACGCAACAAAAGCTGTTCACTGTGGTACACGTGACAATAAACTAAACTGAAGTGAGCTGCAGGCACCTTCCTCTGGGCGGGAGCGAGGTATTCTCACATGCCTTCTCCTTCTAGCTCCTTATGGCCATTACACTTCAATCACTTCGGTCACTACCCCAGTGAATCTCTTCCGTACCCTTTTCAAAGCCTCAACATCCTTCCCAATGTGACAGCCAGAACACTGAACACACCAATACTGCAAATGTGACAGAAATAAAATTCTATACAATTGCACACAATTTCAACTCTTGCATTCAGTGCTACAATTGATGAGGGCAAACACACCTCATTTTTTTAGCTGGTCTACTCAATTCCATTGCCACTATTGAGGGAGATATTGACTAACATCCATGTTCATCAATGCTCCTCAAGGTTTCGGCCGTTCACCTCATTCTTTCCGGATTACAATGCCAGACATCAGAATCCCAAACCCGTTGAGTTACATCTGACGAAGGAGTCTACAGCTGGAATGGTAATTCAAAGAATGCAGCCAACATTTTCTTACGCCATAGGTGGCAACCAATTGCCACACCAAGCCTATGCCACCAAGCATATGGGAATCTCGTGTTCCCACCAACTTTCCCTGCAATCTATTTCACACATATTCCCACTAATATTGCCAGATTATACCATTCACCTACATAGTAGGAGCAAGTTATACTGGGCAATTTAACCTATTAACCTAAAACATTTGGAAGAAAACCAAAACACCTGGACCAAAATTCATGCAGTCATAGGGAGGATGTGCAAACTCCACACAGTCAGGATCGGAGATCAGGATTCAACTCAGGTGGCTGGAACTGTGAGGCAGTGGGTTCCACATGCTGTGCTGTCTTAAAAGTAGTCCTTGAAATGGCAATAGTACCGGCAAGAGAGTTTTGCCAGGCTAACTGGCATACGAGGGGAGTGGAGTCTTTTCAATAGACAATAGGTGCAGGAGTAGGCCATTCACTGTGATCATGGCTGATCATCCATAATCAGTACCCCGTTCCTGCCTTCTCCCCATATCCCTTGACTCCGCTATCTTTAAGAGCTCTATCTAGCTCTCTCTTAAAAGCATCCAGAGAATTGGCCTCCACTGCCTTCTGAGACAGAGAATCCCACAGATTCACAACTCTCTGGGTGAAAACGTTTTTCCTCATCTCCGTTCTAAATGGCCAACCCCTTACTCTTAAACTGGGGCACCTGGTTCTGGACTCCCCCAACATAGGGAACATTTCCTAATTCTGGCATGTCCAATCCTTTGATAATCTTACATGTTTCAACAAGAACACCTCTCATCATTCTAACTTCCAATGTATAGAAGCCCAGTCTCTCCATTCTGTCAACGTATGACAGTCCCGCCATGACGGGAATTAACCTTGTGAACCTACGTTGCACTCCCTCAATAGCACAAATGTCCTTCTTCAAATTTGGAGACCAAAACAGCCCACAATACTCCAGGTGTGGTCTCACTAGGCCCCTGTACAACTGCAGAAGGACCTCTTCGCTCCTGTACTCAACTCCTCTTGTTATGAAGGTCAACATGCCATTGGCTTTCTTCACTGCCTGCTGTACCTGCATGCTTACTTTCCTGGACTTCAGACGAAGCTTTCACAACTCTGCACCACTCATGACAGCGCACTCCTGTGAAGGCGCGGCTATCCCCTGGGGCTTCAGGAACGCGCCCAGGAAAGTTGGCAACCTGGAACAATCGGCAATAGTGATAAAAACTAAAAGTTGCTCAGAGCCTCCTTGCCTGGTCTGGGCGCTGCGGAAGGATATACATAAATGCAAGAGTCTTTATGTGGTTGGAATTCTAATCTTGCTGTTCTGTGACTGCTTGGCTTGTTTACAGATCAAGGTCAGAATTTTCAAACCACCAGGCATATTTCTCAAATATTTACCTTCAAGATCATTCATTATCAGCAGGCCAGAAGGGGTAAAATGCACAGCATGGCTTTTAGCTCTTGGGAATCCTCATAACATCCAAATGCCGGTCACTCAGCTATATTCTACCATTAAGATATGAAATATTAACGTGTACCCTTCGCAGCTGTAGTCAGCCATCATCCCGTGTGTCAGCTTGCATCGCTTGCTGGAACTGAATGTGGAAGATCAACGTTGGCGCAGTAAATGATTGCCGAGGCAAACTCAAGTAAAGAACAAAGGAGAACTGTGCTAACATGCAAGACGACAGACACACAATGCTGAAATAACTCAGTGGGTTAGGCGGCATCTCTGGAGACATGGAACAGGTGACGTTTCAGGTCGAGGCCCTTGGTCAGACGCACAAAGGGGGCGCATCGAGTGAGGATGTTGCAGAACTCTCGTCGGAGAGGGGAGGAAAACCTCTGCACGGGCGGCATACCTCCAGGAGATTTCGCAGTGGAGCAGACTAAAATGTGTGTGAAGGAACTGCAGATACTGGTTTACACTGAAGGTACACACAGATTGTCGGAGTAGCTCAGTGGGTTAAGCAGCATCTCTGGAGAAAAGGAATAGATGACATTTCGGGTCGAGACCCTTTATGTGGGTCACAAAGACCGGCGGATACAAGCTCTGGGTACGCCTAGTTACAAGTTTATAAACTTAGACTAAACTATAGACCTAAAATTGGGATGGGTTGATGAACTCTCAATGTCCTATTCACTTGATAACTGCTCAGCAAATGAAGCAGTCCACGTCATCATGCAGCAAGACCTACACAACATAGTGGCTTGGTGATCAAGCAGTATTTGTACCGTCAAAAGTGCAAAGCAATGCCTGTCATCATTGGGAGCGAGTTTAATATCCCTCCTCAACATTGAATGGCATTACTACTGCCAATTTCCCCCACCATCAATGTCTTGGGGATCGCAACCAGACCATCTACATAAAATGCTATATGAATCCAAGTCAGAGACTGGGTATCCTGCAGCAATTAACTCACATTGTGGCACATTGCCTACTAAACATATCCGCCATTTACAAGTCAGGAACGTTATGGAATATGTAGGCAGGAACTGCGGATGCTGGTTTATACCGAAGGGCGGCACGGCGGTACAGATGCAGCCGTACAGCACCGGAGATCCGGTTCGATCCCGACTGCGGGCGCTGTCTGTATGGGGTTTGTATGTTCTCCCCGTGACTTTTCTCCGAGATCTTCGGTTTCCTCCCACACTCCAAAGCCATACAGGTATGTAGGTTAATTAGCTTGGTGTATGTGCAAATTGTCCCTAGTGTGTGCAGGATAGTGTTAATGTGCGGGGATCGCTGGTCGGTGCCGACTCGGTGGGCCGAAGGGGCTGTATCTTTATACTAAACTGAGACAATACGGAATACGTGAGCAAAAAGAATAAGAGAGCTCAGCAAGTCAGGCAAGTGTGGACAGAATAGATAAAGGACGATTCAGGTCGGGATCCTTCAGTCTGTCCTCCAGCACTAGTTTCTCTGTAAGATTCCAGCTGATGGAGTTATGGAATATTTTCAGCATACTTGAATGAATCTTCCTCCAACAAGTCAGCAAATGTAGCATCCAGGATACAGCAGTCTTTTGAATGGCACTCAATCAACCACTCTGAATTATCACTTCAGCAGTGCCCCGTTGCCCATACCACCTACAAAATATCACTGCAGTTATGGCCCTGTCCCACTTAGGTGATTTTTCTGGGTGATTACAGGCGACTGCCGCAAAATCTTCAACATGTTGACAATTTTTCGCCGACAGTGGCGACAATTTCTGCTGTCGTAAGCAGTCGTAGGTGATGGCGTAGGTTGTCGCCTGGTGCCGTAGGTGAATTCAATTAAAACTAGTCCCTGGCAGTCGTCTAAAGAGTCGACGAAATGGGACGGGCCCATAACTCACCTAGACCACTTTGACAGCAGCACCCAAACCTGCTCTCACTGCCACATTGTCATCTAGTCACACACTGTCCTCATTTGGAAATGTGGGAGGAATTGTTAGCGGCCTGTGGTCCAAAGATCTAGAACTCCAGCAGCCCAGTGGGAGGGCACCTCTACCAGAGCCAGGGCAACAATGGTGGCACAGCTGTAATGTTGCAGCCTTACAGCACCAGAGACTCGGGTTAAATCCTGACTATGGGGACTGCCTGTGCAGAGTTTGTACGTTGTCCCAGTGACCCCGTGGGTTTTCTCCGGGTGCTCTGGTTTCCTCCCACTTTCCAAAGTAGGTTAATTGGCTTAAGTAAAATTATAAATTGACCCTAGAGGGTAGGACAGTGCGAGTGTACGGGATGATCACTGGTTGGCACGGACTGTACCTCTAAAGTCTAAAATGCCGTGGTTTAAGAGGGCCACATGCCAGCACATTGAAAGGTAATTAGGGGGAGGTGATAATTAATGGGTTATCAATGATTCAGAAATTCGGAAAAATAAGTAAAATGATCCTGACCATTGAACTTGGCAATAGAATCCAATTTTAATGCATTTTCAAATTTTAAATTTCCAATAACAATTCCCCAGGGACTGAGCAAGTTTAACCAGCTCAAATATACACAAGGGGCATGCTGATAAATCTCAAAGATGTGCTGAGCCAAAGTGATCTGGCATCTTGGCTACAATTTAAATTTAGCATCCAGGTTAAGAATGTTAATGGTGGTTTTTAAATTTGCCTGTAAATCAAGCGAATCCTCTGGGATTAATTACACAGTGGCCTATCAGCATCTGTCAAAGTAGTCTTTTGTGCAGATATTTAGGTTCATCAGGCTAACTCACCGCGAAATGCAATCACACGTGAACAAGGACAGCCCTGATCACCAAAGATCCTATTGCGGAGCAAGATAGACCACTCCTAAATGCAGTGGGCTGACCTGTAGTACACAACGGAGCGGAACGTGGGCCTTTTTTTCCATCCATTTCAGTAACCCGACCCGACCCGACTCGCAGTGTAATCAACGTTGCAGTGGAACAGTTTGTCTTAATAAATTATAATTCTGAAAATGAGGAGAAGATTTTTACCAAAGAACTTTTATTTTTACGAGGATGTTTCCGTAACCGGCTTCCGTCTCTGCACTAGTCATCTTTGCTCCGTTACTGGATCTTTGGTGCGGAGACGGAAGCTGGTTACGGAAATGGGGCCGAAAATTACCCATGAATCTGCCCATGACCGTACAATGTATTTTTCGTTGTGTGTTCTATCTTGCTTGCTATAGGATCTTTGCTGATCACCATCGACGCCGCGCCCACCGCCCCCGACCCCACTTGGTCCAGTATGATAATAAAACACTCTTGAATCTTGTCCCTTGAAGAACCTTTGACAGTTCAAACCGCCATAATGTGCCATGTGGAGGTGGTGAACAATTTGTGACTGAAGTCCTCAAGTTGTTCAGTCTCACCACAGTTTGGCAGAACCGTGAAGGGAACAGCTGGCAGAATGGGGCAAGCAGTGGGAGATTATGGAAAACCTACCACATTCGGGATGAAGCCATGTGTGGTAGATATACCATCAAATTAGTAGCAGACATCAACATCCCTGCCCTTGACGTGTGGACTTTGTTTCGAGGACCTCTATCATTACGATGCTAAATGATTTGGATTTAGAATAGATCTAGCACAGGTGGTTGAGGGGCAATATTATAGTGGTGTATACATTTGAGGGGAGTTGATTGGGTGAATGCAGTCTTTTTCAGTTTAAGGTGAGAGGAGAAAGATTTAATGGGAACCTGAGGGGCAACTTTATCCACAGAGTGGTGGGTATATGGAAACATAGAAAATAGGTGCAGGCCCTTCGAGCCTGCACCGCCATTCAATATGATCATGGCTGATCATCCAACTCAGTGTCCCGTACCTGCCTTCTCTCCACACCCCCTGATCCCCTCAGCCACATCTAACTCCCTCTTAACTATAGCCAATGAACTGGCCTCAACTACCTTCTATGGCAGAGAGTTCCAGAGATTCACCACTCTGTGTGAAAAAATGTTTTTCTCATCTCGGTCCTACAAGACTTCCCCCTTATTCTTAAACTGCGACCCCTTGTTTGGACTTCCCCAACATCGGGAACAATCTTACTGCATCTAGCCTGTCCAACCCCTTAAGAATTTTGTAAGTTTCTATAAGATCCCCCCTCAGTCCTGACATCCCAGGAATCAGTCTGGTGAACCTTCCCTGTACTCCCTCTATGTCAAGAATGTCTTCCTCAGATTAGGAGACCAAAACTGTACGCAATACTCCAGGTGTTGTCTCACCAAGACCCTGTACAACTGCAGTAGAACCTTCCTGCTCCTATACTCAAATCCTTTCGCTATGACTGCTAACATACCATTCGCTTTCTTCACTGGCTGCTGCACCTGCATGCCTACTTTCAATGACTGGTGTACCATGACACCCAGGTCTCGTTGCATCTCCCCTTTTCCTAATCGGCCACCATTCAAATAACAGTCTACTTTCCTGTTTTTGCCACCAAAGTGGATAACCTCACATTTATCCACATTATACTGCATCTGCCATGCATTTGCCCACTCACCCACCTATCCAAATCATCTTGCAGCCTCCTAGCATCCTCCTCACAGCTAACACTGCCCCCCAGCTTCGTGTCATCCGCAAACTTGGAGATGTTGCATTCAATTCTCTCGTCCAAATCATTAATATATATTGTAAATAGCTGGGGTCCCAGCACTGAGCCTTGCGGTACCCCACTAGTCACTGCCTGCCATTCTGAAAAGGACCCGTTTACTCCTACTCTTTGCTTCCTGTCAGCCAGCTAGTTCTCTATCCACATCAATACTGAACCCCCAATATCATGTGCTTTAAGTTTGCATACTAATCTCTTATGTGAGACCTTGTCGAAAGCCTTCTGAAAGTCCAGATATAACACATCCACTGGTTCTCCCTTATCCACTCTACTAGTTACATCCTCGAAAAATTCTATAAGATTCGTCAGGCGTGATTTACCTTTCGTAAATCCATGCTGACTTTGTCCAATGATTTCACCACTTTCCAAATGTGCTGCTATTCCATCTTTAATAACTGACTAGCAGTTTCCCCACTACCGATGTTAGACTAACTGGTCTGTAATTCCCCGTTTTCTCACTCTCTCCCTTTTTAAAAAGTGGGGTTACATTAGCTACCCTCCAATCCTCAGGAACTACTCCAGAATCTAAAGAGTTTTGAAAAATTATCATTATTTCTGGGGCTACTTCCTTAAGTACTCTGGGATGCAGCCTATCTGGCCCTGGGAATTTATTGGCCTTTAATCCATTCAATATACCTAACACCACTTCCCGGCTAACCTGGATTTCACTCAGTTCCATCTCATTTGACCCCCGGTCCTCTGCTATTTCCGGCAGATTATTTATCTCTTCCTTAGTGAAGACAGAACCAAAGTAGTTATTCAATTGGTCTGCCATGTCCTTGGTCCCCATGATCAATCCACCTGTTTCTGACTGCAAGGGACCTACATTTTTTTAACTAATCTTTTTCTCTTCACATATCTAGAAAAACTTTTGCATTCAGTTTTTATGTTCCCTGCCAGTTTTCTTTCATAATCTATTTTCCCTTTCCTAATTAATCCCTTTGTCCTCTGCTGGACTGAATTTCTCCAAGTCCTCTGGTAGGCTGCTTTTTCTGGCAAATTTGTATGCTTCATCTTTTGTTTTGATACTATCCCTGATTTCCCTTGTTATCCACGGATGTACCACCTTTCCTGATTTATTCTTTTGCTAAACTGGGATGAACAATTTCTGTAGTTCATCCATGCGGTCTTTAAATGCCTTCCATTGCCAATCCACCGTCAACCCTTTAAGAATCAATTACCAGTCTATCTTGGCCAATGTACGTCTCATACCCTCAAAGTTACCTTTCTTTAAATTCAGAACCCTCGTTTCTGAATTAATTATGTCAATCTCCATCCTAATGAAGAACTCAACCATATTATGGTCACTCTTGCCCAAGGGGCCACGCACAACAAGACTGCTAACTAACCCTTCCTCATTACTCAATACCCAATCTAGAATAGCCTGCTCTCTCGTTGGTTCCTCTACATGTTGGTTTAGAAAACTATCCCGTATACATTCCAAGGAATCCTCTTCCTCAGCACCTCTGCCAATTTGATTCACCCAATCTATATGTAGATTGAAGTCACCCATTATAACTGTTTTACCTTTGTTGCACGCATTTCTAATTTCCTGTTTGAAACTCCACTACTACTGTTAGGTGGCCCGTTCACAACTCCCACTAGCGTTTTCTGCCCCTTAGTGTTTCGCAGCTCTACCAATATCGATTCCACATCCTCCAAGCCTCTCTGCCTCCTGCATTAATGATAAAACACCATTGATCAAGCATGTGAACCAACAAAATACCAGATCAAAGGGAGGCTACAGATTTTTGGCTGTTGAGTAGAACAACTACTCGTCGATTTGGATTTAGAATAGATCTGGCACAGGAGGTTGAGGGGTAATATTATAGTGGTGTATACATTTGAGGGGAGTTGATCGGGTGAATGCAGTCTTTTTCAGTTTAAGGTGAGAGGAGAAAGATTTAATGGGAACCTGAGGGGCAACTTTATCCACAGAGTGGTGGGTATATGGAAAGAGCTGCTGGAGGAAGTAGTTGAGGCACGACGGGAACATTTAAAAGACATTTGGATAGGTACGTGAATAAGAAATATTTAGAGATACAGGGCAAGGCATAGGTTTGGCTGGCACAGATGTGTCGAGCTGCATGCTGTATGGCGGACTGAGTAAAGCAGCTTCCAAAGATAAATGAGGGCAAATGAAAGAAGCCAAAAACTAGGAAGATTTAAAAATTCAGGCACTGATTGAGCTGGAACAGATATAGGTTAATGAGCACAATTATAAATTCCAATTAAGGCAAGAAGCGCACGACGACACAGATTTTTGAAATAATTAAAGGTTTTATTAGAACGGAATTCCAGACATCATTTTAAGATTCACTTTCGGGGAATGGAAGGGGTCGTCTAAATTTCCAAGCGAAGCAATTTATCGAAGCACAAAAGTTTTACTTCAGGGAATGTTTGGATGTAAACCATGCACTCTCATCAAGGGAGGGGAAAGTGGTGCAGCAGTAGAGTTGCTGCCTCACAGCGCCAGAGACACGGGTGCTGTCTGTAGGGAGTTTGTACATTCTCCCTGTGACCACGCAGGTTTTCTCAGGGTGCTCTGGTTTCCCTCCACACTAGAAAGACATGCAGGTTTGTAGGTTAATTGGCTTTGGTGAAATTGTAAATTGTCCCTGGCGCTAGAGCACGGGGATCGCTGATCGGCACGGACTGGGTGGGCCTGAAGGTCTGTTTCCGCACACTCTCTCTCTCTCTCTCTCTAAAGTCTAAAGGATATAGGAAACAGGAGGAATAGGCCAATCAGAGGGCAGTGGAGGCCAAGTCACTGGATGGGTTTAAGAGAGGGTTAGATAGAGCTCTAGGGGCTAGTGGAATCAAGGGTTATGGGGAGAAGGCAGGCACGGGTTATTGATAGCGGACGATCAGCCATGATCACAATGAATGGCGGTGCAGGCTCGGAGGGCCGAATGGCCTCCTCCTGCACCTATTTTCTATGTTTCTATCAAGAATGACGCTGCCAATCCTACCACGGTCTTGTCTATTTTCACCCTCGCTTCCTACATTTCTTCACAAACATTTACACCACAGAGGAGTCAATCTCTCCCATGAATATATTCTATGATTTCATCTCTACAAATCTCTGGAGTTTCTAAACTCTAACAAGCTGTTGGGCATAAAATGTTTGTTGCGCATGACACGCTAGAGGCAGGAAACACGTTCCCGATATTGGGGGAGTCCAGAACCAGGGGCCACAGTTGAAGAATAAGGGGTAAGGCATTTAGAACGGAGACGAGGAAAAACATTTTCACACAGAGAGTTGAGAGTCTGTGGAATTCTCCGCCTCAGAAGGCGGTGGAGGCCGCTTCTCTGGATACTTTCAAGAGAGAGATACATAGGGTTCTTAAAGATAGCAGAGTCAGGATATATGGGGAGAAGGCAGGAGCGGGGGTACCGATTGTGGATGATCAGCCATGATCACATTTAATGGCGGTGCTGGCTCGAGGGGCCGAATGGCCTACTCCTGCACCTACTGTCTATTGTCTACTCTTGGCTCTTGCCAGTCATCTCACATTTGTGCTCATGGGTTATTAATCCACAGCCATTGCAAAGACTTTACCTTTTTATATAAACCCTTCACGATTTTAAATATCTTCAACCCCTTTGCTCCAAGAATTTACAGCACTTCCATGTATCTGTAATCCATCAGCCTTGGAAGCTTTCCAGTAAAGCCTTCACATCTTTCCTAAAGTGTAGTGCCCAAAAATGTATGCAACACTCCAGCTAGGGAAAACTAGTATTTTATATAGCTCCAGCATAACTTCCAGGCTTTTGAACTCCATTCCTCTCAGGATCAAAAAGACTAATTGCTTTTTAAATCTGTTTTGCTACCTTCAGAGAATTATTTTGCAGAAACACCCCACAGCTTCATCCTTCTTAACAAAATGCATCTCCACACTCACTTCTCCCAAATTTCTGCTCAGCTCATTAACTTGTCTCCGTCTTCGAGAATTATAATTTTTTACCGTTTACTACAATTTCCCCCAGTTTTGAATCATAATGACACAGGAGCCCATCCAACCCAGACTCTATTGTGGCTCCCTGTAGAGAACTCTGCAGTCCAATTCATTTGCACCTTCACAGATCTCTCCAATCTCTAATAAATTGCTTTTTTGAAGAACTTGACTCAAACGCAGAATATTCCAGATCATAATCCTTGCATTTAAAAAAAGCAGTTCCACACACCTACTGGCATCTTTTGAATAAGACTTTGAATGTACCCCTCAATAATAAAATCTTCACTCGAGGGAATTAAACTAATTTTCTTTAATATTTTTTGGTATCGTCATCCCTCAGCCATTTATTCCAAGAAAAACGAACTGCTTATTTCACTAAAAATTAAGAATGATAGTTGCTAGTTTACAAAATGATACTGGCCTTCATCTGTCAGGGTATTGAGTATAGATGCTGGGATGCAATAAAAAGGATGCTGGTTTATACCAAAGATAGACACTGAAGGGTCTCAACCTGAAACGCCACCCATTCCCTTCTCTCCAGAGATGTTGCCTGTCTTGCTGAGTTACTCCAGCATTTTTGTGTCCATCTTAAGCTATTGAACACAGTGGGAAATGCATTTACTCCAGTTAGTTGACAAGAAGAACAAGAGTCTAACGATCCTTTGGACCGCACTGCCATGGGTGAATGCAAACACCAGTCTTTGCGGGTTCTCCTTTCAAGTGGAAAAATAACTGATCAGCGCAATCAAAGTTGGTGTTAACAATATTGATGGAAAATGTAAAAGCTATTTTTTTGCAGTTGCTGAATCAACACTCGTCCGTTCTGAACATGGTAGCCAGAGTACAAGATTGTATACTGGTTGAGAACATCCTTTAACGAACATGTCGCATTATCACTCACCGTGTAGAGCCTCCGCTGTTAACAACTCAGGAGCAATTTATATAAAATTTGATTTATGCAAGACACCACAAATTTGGAAGAGTATAGAGATTTCAAATGGTTTCTGGGTGGACAGGGGGTGCAAGAAATAGGAAGCTGCCAATGAAGGTCATGGAGCCATTTGAGAACAATGGTTAAAAACAACTACAAAAACCAAAAGGAAAAAAATCACCTCAGAAAACAATGAAGGTTCGTGATCACAGGTGTTAAGTGTCAAGGACTAGACAGTAACGTCTGAGACAGGGACAATGATGGATTGTCTGGTTATTTTAATGTTCAATGATGACACCGAGGTTGCAAACTGCCTAGTTTCGCCTTAAACACTGGTCAGAGAAAGTGTGGCTGGTAACAGAATTGCAACAGGAATCCAAGACAATGGGTTTTAGGGCCTGTCCCACTTGCCGATTTTTTCCGGCGACTGACGTATCAGCTCACCGAAAAAGTTGCGGCGTGATGACGCGCATCAGTGTTTTTTCAAGTGTTGCGACTTTTTTTTTTGTTGCCGCTGGATTTTGAAACGGTCAGAATCTTTTGGCGACACTGCTATGATGCCGGCAGTTGCCGAAAAAAATCGCCAAGTGGGACAGGCCCTTTAGTCTTCCCAATGATCAAGTGAAGTAAATCTCGGACATAAATCATTGTGTGGTGGGTGGAGTTTTTAAGTAAGGAATAGATTGGTTAAATTGGTTATTAGGGAACAGATTGGATAACAATAGGAGTCAAGAAACTGACGCCAGGAAATGTACACGGCTGTGAGGGGAATGAATGGCCAGATTGTGCATAGTCTTGGCTCTTCATTATATCATAACAATGATACAGACTTGAACAGAACTGACAAATGCCAGGGGAGTTGAGAATACCAATTTGTGTCATCAAGATAAATTTGACAGAGCAAGGAAACAAGGATCCAAAACAAAATGGAAGCCAATGGAAGTTGTCATAACACTTTGTTGCAAAATACTTTCTGCTTAAGATTGGGGCCTTTCGTTGATTACTTCAATGCTCAACCGTAATTATATCTTGTACGGAAACCAAGCAGTTCACATTACTGGGCTTGCCTGCCCAGAGTAGGAGTCGGAGGACAGAGGACCGGTAAGCAGACCGGCTACAGGAGGTAGTGCATTCAAGGGTGAAGTGGGCCACTGGGGGCCATGCAACAGCCTGGGACTAGGCTGGATCGGCTGCCGATGCCAGAGTCCGGGCGCAGCATGGATGACATGTGGCCTACAGCGGTGGAGCAGCGGCAGAGGACACCAATGGTGACGCTTGGACAGGCCGACCCTGCAACACCGCCAGGACAATGGGCCTTCATGGTCAGGTCAAGAATCCAGCAGTTATAAACTGGGATTTGAAAATGGGAACAATTTTGTGACTCTGCATACCGTCTCAGAGTACATTTGTATTGTAGCTGAGATGCTAATCTACGATACATCCAAGTCCTAATGTTAAGTGATACGTGCAAAACTGTATGCAGAAATGTATTTCACTGAAAGTGACAAATAAGTACCATTGAGCCATTACTCCGTACGTGGATATATTGAACATTCAGATTTGACAGGTAACATCCATGCCACCTAAGTTGCCAAAAATATACCCACCAAGGGCCGTTTTTAACCTCCACAAAGTTCCCTTAAATGATTTATATTTTTGATTTGGGCTTACTTTTGAAATTCTTTCACAAAGAATCTCGGAATATGGCAACACAACAACGGTTTGAAAGAATTGCTGCCAGTAGCCAAAATGCTTCAAGGCAGCTACCTTTCAACAACTACAGATGGGTAGTAAACTGGACATTGCCAGCTTTGCACTCACTCTGAGGACACAAAAGGCTGCCCCAATTACATTAAAAAAATGCAAGTTACATTATTTCCAATGTTTTGGCGCTGCCGACAGATGACGACCCACAATTGCCATATGCACGGCTCTGGCGCGTGTCACGGTTACCTGAATAGAAACAGAGGCATTTGCTTACACAAGCATGTAAACTCGGTCACCAAATTCATACACACTTTCTTGTGAAGCAACGGGCGATCACTGGTCTAATCTGGTAGTGCAATGGAGATCCTGACGACACTTTATCCTGGTTTGTACTAAGGAGCTTCATTATATTTCAATTATATATTGGGTACTT
Source organism: Raja brachyura (assembly GCA_963514005.1). The sequence continues at coordinate 5,953,354 of OY740792.1, read as the reverse complement.
CACGTTTTGTAAGTAAACATACCTTACATAAGGTTGTGTGCACTAGATGGAAAGGGGGACTGCATTTCATTGATTCCTCATAAGTCAAGTCATTTTTATTTCTATAGCACATTTAAAAAACAACTTTCGTTGGCCAAAGTGCTTTACATTGGTGGAGGTACTAACGTTATACAACATAACTGCCAGATATTGGGGATGAGGGGAGACCTGATATTAATACAAAAAATTGAGATTCAGGGTAGACAGCTAGGACCTCTCTCTCAGGGTGGCAATGTCAAAGACTAGTCGACTTTAAAGTCAGAGGATTAAGGTTTATAAATAGATATACGGGGCTTTTTAAAATAAAACAGTGGGAGCTGGCAGGGGTGGTGGTTGAGGCAGATATGATAGTGGCGTTTGTGAGGATTTTAGCATAGAGAGATACGAATTATGTGCAGGCAGATGAGACCAGTTTACCCTGGCATCGTGTTCGGTACAGCCACTGCAGGTCAAAGAGTCTGTTCCTGTGCTGTACTGTACTATGGTTGTTATATACAACTATAAATGATATGTATATTATATATAATAGACAGGTTGGTATGATTATATATAGACCAAAACACATTCACAATGATAAAACTATTCTTGGATTGGGACTTGGTAGCAAAGATGAAGTTTCATGATTACCTGGATGGCTAGAACCCTTTAAGCCGAAGAACTCTTCAAAAATACCTTGATTAGATAATTGAAGATGAACACCAGTTTTACTACATGACAATACAAGGCTGTTCTGTCCAAAGCACATTCCTTAAGTTGGGACAACCAATGTCTTACTTATTTATGCATGGGATATAGACATACACCATCCAAAGTCCAGAGATTACTTTGCACGTTCCCAATTGCCTGGCTAAATTCGGCAGCTTTAAGTCAAGTTAATTATATTGTCACGCAGTGAGATCCACGTAGAATGAAAAAGTTGCTTACAGCAGCAACATTGGCGCAGACTCTGACAAATACAAATTATTCAAAAATCTGAGAGAGAAAGAGACTGCAAAGATGGTCATTAGCACAGCACACACTTGCTGGAATTTAGAAGATTGAGGGGGGATCTTATAGAAACTTACAAAATTCTTAAGGGGTTGGACAAGCTAGATGCTGGAAGATTGTTCCCGATGTTGGGGGAGTCCAGAACAAGGGGTCACAGTCTAAGGATAAAGGGGAATTCCTTTAGGACCGAGATGAGGAAAACATTCTTTACACAGAGAGTGGTGAGTCTCTGGAATTCTCTGCCACAGAAGGTAGTTGAGGCCAGTTCATTGGCTATATTTAAGAGGGCGTTAGATGTGGCACTTGTGGCTAAAGGGATCAGGAGGTATGGAGAGAAGGCAGGTACGGGATACTGAGTTGGATGATCAGCCATGATCACATTGAATGGCGGTGCAGGCTCGAATGGCCGAATGGCCTACTCCTGCACCTATTTTTCTATGTTTCTATGTTTCTAAAAAAAATGATACGTCCATTGTAGTGCAAGAGGTGGCCAATTGTGCTTTCTTGTTTGGTAGGATTAGGTTTTGGAGGACGGTTCAAGAACCTGATGGTTGTAGGAAAGTAGCTGTCCCTGAACCTGGTGGTGTGAGACCTCAGGCTTCTGTACCTCCTGCCTGAGCAGAGGGCATGCCCAGACGGTGGGGATCCTCGATGATAGATGCCATCTTCATGAGGCATCGCCCTGTGCAGATACTTCCCATGGTGGGAGGGCTGTGCCTGTGATAGATCGCTCTAACCCCTTGCGCTCTCATGCTGCCATTGCCCTACCAGGCCATGATACAACCAGACAGGATGCTTTCTGCAGGGACATCTGGAGAAATGTTAGAATATTTGGCAACATGCCAAATTTCTTTACAGTAGATATGTTGAAATGTCTTTTATGTGATCAGCCTGAGATGATCATGCCCAGAATTTGACACAACTCTCTCTGCCGCTGAGCAGTTAGTGCTTGCTTGGCCATTTGGAAATAATCAAAAGGATAGCAACAATGATGTGTCTACAATCACAATAAGGCCAGATTAGCCAAAGGCAAATTGGAATCCAACACTTTGTTTTGCATGAAATATGGATTTCCGTCAATAGACAATAGACAATAGGTGCAGGTGTAGGCCATTTGGCCCTTCGAGCCAGCACCGCCATTCAATGTGATCATGGCTGATCATCCCCAATCAGTACCCCGTTCCTGCCTTCTCCCCATACCCCCTGACTCCGCTATCTTTAAGAGCCCTATCTAGCTCTCTCTTGAAAGTATCCAGTGAACCTGCCTCCACCGCCCTCTGAGGCAGAGAATTCCACAGACCGTCACCTTGTTAACCATTCTAACTGATCTACCAAAGCATAAACCAACTGGAAGGAGGAATACCAAAAAGCCTTAACATTAAAAAACAGAAGAAATTGGGTCGCCAAACAATTATTTTTTTCCCCATTCCTCATCAAATTGAAATAGCTTTTGAAAAGATGTGGCTGAACAACGTACCGAGCCAAGGTCTTGACATCCCTTTGCATCTTTTTACGTACGCAAAGTGACATATTGCATTAGCTTGCTTGAAGTCACGCACCATACTTGACATTTCAACGCCAAGGATCAGTTTGTAACCCCCTGCCAGGAACCATCACAGATTGGAGCTCCTACAGAGCAAATCAATTCCATTCTGTTCACTGATTCAGCATTCGAGAGAGATTGGGCTGCTGCGAATTGAATAGCATCCAAAAAGGTTGAATTTTTCATATCACGTCTCTCACCAACAGTGAATTTTCATGGTTACAGACTTGTGCAATTCATCTCCAGCAGACAGACAGACCATGGTCTCTGACAAGCTAGGGCGTAGTCCCCATCTCCCAATCTACCCCATTGTGGACCTTGCACTTTAAACCTGCAACTCTACCACTATAATGCTGTGACACTATATTCTGTACTTTGGTATTTTTCACGACTTGAGTGAAATGATTTGATTAGATAGCGCAAGTCTTTTTGCTGTATCTCGGTACACATAACGATAATAATAAACTAAATCAAACTGTCAGAGTAAGGCCCAGCACAAATTGCAGGAACATCACCTCATATTTCGCTTGGGTAACTTACACCCCAGCGGTATAAACCTTGACTTCTCTAACTTCAAGTAGCCCTTGCTTTCCCTCTCTCTCCACCCCCTCCCCCTTCCCAGTTCTCCTACCAGTCTTACCATGTCTGACTACAGTTTATCTCTGTACCGCCCACTCCCCTGACATCAGTCTGAGGAAGAGTCTCGACCCGAAACGTCACCCATTCCTTCTCTCCAGAGATGCTGCCTGTTCCGCTGAGTTACTCCAGCATTTTGTCTATCCACACTAATCTAATCTAGCTTTATTCTCTACATATGGTTCATAATTCCCCCATATCCTACTGCTCGCCTACATGGTGAAATTTACAGCAGCCAATTAACCTGACAACCCACACGTTTTGGGTCACAGAGAATGTGCAAACTCCACACAGACAGCACCCATCAACAATTTTAGTCAGTTCATTAATTTATGACAATGATATAACCTATTAACTAAAAAAGAAAAGTCAGATAACTGTCAGGTTAATTGGCTGCTGTAAATTTCGCCATGTAGGTGAGCAGTAGAATGTGGGGGAATGACAGAAAGGTTCAGTGTGGGAATGGGAGGGGGAGTTCAAGTGTTGAACAACCGGGAGATCAGGTCGGTTTAGGCGGACTGAGCGGAGGTGTTCAGCGAAACGATCACAGAGCCTGCGCTTGGTCTCGCCTGGTGATTAGTGTAGAGTTAGTCTAATGCGTGGTTGATGCTTGGCGTGGACTTGGTGGGCCAAGGGTCTTACTTTTTTGCCTTATCTCCCCATCTAACTGAAAAAGTTCACTTAAAAAGATAGACAAAGTACAAATACTTAAGACCATACAAAGCTTTAATTTAACGTCTGACGGGTGTGGACCTAGAGACCCAGAGGCAACAGTTTCACGTCTGAATCTCCAGCAACACACACAAAGAAATACCAGAGAACTCAAGCTTATATACGTACAGATATAAAACAAATTGCATGATGTAATGTACAAAAAAAATCATCATCCACCTCCAAATATGGAGTTGTTTTTCACTCTTTGCCAAAAACCAGACACCCCAATGGCATCTTCTGGGCCCCTTCTTATCTGAGTAACCTCTTCAACTTACCTAAAAAACCTTGTAAGAGAGCTGTGAACTATTCAACTTAAGTTAAAAAAAACCCTTGTCAGGATGTGTGTTGTCCAAATCCCATCATTCATTACAGTTGGCCTTTTACAACAGGAAAGCTTAAATATGACACCAATCAATTAATAACCAACTCTTTCATAACAAGGTGCAACAATTTACCCCTGCGATGACAAGTGCCCCAACTTGAATATATCTGTCATAAATGTATTCCGATAAAATGCACTTTCACAGGACCTAAAAGTTTAATTAATAATTCACCTTATGGAGGCGTACATTTGAACAATTAAATAGTTGAATTCATTAGGTGTTTTTTTTTTGCTTTATCTTGTCTGATTTTTATTTATTTATTTATTGGCAAAAATCTGAGCTTCCTCCACAAAGCTTTCATCATTTAGAGGCATCTACTTTAGATCTGTTTAGGTACCTAAAATAATACAAGATCATGTGCTCATGTCCTCCAAATCACAGTGGAGTGTTTTCCACGATTTGAACATTTTAGCCTGATTAGCGAGGAATACTCCGCACTTTGGTAAAGGTGATAAAGGATGATCTTTGATTTACTTTTTGACATTCATGTGGTGCTTTATTCAACACGCCTTAACTATAGTGAGGTGAAAAAAGGGGAACCAAAATCATATAACCATATAATACCATATAACAGGCGCTCTCAGCCCTTCCAGTACGTGCCGAACATTTATTTTCCCCTAGTCCCATCTACCTGCACTCAGACCATACCCCTCCATTCCCTTCCCGTCAATTATTTCTTAACAGTTTTTGCTTTAAAATATGCACTTGAGTAGATGCTTCATATGGATAATATTTTTTACACCTCCTGACAGAATGATAAATCATTCACAATGCCTTATTTTTCAAGTACAGCATTAATACCCCATGAGTGACATTAAAGACGTTTCTGAAACCATTATTTAACACGTTGAATGAGATTATATATATCTAAAATCATTCCGACTGCCAGATTTTCACAACCACAAATCTGAGTTGGTACCGAAATGGCAATAGGCCTACTGCGCTCTACCACAGCTAGTTTCTAAACTCAAAACCCAAAATTCATTTGATATTTTAACCATAACATCTGGCACTGAATGGAATATGTGAGCCTGCAGATTCCCAGCCAAGTAGTACGACATCCCAGCTTAGAAATACGCGAGTCCTTCAACATTGCCAGGTCAATATATTAGAATGTTTTTATTTTAGAGCCTATACTGGATGAGACAGCTTTTATAAGTTTAGTTTAGAGATAGAGAGCGGAAATACGCCGTTCGGCCGACCAACTAGTAATCCCCGCATATTAACACTGCCTTGTATACATTAGGGACAATTTTACACTTATGCCAAGCCAATTAACCTTCAAGCCTGTGCATCTTTGGAGTACGAGAGGAAAGCGAAGATCTCAAGAGAAAACCCATTCAGGTCACAAAGACAATAGACAATAGACAATCGGTGCAGGAGTAGGCCATTCGGTCCTTCTAGCCAGCACCGCCATTCAATATGATCATGGCTGACCATCCCCAATCAGTACCCTGTTCCTGCCTTCTCCCCATACCCCCTGACTCCGCTAGGAGAAGGTATAAATTCCGTCCAGACAGCCCCCGTAGTCAGGATCGAACCCAGGTCTCTGGCGCTGCAAGGCAGTAGCTCTACCGTTACGCCACCGCGTCGCCCACATTCCTGCTTGTTAATTTCCAAAGTATCGTTTAAGCGGGTTTCAAGTTCCCAATTGAAATTGGCTACAACTCGATTTGACTGGGAACCAGAAAGTAGTATCACAAATACAATGTTCATCCAGCGAGCATAATAGTGTTCGTGAATTCATCACCTGCATTATATCCAATGTGTAATGGAAGTATGTGTTATAGCTGGACTACCTGTATCAGACATCTTTGCTGTATAATTCAGTTAGGTTGGCACTTACCTCCGAATTAGGAAGTTGAGTTTAATTCCATTCAGGAGCCTTGGGCATAAAAGAAATCGAGGTTGACGTTCCAGCAGAGCATTGAACAGAGATGTATTTGGGCATAAAATGAAAACCCAACATGATATCTGTTCTGAATCCAACTTACGCGATTTTTTCGTCAACTTGCCGGCATCCGTCATAGTCGCAGCAGGTCTCTGAAAATGTCCAACATGTTGAAAATCCAGCGGCGACCAGAACAAGGTACGACACTTTGGGCGACTACTCGTGACCATACAGGCTTTACCCCGCGACATTTCGCCTGTATGGTCGTGAGTAGTCTCTCAGTCATCCAAAGAGTCGTAGTGTCATTCTGGGCACTGCTGAATTTTCAACATGTTGAAAATTTTTGGCGACCTATGACGGGTGCCGGCAGTCGCCGAAAAAGTCGCGTAAGTGGGACAGGCGCATTAGATTCGGGTCAGGGAGTTAGGTTCTAGCACCGACAGAATGTGGTGCCTCTAGGGGTGCAGTCTTTCATAATTGGAGAGCTTATCAGAATTACAGTCATACAGCACGGAAACAAGCCCTTACTCGGCCATGAAACCCGACAAAAATACCACATCTAAGCTGACATAAACAAGGAACGATAGAAGCTGATTTGCAGAAAAGGACACAAAAAGTGCTGGACTAACTCGGCGGGTCAGGTGAGAACATGGACAGGTGACGTTTGGATTGGGAGAAGAGTCCTGACCCAAAACGTTCCAACCGGAAACGTCACCTATCCATCTTCTTCTGAACTGCCGAGTTACTCCAGCATTTTGTATCCTTTTCCATCTGAGCTAGTCCCATTTGCCCATATTTAGTCCATCTCACTGTAAAACATTCCTATCCATGTGGGTACACAAAAAGCTGGAGAAACTCAGCAGGTGCAGCAGATTCTAAGGAGCGAAGGAGATAGGCGACGTTTCGGGTCAAGACCCTTCCTCACCCATTCCTATCCACGTACCTGTCCAAGTGTCTTTTAAATGTTATTGCACTCTCAGCAACCACCACCTCTGGTCGCTCTGTCCATGAATCCTCCACCCTTTTGAGTTAAATAGTTGCTCCTCAAGAGAGAGATAAAAGTCCACGGCATGAAAGAAAATGGTACCACAAGTTCCCTGGCCAATGTTTATCTTTCAATCAATGTCACAAACAGATCACCTTGGCAGCCTTGTTTAAGAAAGAACTGCAGATGCTGGAAAAAAAATCGAAGGTGGACAAAAATGCTGGAGGAACTCAGCAGGTGAGGCAGCATCTATGGAGAGAAGGAATAGGCGACGTTTCGGGTAGCCTATTCCTGCTCTCCATAGATGCTGCCTCACCCGCTGAGTTCCTCCAGCATTTTTATCTACCTAAGCAGCCTTGATGCAAAGAGCCTTCATGTTTCAGCTATTTCAGCTTATTTTTCTTTCTTCGTTTCTCTTTTGTAGGAATTGTAGGTACTTTATGTGCACTTTTATCGCCAAGTACTTCAGTCAGCCAGAGCTGTGCAGGACGCTTTATAGTCATATATGCAACTCTGCCTTGCAACTTTTAAAGTCCAGTCTTAACCTTCAGGAGAAAAGTTGTGTATTTCCCTTGAGTGAATGAGTTTCAGCGAAACTGCCCTTGAACAGCTTAGTTCTAATGTTAAGGCTCTTCTTGGACTCCTCGTTCTCACTAACCACAAAAAATTAGATATATTTATCCTGCCAACTCCTCGAAGCATCTTAAATACTTCAATTAGTTCATTGCCAAATCTTTTATGGTCAAAAGGATTACAAATCCTGTCAGTATTATCCAAAATACCATCTAACTGGAGCTTTATTTCATTATTGCATCCCAGCCCTTATGTATGAAGGCGTTGCACCATCCCACTTGCCTGTGGACTTTTCTGAACCTCTCCAATAGCTTATAGATAGGCTCCTTCAGTTCCTAACTTCCAGAGAACTCGACATTGAATGCTATCCTGCCAAAAATAAGTAATCTGCTTGCGGTCATACTTGGGAGACGTAGAGACTGCAGATGCTGGTTTACACAAAAGGACACAAAGTGCTGGAGTAACGGATCAGGGAGCATCTCTGGAGAACATGGATAGGTAACGTTTCGGGTCAGGATCCTTCTTCAGACTTGGAAGCACACTTTGCTGTTCCAATTGCCCAGCTAAAGGAAGGATGCCATTAAACAAGAAAGGGTACAGAAGAGAGTCATCACATTGTTACCTGGACTTGTGGGCTTGAGTTATTCGAAGAGGTTGGATGGGTGGGACCTTTTTTCTTTGGAGCTTAGGAGGCCGAGGAATGCCATACGGAATAAATCATGAGGGGCATGGAGAAAGTGAACATTCAAATGTAGAGAATTTAAAAACTAGAGGTGCACCCGGGCCAACTCATCATTCACCCAGCCACGGCCGAGTAGGTCAACGAATTGTCGTCAGGCATTTGTCCCGTATTTTGTCCCTTACTTGGGAGTGAGAAAGTTGGCAATCGTTGGAGAACGTTGGTGCAGATGGGCCGAATGGTTTGTATCTGTGCTGCATAGCTCCATTAATCTATTATAAAAATGCAATGCTATTAGCCTGGAGGGCAGGTTCTGTGATGAAATGAACAAAGGATATGTTAGGCTGGGAAACAATGCATTTCTCCAAACATCCAGGGAATTTGACTGCAGGCTTCGGTGTTCGGCCTGGACAGGCTGCAGGCAAAGAACTAACAAATGCAGAGTACTGGGGCAGCGACAGAGATTGTAGTGGTGTGGGGGAGGGGGGTGGATGGATAAAACAGGAGGCACCAAGGGTCAAGAATCACTATTAAAGGATTTGTGTCCATTTTAATCCTAATGCCCTGAACAATATCTATGTTACAAAATCCATCTAGTCCTTCCAAAGCACGGAATATGCAGCGGATTACATTTCAGCAAATCACACAGGCAACAATGTCCTTAAGGAGAACATAAATGGAGAAGTGGTTCAGCGGGACAGGCAGCATCTCTCGGAGAGAAGGAATGGGTGACGTTTTGGATTGAGACCCTTCTTCACAATGAAGAATTTGGTGGGAGATTGCAACCTTCACGTGGTCCGCCCTGTTTCGACAAATGCTATCAACCCAGTGCGCACAATCAAATAAGATCAGAACAAGTTGTCCTACAGCTTTAGGCTGTGCACGCCAGACGCAAGAAGAAAAAGAATGAAGAATTGAGACCCTTCATTCATTCTACATTCTGATGAAGGGTCTCGATCCGAAACGTCACCCATTCCTTCTCTCCAGAGATGCTGCCTGTCCCGTTGAGTTACTGCAGCATTTTGTGTCTACCTTTGATTTAAACCAGCATCTGCAGTTCTATCCTACACATAAATGGGGAAGTGGACTGATTCAGAGTTAATAAGACAGCAGGCTAGGCAGATTTAAAAAAAAAGAAGAAATATTTGCATGGGTTACACAAAAAGCTACCCTCGATTCTCCAGCATCTGCAGTTCCTTCTTTAACACAGATATATTTGCATGACAGATCGAATACCATTGATACACTTACACGAAGCACAAAGAAGGATGAATTATAATTTGGGAGGCATGCAGGTACTGAGATGCAGGTGTAGCCTCGAATACATGACCAATATCAGGGATGGCAAAGTGTGAATGAAGAGGACAACTCTGTGCACAAATGTAGGCCTGTGGGAAATGAGGAACGATAGACGCATACACGTATATATATATATATATATATATATAAAATCCGTGGAACGCACAAGTGAAACAATATGGAAAGAACTAGCTAATTCAGGGTAGCAGATTGCTAATTGGTATCGGTGCTGAATCACCACACTACGAGCAGACAGATAAAGATGCTCAGTTGGGCAAGGATGGTGTTGGAAAATCATAATGTACCTGTCACGGGGGACTTGAACATCCCACAGGTGAAACATACAGATGAGGACAGACGTTGAGGGAAGAGCAAGAAAACAAATGCGCAGAGACAGTCAGGGATCGCTTCCTCGCGCAATAGAAGATGGTGGCAGAAAATCGTCATAGCAACTTACTTTAGCTTAGAGATAAAGCGTGGAAACAGACCCTTCGGCCCACTGAGCCTGCGCCGAGTAGCGATCCCCATACACTAGCACATTCGTACATGCTGGGGTCAATTTACAAGCTTTACCGAAGCCAATTAACCTGCAAAGCAGCACGTCTTTGGAGTGTGGGAGGAAACCGGAGCACCCAGGGAAAAGCCACGCGGTCACGGGGAGAACGCACAACCTCTGCACAGACAGTACCCGTAGTCGGGAACAAACACGGGTCTTTGGCGTTGTAAGGCAGCAACTCTACCCCTGCGTCAGGGTGCTCAGCTACTCATCCGAACACACCGCAGCAAGGATTCCCTACTCTGAGGCCTTCAAATAAGGTACATTAAAATAATGATGCCTCCAATTGATCCTCCAAGTCAAACGCTGGTCCATCTTGGAAATCCACTCGTCTTTTGTTCATTGACACTAGGTCTCATTATTACCACCCTGCCAATTACCAACATTGTAAGAGCACTTTCATAGATTATACAGCACAGAAACATGCCGTTCTGCCCAACTCATCCACGGCAACCAACCCGAGCTACTCCCGTTTGCCAGTAAGTGGCTCATAACCATCTGATCCTTTACAAAGCACCTGTTGCAATTGCACACGAATCACTTCCGCTGACATCTCATTCCCTTAGGCAAAAAGTAGCCCCTTGGGTTCTTATTAAATCTCTCCCTCCAACCCCCCCCCTCACACGTTAAAACTAAAGGGCACAGATTTGTGAGGGGAAGATTTAATAGGAACCCAAGGGGCAAAGAGTCTGATCATGCACCTTGTCTACGCCTCTCAGTTTTACAGACCTCTGTAACCATACAGCAGTCCGGGGGCTCCAATGTCAAGACCCGGAGCGCGGCCTTGCATCGCCCGGCGTGGCATTAATGGCCGCGGGACTTGCCAGAGCCCGCCGGGGGCTTTGACATCGGGAGAAGAATGGAGAGCAGGGGAGAGACAAGACTTTGCCTTCCATCACAGTGAGGAGGAGATTCGCTGTGATGGATGTTTGTGTAAATTGTATTGGTTGTGTGTCTTGGTACTTTTCTTCTTGTATGACTGCAAAAACCAAATTTTGTTTGAACTTCATTTGCGGTTCAAATGACAATAAACAGTATTGTACTGTATTCAAGGTGACAGTCTACCAATGCAGGATGACCTAGGATAACATGCCCCCTGAGAGAATTAGATACAAAATGGCAACTGCATGAGCTTCTACATAATTATGAAAATACTATTTTGTTTAAAAGCACGATGAATTTGCCATATCATTACTTTCCTAATGCATAGAGTCACTACCTTCTCAATGCAGGGAGGATTGGGTTAACATACGAGGAGCATTTGAAGGCTCTGGGCCTGTACTTAGTTTAAAAGGATGAGGGGCCATCTGGACTCTCTGGGCCAGAGTTTAGAAGGATGAGGGGTCAGAGTTTAGAAGGATGAGGGGGAAATCTCATTGAAACCTACCAGACAATGAAAGGGCTAGAATGGTCTTGGAAAGGATGTTTCCTGTAATGGGAGAGTCTAGACTCAGAGGGCACTGACTGAGAATAAAATAACCTCTTTAGAATGGAGATGAGGAGGGATTTCTTTAGTTAAGAGAGTGGTGAATCTGTGCAACCCAAGGCTACAGAAGGCCATGGGGGTCAAGACATTGGGTATTTTTAAAGCCGAGATTGATAGGCGCTTGATGAGTAAGGGCACCAAAGGTTAGGGGGAGAACGCAGCAGATTGGAGTTGAGGGGGAAAAATAGATCAGTCATGATTGAATGCCAGTCAACTCGATGGGATGAATGGCGTAATTCTGCTCCTCAGCCTTATGGTCTAAAGTCACCAGAATATCTCCAAATCATGGTGTGTGGGTGTGGGTGGGTGGGTGTGTGTGTGTGTGTGTGGGTGTGTGGTGTGTGTGTGTGTGTGTGTGTGTGTGTGTGTGTGTGTGTGTGTGTGTGTGTGTGTGTGTGTGTGTGTGTGTGTGTGTGTGTGTGTGTGTGTGTGTGTGTGTGTGTGTGTGTGTGTGTGTGTGTGTGTATATATATATATCAAAGTCAGATGAGCAACAGGCTGCAACCCTTTAACAACAGTGCACCTACCTCTTGACAGTATCGCAATATTCCTTCTTTTGTGCCAAAGCAGCTGTTCATTCCAGAGGGATCAGAAACCCACTTGCCGGTCTGTACATTGACGTGCATGTTCAGCTTGCCACAGAACATGGCAATTTGGGGTTCCGTTGCCAACAATCCAGCGCTTCCATCAGTTGGAACCTAACAAACAGAATATTGATTACTAATCGAGAAAACTGCAGAATCAGAGGATCTTTCGAAGTAACATACAAAAGCCACATCATTTCTTGGAAAAGGACGTCGGTTCGCGGGAACTGCTCCCCTGACTCCGCTATCTTTAAGAGCTCTATCTAAGTCTCTCTTGAAAGCATCCAGAGAAATTGGCCTCCACTACCTTCTGAGGCAGAGAATTCCGCAGATTCACAACTCTCTGGGTAAAAGTTTTTTCTCATCTCTGTTCTAAATGGCCTATCCCTTATTCTTAAACTGTGACCCCTGGTTCTGGACTCCCCCAACATCTGCAACATGTTTCCTGCCTCTAGCGTGTCCAATCCCTTAATAATCTTATATGCTGTATTGTATGCAGCGGCGCCCGCATATGTAATATATGTTTAATAAACTTTTCACTGTACACTTGACAATAAACTAAACTCAAACTCATATGAAGAAATAATTTTATTGTGTGTGCAGTTGCATATGTGATAAATAAACCTCCATTGAACCATTCAAAACAGTTTGAACACAGGTCCAAATTGCAAAGAAATAAAGAGAAGGTCAATAACAGGCAAACAATTGCTTTAAAAAACCGCCTGGAGTTCTGGTACAAATCTGCGACCCAATTAAAGGATTTATGACAGTAGCTGGAAATAGTGAATGCTCCCTATTGAGAAAAGTGTTCTGAGCCAGTTTCGTAATGTAAGAATGCTGAGTAAACCTTTCCAAAATACATTGTGATATTTATTAAGTGAAACTGAAAGACGATGCAGAATTCCACAGTAGTCCAGCCAAGATTGGTCAAGACTGGCCCAAAATGAGTCTCAACTCTTTGAACAGGAATTAAGTTAATCTTATCTTTCCACCTTTAATCTTATGTTTCTACAGGCCTTCTGAAAGCTCTGATTAAACGGCTTCTGGTTCTTTGAGGTGTTTAAAGGTTCGTGTCAATTTTGCTTTATTAGCCTTTGGTTATCAAACCTTCAACCACTGGGATCAGCGACTCTTTGCAACAGTAGCTGCACATGATAACGATAAACACTGCAATATTGTTGCACCCTTCCCAGAAATCCCCTTTGTGCAGCCCATTGGCCTCCTCCACCTTCTCTGCGACCTAGACTAAATTTTCCTCCCTCAATTCTGACGATCCTCAGAGCTAAAACATTAACGCTACCTTTCTGCACATTATGCCTCGTATTTCCCCCCAACATTTTCTGTTAAAAGTTTGCTATTGGATGACTCTAATTTTCACTTCCACGTTAATCGCCGAGCAAAATCTTCATACATTCATAAATTCGTGCAATAATTAGACCATTTGGCCCATCAAGTCAACCCCGCCATTCAATCATGGCTGATCTATCTTTCCTACTCAACCCCATTCTCCCCGAGTCCCATACTGTCAATCTCCAACATAAAAATATCCCATTGACTTGGCCTCCACAGCCATCTGTTGAATGAATTCCACAGATTCAGCACCCTCTGACTAAAGAACGTTATCTTCATCTCCTTTCTAAAAGGTACGTCCTTTTATTCTGAGGCTCGTAGACTCTCCCGCTAGTGGAAACAGCCTCTCCACATCCTCTCCAGGGATCATTCTTGTAAATCTCCTCAGGACCCTTTCCAACGCCAGCACATCCTTCCTCAGATATGGGGCGCAAAAACTGCTCACGATACTTCCAATGCGGTCTGACCAGTGCCTTATAAAGCCACAGGAGGAACATCCCATTTTCTATTGGTCTATTCTCTTTACTGGTCTAACCTCACATTCCTGGAAACATTCAAGTAAACATTGAAATGCTAAATGCATCATTTCCTGCAAATATTTATTTAGAAATAAACATACATGTACAGCCCAAGTAAATCTATTTTGGGTGGTAAACAGTTCAAAACGTTTCATGACCTCCACAACACATAGCACTTTTGTGACTTGTTTAACCACTGCCCCAGCCCTTTCACCGAGTACTTCAAAGCAACTACTTATGGATCACAGTTCTTGCACAGAATCAAAAAATAAACTTATTGGTTTTGCCACACGTTTCCCGACCAAAATGCACCATTCCACACTTCCCTGCCTCGAATGTCATCCACCCATAGCCCTCTAGAAATGTATCACCATTTCACTGCAGTTCCAAGCATTTGTGCCAAAGGCATATTTCAAAATTGTGTCATGTCCACTGATATAAATCAACAGTCTAGATCTAACGCACCAGTGCTCCTGGCACTGACGTCAGTGAACATTTCCCTTCAGTCGAGAAACAACCGGCAATTCATCACAAACCCAGTTTCCGACCTGGCTTATTCTACGGTCCGACTTGTGAATTTAAATGTCCACTTGAACAAATACTGCAGCCATGTCCATGACAACACCTTGGGCAAGGGTGTCAAATACAATTTGCCCTTTCATTAGAGTCAGCATCGTGCAGCAGTGAAACAGGCCTGTGTAAGAAAGAACTGCAGATGCTGGTTTAAATCGAAGGTAGGCACAAAATGCTGGAGTAACTCAGCGGGCGAGGCAGCATCTCTGGAGAGAAGGAATGGGCGACGTTTTGGGTTGAGATCCTTCTTCAGACTGATGTCAGAGGAGGGGGCGGGACAAAGATAGAATGAAGGCGGAGTCAGTAAGACTAGTGAGAGAACTGGGAAGGGATAGAGAAAGCAAGGGCTATCTGAAGTTAGAGACGTCAATGTTCATACCGTTGGGGTGTAAACTACCCAAGTGAGATACGAGGTGCTGTTCCTCCAATTTGCGCTGGGCCTCACTCTGACAATGGTGGAGGCCCAGGACAGAAAGACCAAAATCAGTCTGAAAGAACCTGACCCGAAACATCACCTGTCCATGTTCTCCTGAGATGCTGCCTGATCCACTGAGTTACTCCAGCACTTTGTGCCTTTTGTAAACCCGGCACCTGCAGTTCTTTGCTGCTTCTTCCTCAGGCAGCTTGCTCCATATAACTGATTTTGGATGATCGGCTAGAAGGGCTGAATGGCCTACACCTGCACCTATTTTCTATGTTTCTATGTTACTACCACCTTCTGCGAAAAGGTTGCTCCTCAAATTCCTATTACATTTTACCACTCTCACCTTAAACCCATGTCCCCGGTTCTTAATTCCCCTACTCTGGATAAAAGACTGAACTAACCTGTCTATTCCCCTCATGATCTTATACACAAGATGCTACTTTTAAAAATCCACATTCTAGACTTTCGAGCTACAGCGCAGAAACAGGCCCATCAGTCTCTTGAATCCGCACTGATCATCTGCTTTACCACACTATACCACACATGACAATAAATTAAACCCCATACACTAGAACTATCCTACACACTAGGGACAATTATACATTTTTTACCAAAGCCAATTAACCTACAAAACTAAGTCTTTGTCGTGTGGAATAAAATTGGGGCACCCAGAGAAAACCCACGCGGTCACAGGGAGACCGTACAAACTCAGACAGCAACCTGTAGTCAGGATCAGACCCAGGTCTCTGGCGCTGTAAGGCAGCAACTCTACTGCTGTCCAAGGGTCCATCACAATTTTGTCTCAGCTTATTTCATTGAATGCACCACCTCGTACAAGACGACAGGGCCATATTTATCCATTTATATTTCAGTCATGCAAGATCTACAATCTTCAAGTCCTCTGGAATTAGCACTGTCGAACAGTTCAAGGTTACACCTCGGCACTGCAGCTACACGGCAGTGTTTGCATTTACAAAAGTGCGGCGTGGAAGGCAATGAACACACTGCATAGTTTCGAAATTGCAAGGTTATTTGGACCAGAACAACTTTTCTTTCCGATCCAAATTCAAGGGGAGTTACATCACTACACTTTTACAATGTCTACTTATTTTGTGGCAGTCACCTGGAAATGGGAGGCAAATCCCATGGCAAACTATATAATCACAATGTGAAATTGGAGTCCTTGACCATAGCACCTTCAGTTGGATAATGCATTACAAGGAGCTACAATACCTGATGTACAACTCTTCAAAGCAAAGTACATTATCACTTTTCTGAACATAGTTTCACAACGATTTCTAAGCTTGGCTGGTTCCTTGATTGCTTGCCATTGAGACTTATACTCAACAGCACGTCACACTTCCTTGCTTTCGGGCCGCTACGAGACGTCCACGAGCTCCGACGTACCCACTACGTACATTCTATGTACTTAGAAACATAGAAATCAGGTGCAGGAGTAGGCGAGCCTGCACCGCCATTCAATATGATCATGGCTGATCATCCAACTCAGCATCCCGTACCTGCCCTCTCTCCATAACCTCTGATCCCCTTAGCCACAAGGGCCACATCTAACTCCCTCTTAAATATAGCCAATGAACTGGCATAAACTACCCTCTGTGGCAGAGAGTTCCAGAGTTTCCACCACTCTCCTTCTCATCTCGGTCCTAAAGGATTTCCCCCTTATCCTTAAGCTGTGACCCCTTGTCCTGGACCTCCCCAACATCGGGAACAATCTTCCTGCATCTAGCCTGTCCAACCCCTTAAGAATTTTGTACGTTTCTATAAGATCCCCTCTCAATCTCCTAAATTCTAGAGAGTATAAACAGAGTCTATCCAGTCTTTCTTCATAAATCAGTCCTGACATCCCAGGAATCAGTCTGGTGAACCTTCTCTGCACTCCCTCTATGGCAATAATGTCCTTCCTCAGATTTGGAGACCAGAACTGTACGCAATACTCCAGGTGTGGTCTCACCAAGACCCTGTACAACTGAAGTAGAACCTCCCTGCTCCTATACTCAAATCCTTTTGCTATGAAAGCTAACATACCATTCGCTTTCTTCACGGCCTGCTGCACCTGCATGCCTACTTTCAATGACTGGTGTACCATGACACCCAGGTCGCGCTGCATCTCCCCTTTTCCTAATCGGCCACCATTTAGATAATAGTCTGCTTTTTTGTTTTTGCCACCGAAGTGGATAACCTCACATTTATCCACATTATACTGCATCTGCCAAACATTTGCCCACTCACCCAGCCTATCCAAGTCACCTTGCAGTCTCCACGAGTTTGATTTTCTTTAAACTCGGGAGAGCTCTTGAATTACCTCGTACAGTGGGACAGGCCCTTTACATTGCATCTCTCTGGCATTCATCTGACGTTGGCACACACTTTAAAAACAATTCACTGCACAGGATATTCACTGGCTGCTGTCCACGTCACCACTCCCTAGCCTAAGGATATTAAAAGATGGTTTAACTGAGATTCTAACAGGGATAAAATCTGCTCAGGACTTAAATCTTTTGCTTTCACACTCTGAATAACTCAGGAACCTAATGTTCCAAAATGCAATGGGTGTTGCCTTGCATAATACTGGATTAACATTTTGAAACAGACTTCAAAGCCTTTAACCTGCTGGGTGACCCTTTCAAAAAGAGGATTTATTTTACTAACTTCCAATAAATTGTAAAGCATGGATCAACATGATGAAACAATTCCGTTTCACCTGGGCTGCCAGATTTATACACAGACGGGTTTGATTAGCCATATACCATTAGCATTTGTAGAAACAAGGAACTGCAGATGCTGGTTTACAAAAAGAGTGCTGGAGTAACTCAGCGAGTCAGGCAGCATCTCTGGAGAACATGGATAGGTGATGTGTGGGAAGATAAGACACAAATGCTGGAGTAACTCAGCGGGGCAGGCAGAATGTCTGGAGAAGGAATGGGTGACATTTGGGGTCGAGACCTTCTTCAGATCTTTTTTATGGATAGGTGATGTTTTGGGTTGGGACTCAAAAGGTTAAGTTGATGCCGGATTTGGCAAAGATGGGTATGATTAGCCCCTTTTGAAGCATATGTTAGTACTGGTTCAATTATAGTTCCACTGAGACATTGGGTCATAAGGAATAAGAGTTTAATTAGGTCATTCGGCCCATCAAGTCTATTCCGCCATTCAAGCATGGCCGATCTATCTCTCCCTCCTCACCCCATTCCATTCTCCTGCCTTCCCCCCATAACCTCTTGATGCCTGTACCAATCAAGAATATATCTATCTCTGCCTTAAAAATATCCACTGACTTTTCCTCCAGTCTTGTGTGCCAAAGAATTCCACAGGTTCACCACCCTCTCAAGAGACATCGTGAATCTCAAGACTTTACACATCTTTCACTTGAAGGACTTTGATCTACATACAAACACTTCAGGTGCAAATAAATCCAAGAGCTTACAATGTCACCTTGTCATGGTGGAGAAGCTTGCATGGACCTGAGATCCTGAGAGCTGTGCTCCTGGTAGGGCCACCCATGGTGATAAGGTCGAAGGGGAGGTCTCTGACAAAGAGCAATCCAACCAAGCCCTCAACGGTGGAACAGGCGGAGGACGATGGCTGACCTTAGTGGAGCGTCACAACGGCTGGGAAGGCGGATGAAGGCTGCAGCAGAAAAAGGGTCTCCGGTCGCCTTGGACTCCATGCCACTGGATCCTGACCCAGATCTGTCAAGGACCGTGGGGTGTCTGTCTGTGCACCAGTCTCCCCACGTTAAACAAAGTCACACACAGACGTCCTCCCTGTGCACCCTGGAGACACCCATGACCAAAGGCGGCCTAACAGTTGAGTATAGGAGCAAAGAGGTTCTTCTGCAGTTCCATAGGGCCCTCGTGAGACCACACCTGGAGTATTGTGTGCAGTTTTAGTCCCCTAATTTGAAGGAGGACATTCTTGCTATTGAGGGAGTGCAGCGTAGGTTACAAAGTTAATTCCTGGGATGGCGGGACTGCCATATGCTGAGAGAATGGAGCGGCTGGGCTTGTATGCTCTGGAGTTCAGAAGGATGAGAAGGGGATCTTATTGAAACATAAGATTAAGGGTTTGGACACGCTAGTGGCAGAAAACATGTTCCCGATGTTGGGGGAATCCAGAACCAGGGGCCACAGTTTAAGAATAAGGGTTAAGCCATTTAAAACAGAGACGAGGAAACACTTTTCTACACAGAGAGTTGTGAGTCTGTGGAATTCTCTGCCTCAGAGGGCGGTGGAATCCGGTGCTCTGGATACTTTCAAGAGAGAGCTAGATAGGGCTCTTAAAGATAGCAGAGTCAGGGGATGTGGGGAGAAGGCAGGAACGGGGTACTGATTGGGGATGATCAGCCATGATCACATTGAATGGCGGTGCTGGTTCGAAGGGCCGAATGGCCTACTCCGGCACCTATTGCCTATAAGAACATTGTCCAACACAAAACTCATCATAACTGAGCTACAAATTGATCATAATATGGGTCCATACCAGCTTTCGGGATTGGCAAGATTTTGTTTAACAATCTTAATATGACACACTAATTCTGCAACTAATGGAATTAATTGCATATATTTGCACAGTGACATAATGAATGTCACTATAACAATATTTAAGTCAGCAGTGTCGTTTTGTACTCCAAGGATAACGATCCCACGCCAGAAATGACCCAGTTCACAAGATAACCTGCTGAAAATTGCAGCTTCTCCTGTCCCTTTTAGTGTCCAGCTGGCTCAGACAACTTTAAAAGGACTTGTGAATGTTATAAATAGAATGACTTAACCAGATTTTAATTTGGATTTGAGGCATGTGACAGCTAGCCAGGCAGCACAGTGGCATTATGGTTGAAAAAACAACATTTTATCCCTGCGGCAGTTTTACCCGAGGCACTATTCTGGAAACATTCACGGCCTGGTACAGCAATTCCAACACACTGAAACGCACGAGGCTTGCAGGGAAAGGTAGACTCAGCCTTCCCTATGATGAAAGCATTCACATGAAGTGCTGCATCAAGATGGCGGCATGCAGAGTTGCAGATGTAGTCCAGTCCTTCACACAGGCAGCCAGCCAGCAAAATCTCAGACTTGCCCCTCTACGATCATTCCACTTCCTCCCTGCATCCAACCGGCAGGAGGTATGGAAGCTTGAAAGCGCGCACCATCAGACTCAGGGACAGCTTCTTCCCATCTGTTATCAGGTTTCAGAACTGACCTTCCATAAGCTAGGGGACGGCCCATTTAACCTCGACCCCATTGGGAACATTGGATTTTGTCTATGGAACTAAATTACACAGAACTATATTCTGTACTCGGCATCCTCCCCATTGTTCCATTATACTGGAGTTCAACTTGACCGCATTTATGTATATGGTACATCTGATCAAGAGAGTCAAGGGTGTTTTATTGTCATATGTCCCAGATCGAACAATGACATTCTTACTTGCAGCAGCATGATACGATGGAACTTTATTTATCCCAGGAGGGAAATTGATCTGCCAGCAGTCATAAAACACAAGATACATGAAACATGAGATTAAAGTGATGAGTAGAAAGGATTGGGATGTGCAAAGATTGGGGAGGGAGTCAGTATACCCCACGGCCGAAGGGGGGGGGGGGGGGGGGGCACAACAGACTATGTAAACATCTGTTTGGCTAGCAAGCAAAACAAAGCTTTTCATATACTGAATAGGGAATTGAACAATCAGACAGAATAATTCTGAAGAAGGGTCCCGACCCGAAACATCACCCATCCTTTTTCTCAAGAGATACTGCCTGACCGGCTGAGTTACTCCAGCACTTTGCGTCTATCTTCGGTATAAACAAGCATCTGCAGCTCCTTTCTATACAACCAAATTCTTTATATTTCTTTACTCCACGATGGTGCAAGGTTTCTCTTTCAATATGTCAATTTACCAATTTCGCTGTGTTATTGAATCCACAGATACCACGCCTTTTCAAAGAGATCGTACTGGATAATCTAAATTAATTGAG
The DNA here is from genome assembly GCA_963514005.1 of Raja brachyura. The sequence goes on along the minus strand of OY740792.1, from coordinate 5,932,135 downwards.
TGAAAAATCTCATCTCTGATTTGCCATTTCCACTATAATTGTTCGAGAATACTACCAGGAATTTAAAGGAAAACCAGTCAAGGACAAAATAGCAGCACTCCCCAAGCCACTGTATGATAAATAATCTACCTCTTCCGTTGGCATTTGTTTAGCTCAGTTTCCAGGAGATCGGTATTTATACTGCTAAATCAGGCTCTTTCATCCCGGTGGCAAGGTCAGCTCCACTTTTTTTTTACATTCAGGGCTACAATACTCAATCATAAGGCAGCTGACTTCAGAACAGTAAGCTTCAAGAGCCAACACAATGAGGTTCTGATGAAAGGCCGCAAGTCATTGTAAACTTAACAACAGGAAAATGACTCTCACGAGTACTGTTCTGGTCCCTTTGATACTTTCTTCTTTTCTTAAGGTATAACCCAAACTAGAACTTGGAACATCGAACAATACAGAACCGGAACAGGCCCTTTAGCCCACGATGTCTGTGCCAAAGAATGCACAATTAAACTAATCCCTTCTCCCCGCACATCCCCTGCATAAACTGATCAGAATTCCCCTCAACCTTATTGTTAAAGAAGGAACTGCAGATGCCGGAGAATGCAAATCAAAGTTTGCCCAACCCTTCCTTGTAACTAATGCAGGCAGCATCCTGGTAAATGGCCTGTTCCACTGTACGAGTTTACCGAAGAGCTCTTCCGAGTTTAAAAAAAAAATCTAACTCGTGGTAAGTACGTAGAATGTACGTAGCGGGTACGTCGGAATGTCTCTTAGCGGCTCGTAAAGCTAACGGCAGGTACTCGGGAAACGCAGTAAGCTCGTGAGGTTTTTTCAACATGTTGAAAAATGTCCACGAGAGCCCCGAGTACCTACGAGCGGCTATTACCGTAATTCTCCGAGTTGGAATCAGGGGAAACCCGGGAGAACTCTTGAATTACCTCGTACAGTGGGACAGGCCCTTAAAACTCTTCCAAGCAAAGATTAGTTTGGAGCTTTGATGATCTGCAAGTGTGTAAACATCTACAGAATGTCATTAAATATTTAAAAAAATCTTTGTTCTGCCTGACCTTGGGCAGACATAGTTTGAAAGATTGTAAGTTTTATTTTGTTGCTTTAAAAGAATAATAATTTTGAAACACAAGTTTTGATTTAACCCCTTCTGGAAAATCTTCAGAAAACAAACTGCTGACACGTCTTTCCTTTGTGCTAAATATTTAACCAATCCTGTGATTGTCATCTCTGGCTTAACTGTTAGAGATCGAGCAGAGAAACAGGCCCCTCGGCCCAGAGTCCACAACAACCAATGATCACCCCCACACTTTTCTATCTTACACACTAGAGTCAAGTTACAGGAACTAATTAACCTACAAGACTTTGGAATGTGGGAGGCGACCAGAGCCACTGGTGTAAACCCACACGGTCACAGGGAGAACGTACAACGTTCACACATAGAAACATAGAAATTAGGTGCAGGAGTAGGCCATTCGGCCCTTCGAGCCTGCACCGCCATTCAATATGATCATGGCTGATCATCCAACTCAGTATCCCGTACCTGCCTTCTATCCATACCATCTGATCCCCTTAGCCACAAGGGCCACATCTAACTCCCTCTTATAGCCAATGAACTGGCCTCAACTACCCTCTGTGGCAGAGAGTTCCAGAGACCCACCACTCTCTGTGTGAAAAAATTCCTTCTCATCTCGGTCCTAAAGGATTTCCCCCTTATCCTTAAGCTGTGACCCCTTGTCCTGGACCTCCCCAACATCGGGAACAATCTTCCTGCATCTAGCCTATCCAACCCCTTAAGAATTTTGTACATTTCTATAAGATCCCCTCTCAATCTCCTAAATTCTAGAGAGTATAAACCGAGTCTATCCAGTCTTTCTTCATAAATCAGTCCTGACATCCCAGGAATCAGTCTGGTGAACCTTCTCTGCACTCCCTCTATGGCAATAATGTCCTTCCTCAGATTTGGAGACCAGAACTGTACGCAATACTCCAGGTGTGGTCTCACCGAGACCCTGTTCAACTGAAGTAGAACCTCCCTGCTCCTATACTCAAATCCTTTTGCTATGAAAGCTAACATACCATTCGCTTTCTTCACGGCCTGCTGCACCTGCATGCCTACTTTCAATGACTGGTGTACCATGACACCCAGGTCGCGCTGCATCTCCCCTTTTCCTAATCGGCCACCATTTAGATAGTAGTCGGTTTTCCTATTTTTGCCACCAAAGTGGATAACCTCACATTTATCCACATTATACTGCATCTGCCAAACATTTGCCCACTCACCCAGCCTATCCAAGTCACCTTGCATTCTCCTAGCATCCTCCTCACAGCTAACACTGCCCCCCAGCTTCGTGTCATCCGCAAACTTGGAGATATTGCCTTCAATTCCCTCATCCAGATCATTTATGTATATATGTATATCACACGGACAGCAACCATAGTCAGGATTGAATGAGATATCTAGCACTGCAAGGCAACTCGACCGCTGCACCACTGTGCTGCTTCCAAATAACCATATAACAATTACAGCACGGAAACAGGCCATCTCGGCCCTTCAAGTCAGTGCCGAACAACTTTTTTCCCTTAGTCCCACCTGCCTGCACTCATACCATAACCCTCCATACCCTTCTCATCCATATGCCTATTCAATTTATTTTTAAATGATACCAACGAACCTGCCGCCACCACTTCCACTGGAAGCTCATTCCACACCGCTACCACTCTCTGAGTAAAGAAGTTCCCCCTCATGTTACCCCTAAACTTCTGTCCCTTAATTCTAAAGTCATGTCCTCTTGTTTGAATCTTCCCTATTCTCAAAGGGAAAAGCTTGTCCACATCAACTCTGTCTATCCCTCTCATCATTTTAAAGACCTCTATCAAGTCCCCCCTTAATCTTCTGCGCTCCAGAGAATAAAGACCTAATTTATTCAACCTTTCTCTGTAACTTAGCTGTTGAAACCCAGGCAACATTCTAGTAAATCTCCTCTGTACCCTCTCTATTTTGTTGACATATGTTCAATATATGGATTCAATATTTTATATAATCAAATCCATGTTCAATACATGATCTGAAACTATGGGAATCCTGATCAGTTCGGTTCGCAGTGAAACTCTAGGTTCAGACCTTTGGGCAGAAGGGGGAGAGGGGTGGAGAGAGAAAGAGATTGGTTGGAAGGGGGTGCAGTTAAAAGTAGTGGGACTGCAGTGTTTTTACAGTGAGCTAGCCTAATAGCCCTATCCCACGGTACGAGTTCATTCCAAGAGCTCTCCCGAGTTTTTAAAAAAAAATTAAACTCGGGGTAAGCACGGAGAATGAACGTAGCGGGTATGTCGGAGATCGGGGACATCTCTTAGCGGCTCGTAACGTTAAAGGCAGGTACTCGGGAAGACTCGCTAATGGCAGATGAGCACGGGAAGACTCGTGATGATTTTTCACCATGTTGAAAAATGTCCGCGAGAGCCCCGAGTACCGACGAGCGGCCATTACCATACATCTGCGAGTTCCAATCAGGGCAAACTCGGGAGAGCTCTTGGAATGAACTCGTACCGTGGGACCGGGGATTGTCCATAAACACAAATCACGTAGTCATGCAATGGTAAATACCCAAAACAATGCCATGAAAATACTAAAAAGGAATAAGATTTGGACCATTCTATCAGATACACCAATCTAGCCATGAAAACACGACGCAACGTTTCACTGTGACCTGTCTTCACCGAGTCAGCTGTCTTGTGTTAATGATCAATACAATGGGTCTTTCTAAACAGCAACAGTCTCACAATACTATGATTTATTTATTACACAGAGGCCCAAGGTAAAACACTTGCAACTAATGATTTCCCCACAGACAGACGTCAAAGCAGCTGTCTTGTGCCAAGTGTGCCCCTTATATCAGGTTTGCACATTCATTTGGCAGCAGGGAATAAATAATGAATAGCGAGATTACTTAATTTCACGCATTCACTCACATCTTAGGGAAAAAGTGGGTGAACAATCATGTAAAACTACTAGTCATGGGATTTCTCTGCAGCCTTCGATTTTATTATCAAACAGGACCTCATCCCCAAAGTTTGGTTGCTTATTACTGGTGTCAGTAGTCTGGGGTACAATAGAACAAAGCAACTGAGACCCTATTTACTATTCAGCTATCTGATCCGTGAAGAATTAGGGAGATGAAGGAATTGACTTGGCTGCGAATAAAACATAGCATCAATAAACAATAGACAATAGGTGCAAGAGTAGGCCATTCGGCCCTTCCAGCCAGCACCGCCATTCAATGAGATCATGGCTGATCGTCCCCAATCAGTACCCCGTTCCTGCCTTCTCCCCATATCCCCTGACTCCGCTATCTTTAAGAGCCCTATCTAGCTCTCTCTTGAAAGTATCCAGAGAACCGGCCTCCACCGCCCTCTGAGGCAGAGAATTCCACAGACTCACAACTATCTGTGAGAAAAAGTGTTTCCTCATCTCCGCTCTAAGGCATCGATCCTAATAAAAATATAATCACAGTTTAAGAATCAGAAGATGGTTAGGGTTGGTAGAAACCGAGGAAAAGAATATTTGCAAATAAGGTCAGTTTCATTTTTTTTAATATAAAGAGCATAAAGGACTGGTTCTCTCTTGTAGGTCAGGTACTTACAAGGGATTATGAGCTTCTGTAGCTTTAATGCAATATTCAGAACTACAGCGTATCCACAATAACCATGTGGACTGCTATTTTCAGCCTGCAATAAACCAGTGCTTTACTAAGCTAGTGATTTAAATCGTATGATGAAGCTTTGCTGTATGTGGGAGGCACACAAAATAAAAACAACCATGCAATTAATGGTTGGCAGGTAGTTACTGGATTGTCTCTGAACCACCTCAGATACGAGTCAAGATGGTTAAACTAATATCAGTGCAGATTGAAGTCATATTCTAAATTTTCTATACAAAAATGACAATTCTGGAGTAACTCAGCAGGTCAGGCAGCATCTCTGGAGAACATGGATAGGTGATGTTTTGGGTCAGAATCCTACACTTCATCGAAAAGGGTACCAACCTGAAATATCACCTGTCCATGTTCTCCAGAGATGCAGCCCGACCCACTGTTACTCCAGCATTTTGTCTAGTTTTACATGCCAGCATCTGCAGTTTCTTGTTTCGACAACCTTCCTCCATTAAATGCAGACAACCACAGCAATCTCTTGTCCACGGCATTAATTTGTTCCACTCAATGTTTAATGAACACTTGACTGCTACTTATGTAGGACACAAGTTCCTCCCAACTTGCCTTTTTCACTCTGCAATAAACCAGCACAAAGATGCACCAAAATACTTCCCAACCGGAATTCTGTCGGATGGCTCTAATGGGCTCACTTAGAGGAGGGAGACCACAGCATTTCAAATGAGGTCAATTTATTAAATACCCCAAGAACAAGGCATTCGCTTAGTAATTATCTGGAGATCCAGCGTGGTGTACTCAAATTAGGAAAAGCTGAAAGACCACGCTGACACTCATCTTGTCCACTTCACTACCCAAAAGCAAAGATCCTATAGCGGAGCAAGATAGACCACTCCTGCTAAATGCAATGGGCTGACGTGTAGTACGCAACGGAGCGGAACATGGGCCTTTTTTTCATCCATTTCAGTAACCCGACCCCACCCGATTCGCAGTGTAATCAACGTTGCGGGTGAACAGTTCGTGTTAATAAATTATAATTCTGAAAATGAGGAGAAGATTTTTACTAAAGAACTTTTATTTTTACGAGGTTGTTTCCGTAACCGGTTTCCGTCTCCGCACTAGTATCTTTGCTAGTACCTAAGGGATCTTTGGTGCAGAGACGGAAGCCGGTTACGGAAATGGGGCCGAAAATTACCCATGGATCTGCCCATGACCGTACGATGTCTTTTTCGTCGAGTGATCTATCTTGCTCGCTGTAGGATCTTTGCCCAAAAGTGTACAACAGCGATGTTAGTTGGATGTTCAAGTTGAAGTAATGGAATGCAATCGACTAAAGACAAGAATGCCAGTAGCACAGGCCTAGAATTTATAGAAAAAAACCCGACTGAAAATAGGTCACCAATAATACCAAGAGCTTTAATGGGTCTGCTGACGACTGCGATGATGAAACGTCACACTGGATCTTAGTAAAGGACCAACACCAAACTACTTTTTATGCAATCGACCAAAGGATGTCAGTGCTACTGACTGAATGTGAAAATATACCATTAAAAACAGGCCACGACTGGTCTTGTTTTAGGGATCTACTGAGAATCTACTTTATTTGAAAGCCAGTTTAAAGCATCACCTCACAACACAAAGGTAGACAAAAATTCTTGAGAAACTCAGCGGGTGAGGCAGCATCTATGGAGCGAAGGGAATAGGTGACGTTTCGGGTCGAGACCCGAAACGTCACCTATCCCTTCGCTCCATAGATGCTGCCCCACCCGCTGAGTTTCTCCAGCATTTATGTCTACCTTCGATTTTTCCAGCATCTGCAGTTCCTTCTTAAACAACTCGCAACGCAATGTTACAGGTGGGGTTCAGATACGATTACTACAAATTAGAACGACTGGTTCCCATTTCGCTGGCTCCATATTTGCTTTGAAAGGTTCATTCCCAACATCTTCTTTCACTGACTAAAGGTTATCCCTCTCACTCACAAATGTTGCTAGACAGCTTTATTTGCAACCAAATACAAAACATGTCCAAAAGACCCTTACATGCAGGAGTTTGCACCCTGCAAACACTGACTGGTGCAAATATAAAACAGGATGCTAATGAAAGCAGCACTGATATTTTTGGAACCGTGTCATGTAGCAGCTGAAAGCATTTGCCCAAAGGCACCCCGTTTCCTCATTAAATCGTCACGCCTTTTTTTAAAAAAAGGTTGCACAGTGCCAGCAGATTTCATGTCATTTGATCCATGCCGTTTTTGTGCACACAGGTACATACAGTGTTTGCATTAAACCCAATCCCATGAGAAAGAAATGATTAAAACGACTTGGATTTCATTAAAATAAAAAGGTAGCCAGCTTCAAAGTGAAGGAAAGAAAGTCCACATACTTTCATAAACCTCTCCACAAAGAAAACGATGCTGCAAGAAAATCTACAAAAAAATGTGTGCAATAAACTTAACAAGTTAACAACAATGTTAGGGATAACAATTAGTTATCGGGTCCAGAGTTTCAGCAGTGGGCGCAGCGTGGGCTTTCCATCGCGGAGCCGGGCGATCCCTTGCCGGGGGGTCGCTAGAAGAAGTGCTCTGACCGCCGGTCGGTGGCCTATAACATAATGAAGCCGTGGTCTGCGGAGCTTCTAGCCGCGACGTGGTGTGGACTTTCCATCGCGGAGCCTGGGATCCCTGGCCGGGGATCGCTGGAGAAGAGCTCCGACCGCCTATAACAGCCTGCGGCCTATAACATCGTGAAGCCCCGGTCTCCGGTAGGAAGTGGCCGATTCGGGAACTCCAAGCCGCGGAGTGTCCGTCCGCCCCGACGTCGGAGCGTCGAACCTCCTGACGAGAGGGCCAGTACATCGAGGGCGGAGGGTTCATGGCCCCGACAATGATGAACAAAGGATGAGGACTGACAAAGTTATTGCCTTCCACAGCAGTGAGGAATGTTGATTTCATTTCGGAGTCACGTGAGTGACTTCGTGAAGAGCCCGCCGGCGCGCATGCTCGACATATCGTCGTATCGCGTTGCTGCGACGGCTGACGGAGGAGCGTGCTCCTCGCCAGCCCTTCATAAGGGAACCACGCAGGTAAGTATGCTACCTTAAGTTGGTGGTTCTTGTTGTGTTTGTTTCACAGCAAGAACATGGATGGGAGATGCCGGAGTTCGAGGAGAAGTCGCCGGCCAGCAGTTCCGGAGCGAGAGTTGTCGGGGGTACCTGCAACGCAGACCGGAACGAGGGCGGAGATGTCGGTGAGCTCTGTATTTTCAGGTCCGGACCCGCCCGCACACCACAGCTCGGAGGAGTCCGACGAGGAGGAGTGTGGTGTGCCGCCAGAGCAGGACGACCCTGCCATGGCAGCCAGGTCGTCAGCAGGCTTGCTGACGGCTTCGAGCAGAAGGGTCCGTGCGGCTGCACGGCCCGTTTCACGCAGCCCTCTGAGAAGGGGAAGGGCAGGAGCCCAGCAGCCTAACCCTGTCGGGGCTAAGGCTCTGCCTGCCGCCCAGGAGCGGTCAGGTTCCAGGACGGGACCCGGGGCAGCTGTGAGGTCCAGCCGTCGCCCCCCAACTTTCGACGCCGGGACGAGTCAGTTGGGGGTCCCGTCACGGTCGCCGAGCCCCCCATGGATGGGTGGGCGAGACCATGCGTCGGCAAGGTCCACGATGTGGGCAGCTGGCAAGCCTGCACGGGCCCAAGGTATCCAGGCTTCGGCTGGTGCCGACACCATGCCGCACCTGTCCATAGAGGCAACGGCTTCCGCTCCCGCTAAACGGAGGCGGTTGAACACGCCCGTGCAGGAATCGCGCAGTTTCGCCTCGGCGGCTGTCGACGACAACTACCGGCACCGGCAGGGCCTCGACGAGGTGCGGGCCGATGACAGGAGCCCCGGCCAATTTTCAGAGCCGGAGGACTCCGACCACCTGAGTGTTCAGGGTGAAGGGCGTATTGACCGGATGGAGCGGCTGCTGGAGCTTCTCCTACAAGGTCAACAACAACAGGCATCCAGCAGCGACAGGCACAGGGCTTCATCACCAGCTTCGTACACCAGCCTGGAGCAGCAGGACGAGGAGGCCGTGGTTGACCCCATCCCACCCCCGCCTGAATTACCGGCGGAGGACCTCCTCGATGTGGCTACCAAATTTGCAGCCCCTCATTCGTTGGGGCTTCCCATCAATACGAAGTTGGCAGCCACAGTGGACTTCCTAAATAATCACCAGCTTCAGGAGGAAGTCCTGCTACAAGCCATGAGCCGCCACAAGGCTCCATCAAACTGCAATTCCCTGAACGTGCCTGTGGTCAATACGCCAATATGGGGCAACATCAGTGCGGCTATCCGTCAGCAGGAGCTGAAAATTCAGCGGATCCTGAAACTCCTCATGGCCGGGATTACTGCCTTTGTGCGGTCGGTCGACGGAGAGGAGCTTAATTTGGACCAGGAGGATGCTCTGGCGCTTCTGTGCGCTACTCAAAACGAAATAAACGGCTTTCGCAAAAACAGCATCCGCCCAGCGCTCAACCCTAAGTTTGCAGGGTTGTGCAAACCACCGCCGCCGCCGCCGCCCCGTCAGCTCTTTGGCGAAGACCTCTCCAAAAGGGTCAGAGAGCTGGATGAACAAGCCAAGACCGTGGGGCTCATGCGCTCTCACAGTGCCCCCACGCCATCAAGCTCGAAAGCCCCACTTGGCCGTTCACGAGGGTCTGTCAGCATTTCCACCAGGAATTACCCTCCAGCTCCAAACCGATATCAGCCACCCCAACCCCAGGGGTCTTTTTTAGGACAGGCTCGGCAGAAGCCGAGGTGGAAAATGAGGACGCCACGACCTCAAACCAACCCAGCACCTCCACGACCACCCACTCGTGTCAGGGACCGCCGGTAACCACAGAGGTGAGGCGATCTGGTTCTCTTTTTTCTCTTTGTTTAACTCCACATGTTGGTGGGCGTTTGCGGTTGTTTGCGGGTGCATGGGGTGACATTACCAGCGATGAGTATGTGTTACGGAATATTCAGGGCCATAGTATTGAGTTTATTAATGGGGACATCCCTCCACCTCAGCATAGACCGGGTCGTACTTTCAAACTAACGGCTGCGGAACAGTCAGTAGGCTATAAGGAAATTTTAAGGTTGGAACAGAAAGGGGTCATAGAGAGAACGGTTCATGAGGCCGTTGAATTTGTTTCCAATATTTTTACTAGACCTAAGAAGGATGGAGGCTGTAGAGTCATTATTGATCTAACCACTCTGAATAACTTTGTAACATATACTCATTTTAAAATGGACACGTTTGAAACGGCCAAATCATTGATTTCACAAGGGTGCTTTATGGCATGCATCGATTTACAGGATGCGTACTATACCGTACCTATGAAAAAATATTACAGAAGGTTCTTAAAATTTATCTGGATGGATCAGCTGTGGCAATATAGGGCGTTGCCTAATGGGCTCATCACAGCCCCTCGCTTATTTACTAAATTGGTGAAGCCAATTATGGCTTATTTAAGACAAAGACATCATATTGTTATGGCCTATTTAGATGATATTTTAATTGTCGGCCACACCTTGGAATTAGCACAACAAGGGGTTGCAGCTGCGGTCAATTTGTTCCAACAGCTTGGGTTCATTGTTCATCCAGAAAAATCTAAGTTCTGCCCCACCCAGGTAATTAATTATCTGGGGTTCCAGGTGAATTCCATTAGCATGAGAGTCACCATACCAATTAACAAAATTGAGGAGGTAACACAGGTGTGTACAGACTTGATTAATACTCGTATACCATCGATTCGTCACACAGCTACTGTCATTGGCAAGATTGTGGCCTTGTTTCCGGCAGCCCGGTATGGACCTCTGCATTATCAAAACTTGCAGAGAGCCAAGATCGCTGCGTTGCGACGGCATGCTGGTCATTATGATCGATCAATGCGGCTGCCGCCTGCAGCATTGGATGAATTACGATGGTGGGTTTGCCACATTAGTAAATCGTTCAAAACTATTATTGAGGCGAAACCGATGATATACTTACAAACTGATGCGAGCTCTGATGGCTGGGGAGCTACGAATCAATTCTCTAGTTGTGGGGGCCGATGGGATACCCTTGAGAATACGATGTTGGTATCACAAGGGATCAACTATTTGGAGCTGCTTGCAGCGTTTCACGGACTTCGTGCATATTGTTCCAAGATCATTGGAGCACATGTCCAGCTCCAAATAGACAATACCACAGCGGTGGCATATTTAAACCACATGGGCGGTACCAGGTCAGTTTCATGTGATAAATTGGCTAATTCAATTTGGCTCTGGTGTGTCAAGAGAGACATTTGGATTTCAGCTACCTATTTGCCAGGTGAGCTTAATATTGTGGCGGACGCCAGGTCACGCAAGTTCAATGATAATATTGAATGGATGTTACATCCTGAAATATTTGCAAAAATCACAGCCAAATTTGGGAAACCGGACATTGACCTTTTTGCGTCCCGGTTGAACCATCAGGTACCAACCTACGTCGCGTGGGAACCAGATCCTGGGGCTATAGCGTTAGATGCATTCTCGCTAGACTGGGGGAATTGCTTTTTCTATGCATTCCCCCCGTTTTGCCTCATCAGTCGGGTATTACGTAAAATTCAGATGGACGGTGCCAAGGGCATCCTTATCATACCCGACTGGCCTACACAGCCGTGGTATCCGATGGTCTTTGACACGCTCAGTGAACCTTGGGTCCGTTTGCAGGGTAGCCCAGAATTAGTTACTCACCCTGTTTCAGGGGAGCCACATCCCTGCCATGGCTATTTAAATTTGTTGGCTTGCAGATTCTGAATCGGCCTTTAGAACAATACGGCCTTTCTACCCGGACCATGGATACCATTGCGGCGTCGTGCCGAGAGTCTACAAGGCGAAGATACCGCTCTCACATCAGGAAGTGGGAAGCCTTCTGCAGCCGCTCTCGCATCACGTACGATGCCGTGACTATAACCGACGTCCTGGAATTCCTCGCGGGGTTGCACCATGATGAACACTTAAGCTACAGTGCCATCAACAGCGCCAGGAGCGCTCTATCATTCTACCTCAATATTGAGGTGGGATCCAACAGGCTAGTGTCCAGGCTCATGCGGGGTATTTTCAATACGAATCCGCCTACACCACGTTACAATATCACCTGGGATGTCAGGGACGTTTTAACTCTGCTCAGGACGTGGTCCCCCATGGAAGGGCTCCAGCTGGACAAACTCACCATGAAGCTGGTGATGTTACTAGCGCTGACTTCAGCACAGAGGGTACAGACACTCCACAAACTACGTGTCGACAGAATGATGTCTACCCCCACAGAAGTAGTTTTCTTTGTTGACGAGCTACTGAAGCAACACAGACCTGGGTGCACAGGGCTGCAGCTGAAGTTCCCGGCATACCCCGCCGATGCTAGGCTATGCTTAGCCTCCCATATCCGTTACTACGTCAAGGTGACGGCAAGCATCAGAGGAATGGAGAGATACCTGCTTGTCACTCATAAGAGACCTCACCATCGAGTGACAACACAGACGATATCCAGGTGGCTTCGAGTCGTCTTGGGTAAGTCAGGTATCGACACTAATGTGTTCAAATCTCATTCCACCAGGGCTGCATCGACGTCGGCGGCGAGGGTCATGGAGGTGCCCATGGACCATATTCTCGCCACAGCAGGATGGGCTAATGAGACGGTGTTCCAGCGGTTCTACAACCGGCCCGTTGCTGCGCCTCTACAGTTCGCAGAAGCCGTGCTAGATGCGGGGCAAGAACGTGGAGATGTCCCCGAATGAGGGGTTTTGATTTGTTTGTTAATAAATATGCTTTGTTTTGCAGTATGGACTAGTCAGCAAGTTATTCCTCCCATCCATCCCTGGTAGTGGTGTGACAGCATGGACGTGGTCCAGGGCGTGTCATCACAGAAGCTTTGAAGTCTTCACGAAGTCACTCACGTGACTCCGAAATGAAATAGTAAGATTGAACGAGAACTTACCAGTTCGAAGGTTGATCATTATTTCATGAGGAGTCGAAGTGAGGGATTTCGTGCCCTCCTCGCCCAACCCTCAATCACCTTCAGCTGGTAATCTTAGTCGTTTCATTCTTACTATGTGAAGTCATTTCTTGATTGGTTTCTGTGATTCCACGCCGCTACTTTGAAGTATGTCGAGCATGCGCGCCGGCGGGCTCTTCACGAAATCCCTCACTTCGACTCCTCATGAAATAATGATCAACCTTCGAACTGGTAAGTTCTCGTTCAATCTTACTATTCCACTGTGGTGGATGTTCATGTTATATTCTATTGTGTATCGTGCACTTTTGTTTGTGTGGCTGCATGGTAAATCAACTTCCACTGTACCTTAATTGGTGCATGTGGCAATAAATGTGAACTTGAACTAGTGTCTGCAGGATGCCTAAAATGGTTTTGGCCATTAAAAGGGGATGGAAATAGATACAATCAAAAATAAATAGTGATGTGGCTCGTGGTGCTGCTGCCTCTCAGCACCAGAGATCTGGGGTTGATTCTGATACGGGCGCTGTCTTTCTGGAGTTTGCACGTTCATCGCGCCAATGAGCATTTCCTTTTGGTGCTCTGGTTTCCTCCCACGTCCCAAAGACGTGCAGGTTTGTTTGTAGGTTAATTGGCCTCTGTAAATTGCCTCTCGTGGGTGAATAGATGAGAAAGTGGGATAACATAGAACTAGTGCGAACAGGTGATCAGCACAGACTCAGCAGGCCAAAGGGCCAGTTTCCATGCCCCAAACTTCACCTATCTACGTTCTCCCAGAGATTCTCCCGGACCTGCGGAATTACTCCATTACTTTGCGTCCTGCAAATGAAATCCAATCTTGCAGCAGCAACCCCACAAAAAAGTTCACCAAACATAAAAACTCAACATAATGCAAAAAGCTCAAAGTCCCTCATGCAACCCAGGCAGTTTGTAATTTAGTTGGAGTTCACAAAAGTCTTCAATAGCCTGATGGTTGTGACGAAGAGGCTCTTCATGAACACTGACATTAACATGCATGCATAAAGTGTGTGTGGGGTTAAACTGTGAGTAGGTATCAGCATCCAACATCCACACATTTGGATGTCAAGTCTTTGTAGGTTCCATTCATCTTGGACTTCCTTGCCATTGGAGCAAGATCTTGCTGAGTCAGTACAATGGGGCAGCTGATGCTTGCATTAAAAGGAAACAAGGGCATCTTGCCATGATAACTAATCTCATTTAAATAAGGATAGAGATTTGTGTTTCAACACAATCCCTATCTGGGACAGAATGGAATTAATTTACAGTGTCATGGAAAGGTTACACAAAGCCCTCAGGAGTTCAAGAACCAGCTTGACAACAATAACAATACGTCTGTTGAGGCAACAGATAAGGTAATGAAATTATGTATATTCTCAGGATGACATCAATTTTGAACAGAAGGGATTTGTTTTCATAGTTCAGAGCCGTATACAGCTACAATATTGGACAATAGACCATAGGTGCAGGAGTAGGACATTCGACCCTTTGAGCTAGCAACGCTATTCAAAGTGATCATGGCTGATCATCCCCAAACAGTACCCCATTCCTGCCTTCTCCCCATATACCCAGACTCCGCTATCTTTAAGAGCCCTATCTAGTTCTCTCTTGAAAGTACCCAGAGAACCGGCCTCCAATGCCCTCCGACTCACAACTCTCATCTCCGTTCTAAATGGCCTACCCCTTATTCGTAAACTGTGACCCCTGGTTCTGGACTCCCCCAACATCGGGAACATGTTTCCCGCCTCTAGTGTGTCCAAACCCTTAATAATCTTATATGTTTCAATAAGATCCCCTCTCGTCCTTCTAAACTCCAGAGTGTACAAGCCCAGCTGCTCCATTCTCTCAGCATATGACAGTCCCGCCATCCCGGGAATTAACCTTGTAAACCTACGCTGCCCTCCCTCAATAGCAAGAATGTCCTTCCTCAAAGTAGGGGACCAAAACTGCACACAATACTCCAGGTGTGATCTCACTAGGGCCCTGTACAACTGCAGAAGGACTTTTTTGCTCTTATACTCAACTCCTCCTGTTAAAAAAGCCAACATGTTATTCGCTTTCTTCACTGCCTGTTGTACCTGCATGCTTACTTCCATTGGCTGATGAACAAGGACCCCCAGATCGCATTATACTTCTATTTTTCCCAACCTGACACCATTTAGGTAGTAATCTGCCTTCCTGTTTTTGCTACCAAAGTGGATAACCTCATATTTACCCACATTAAACTGCATCTGCCATGCATCTGCCCACTCACCCAACCTGTTCAAATCACCTGCATTCTCATAGCATCCTCCTCACAGTTCACACTACCACCCAACTGTGTCATCTTCAAATTTGCTAATGTTACTTTGAATCCCTTCATCTAAATCATTGATGTATATTGTAAATAGCTGCGGTCCCAGCACCGAGCCTTGCGGTACCCCACTTGTCACTGCCTACCATTTTGAAAGGGACCCATTAATCCCGACTCTTTCTTTCCTGCCTGCCAACCAATTTTCTATCCATGTCAGCACTCTGCCCCCAATACCATGTGCCCTAATTTTGCCCACTAGTCTCCTATGTGGGACCTTATCAAATGCTTTCTGAAAGTCCAGGTACACTCCATCCACTGGCTCTCCCTTGTCCATTATCCTCATTGCATCCTCAAAATAATCCAGAAGATTAGTCAAGCATGATTTCCCCTTCATAAATCCATGCTTTTACTCGGACCGATCCTGTTACTGCTATCCAACTGTGCGGCTATTTCATCTTTTATAATTGACTCCAGCATCTTCCACACCACCGATGTCAGGCCAACTGGTGATTTTATGGAAAGGATGATTTCAACTCAGTACAGCAGGAGTTTTAGCTGGTCAGCTGAGCCATTTGGATCTGGACATAGAAAGATGGAGGCCACGGCTGGAGTCGGGGGTGGATCTGATGGGTTATTTAAAAAGAGTTTGCCCCATCCCCCGGCCTTTAGTTATTCCTCTATCATCACAATCCCTATCACTCTGTGCCCTCACCAACCACCTTTTACCAAATTTATGTGACCATGAAGCTGGGGTTTGATGGCACACTGCTCCAATTGAATGCATTGCAGTCCTACATAGAAACATAGAAAACAGGTGCAGGAGTAGGCCATTCGGCCCTTCAAGCCTGCACCGTCATTCAATATGATCATGGCTGATCATCCAACTCAGCATCCTGTACCTGCCTTCTCTCCATACCCCCTGATCCCTTTAGCCACAAGGGCCACATCCAACTCCCTCTTAAATATAGCCAATGAACTGGCCTCAACTACCTTCTGTGGCAGAGAATTCCAGATTCACCACTCTCTGTGTGAAAAATGTTTTTTTCATCTCTGTCCTAAAAGACTTCCCCATTATCCTTAAACTGTGACCCCTTGTTCTGGACTTCCCCAACATCGGGAACAATCTTCCAGCATCTAGCCTGTCCAACCCCTCAAGAATTTTGTAAGTTTCTATAAGATCCCCCCTCAATCTTCTAAATTCTAGCCAGTACAAGCCGAGTCTATCCAGTCTTTCTTCATATGAAAGTCCTGACATCCCAGGAATCAGTCTGGTGAACCTTCTCTGTACTCCCTCTATGGCAAGAATGTCTTTCCTCAGATTAGGAGACCAAAACTGTACGCAATTGTTACATTACAACAGCAATTATTTCCACACTGTATCTCTAAACTAAAGCCAGCCCTCAATGTTGGGGAAACTTATGTAGTTCTCTGTATTTTTCAGCACTCCATTTGGATGAAGGCAACCAAGTCCATGGAAACGTTTAAGAAAGAACTGCAGATGCTGGAAAAATCGAAGGTAGACAAAAATGCTGGAGAAACTCAGCGGGTGAGGCCGCATCTATGGAGCGAAGGAATAGGTGACGTTTCGGGAATGGTCATTCACAGCACGACGCATGTAATTTGGCCCCAAAGCTCCAGAGCAACAGAAAGGGTTTAATGGGACGTAAACGGAAAGGAGGCAAACATTTTGTGATGGTAACCATGATTAAATTGGACAAGATTTTATTTCTTGGTGAAGTAGGAAGTGAGCTAGAGTTCCCACACATTGTTATTCATTGTCTGTGAGAAAATGTCACCAACATGACACGCTCAGCTCTTGATGCATGCTGACACATTCTTGGATCCCACAAGAATGCGAGGTGTAAACCACACACCCTTTGAGCCTGCTCTGCCATTACAATTGATTAGCCATCATCGAAAATAAATAGTGGTGCAGCAGGTAGAGATGCTGCCTTACAGCAACAGAGACCCAGGATTGATCCTGATCTCGGGTGCTGTCCATGGAGAGTTTGCATGGGTGGCACGGTGGTGTAGCAGTAGAGCTACTGCCTTACAGCGCCAGAGACCCGGGTTCGATCTTGACCATTTGTACTGTCTGTACAGAGTTTGAATGTTCAAACTGTGACCTGCACGGGTTTTCTCTGAGATCTTTGATCTCCCCCCACACTCCAAAGATGTACAGGTTTGTACGTTAATTGGCTTGGTGTGAATGTAAAATGGTCCTTAGTTTGTGTAGGGTAGTGTTAATGTGCGGGGATCGCTGGTCAATGCGGACTCGGTGGGCCGAAGTGCCTGTTTCCGAGCTGTATCTCTAAACTAAACATCTTATTAACCTCAGCTTCATTTTCCTACTAGTTCCCCATTACTTCCCTATAAGCCAAATATCTGTGTCTAGGCCAGAAACATTCAATGATTTAGCCTTCACAGCTGTCTGATGCAAATTCCAAAGATCATCTCCAACAGAAATTCCTCACATCCACCTTAAATGAATGATCTCTTACTCAGAAAAAAGCAGCTTCGGCGACTGACAGGGTGATCTTGGAGATGTAGAAAATGAAGACAGGGAATACACAATCTATTTGCAGAGTTGGGAATAAACTCAAGGGTTTAGTTTGATGCTGGACGGGAAAGATAACATAGAAAATAGGTGCAGGAGTAGGCCATTCGGCCCTTTGAGCCTGCACCGCCATTCAATATGATCATGGCTGATCATGCAACTCAGTATCCCGTACCTGCCTTCTCTCCATACCCCCTGATCCCTGTAGCCACAAGGGCCACATCTAACTCCCTCTTAAATATAGCCAATGAACTGGCCTCAACTACCTTCTGTGGCAGAGAATTCCAGATTCACCACTAAGAACCGAACAGGCAACATTTTCCACTCAGAGGGTGCCACGCAAATAAATCGAGCTGCCAGAGGAAATGGTTGAGGTAGGTACAATGACAGTAAAAACGTGGACTGGTACGTGAATAGGAAAGGATCAGAGGCCAAACACGAATAAATGAGACTATCTTAATTAGACATCTTGATCAACATGGATAAGTTGGGCTGAAGAGACCGTTTCTACACTGCTCGACTAGGACAACTGATTCAATTGGGTACAAAAGCGTCTATAACCTATGAATCTACACTCCAGCTTGAACTTCTTGCCTCAAATCTTTTTTTTCTACAACGACTTGCTTTCTTGCAATGAGGGTGGCAGTTTGGGTACGTAATGCATATGCACAACTACAGAACTCAGCTGACTTATACACCAGCTAAACAAATGTTACCAAAGAGCATGGACTATTCCAGAGAACTAGGCCGATAAGAGTCGCTGGACATTCCAACTACCCTGGAGCTGTCTAGATCACAGAGGACAAGAAAAGGGAAATCCCACCGTCCACATCAATATGGTCTGTGAAGTCTTTCGGAGACTGTTGAACAAACTGTAACATCTGCATTAATGATTCCAGTTAGAAAGAGCCTGACTGAATGAATGCATGGCCTGGTACGGTGAATCTAATTTCAACCTGGTTCATGATGGGCACAGCCCTCCCCCACCATCAAAAGTACCTATTAGTGGGGTTTTTTTGCACTTTTCTTCCTTCCTGTCTTTTATAATTTGTGAGATTTACGAATACCTGTATATGTACACAGAGGACATCTTGATTGTAAACATGTATAGTCATTCCACTGACTGGATAGCATGCAACAGGCTTGGTACATGTGGCAATAAACTAAACTAAATAACTCCAGTCTGGCAGCATCTCTGAAGAACGATAGACAATAGGTGCAGGAGTAGGCCATTCAGCCCTTCGAGCCAGCACCACCATTCAATGTGATCATGGCTAATCATCCACAATGAGTACCCCGTTCCTGCCTTCTCCCCATATCCCCCGACTCCGCAATCTTTAGGAGCCCTATCAAGCTCTCTCTTGAAAGTATCCAGAGAACCGGCCTCCACCGCCCTCTGAGGCAGAGAATTCCACAGACTCACAACTCTCTGTGTGATAACATGAGCAGGTGACGTTTTGGGTTTGAGACCCTTCTTCAAACTGGAAAAACAAATGCCATGTTTAAATCACCCTTCGATAATCACTTAATTTATACATGCACATTTTTTTTGTTTAAGTTGCTTTCACAACCACTATAGGGAATACTAAGTGAATCAAAGGCAGTTTGCTGCTGATGTGGCACAACTGCTCTTGCACTTAATCAATCACCTCCCCGAGTCAAGGCCATTGAGGGGTCATGCATGCCTTGTGGGTCAAATATCACACACTATTTTATTATCCCTGCACTTCGTTACTCCCATAAACAACAAACACTTCAGCTCCACTCTCCCTCCCACTGAAAGACACAGAGGAAGGCAAAAAGTGCAATGCTTGGCAGGAAAAGAAAGCATGTAGTGTCTGCTCAACTCTCCAGACGCTTTGCATTGCTGGTGATCAACAGCTGGAGGGAGCGTGGAGCTCCCACAGCTATAGATACACTACCATGCATGTGTTAAAAAAGCAGGCAAACGATACACAAGAGTGCCACACACACATGGCTCCCAGAGCGCCAAAAACAAGCAGCTCTATCTACTGAGTCTTCAATAAGAGATCAGACACATAGATATTGAAGGGACTAACATTTATAGACTGCTTAGAATAGTTTATCTTTTACAATGCACCAGTTACCCTTCAAGGCTGTATAATACAAGGCGACTGTTTAAAAAAAAACCCAAAGACTGGTTCTTACCATTTTGCCAAGAGAATTTGATAAAACAATGGGAGGTTGGCCAATAGCAAAAACAGGACTCCTTTGTTGTTTAACCTCACAATTTTAAATCTTAACCTGGTTAATGGATGGTTTGTAAAAGTTACTGGAGAACTTTCTGAAGATCAGAGATTTTAGGATTGATAGGAGACACGCCCTCCAAAGCCACACTAGTTATCGAACATCTAGTTTAATTGTGGGCATTAAACAGCATGTAGACGGACTATCATTCACGATCAGTTGGAGCAGTATTCTGAACATTACATGTTCTTCCTTCAGGTGAAATCATCATCAGATAAATATTTGAATTTCTAAACTTAACGCATTAGTTTTTGTGCTACATTCAGATTAGTGCGAACCAAAACATCAAATTAAATCAGGATTAATCAAGAGTCTAATCAACAAAACAAAAATTCAGTAAATAAGCTTTGCATATTCATTGAAACTTTAAAAGAAATACGGATGCTTAAAATGTGGCCTTTAATTATAACCTTCGGGTGACAAATTGCAAGCACACAAGCAGATGTAATTTTTCTGTGTTCTTGTGAAGTCTGCACCATATGTAGAAGAGAAACAAAACGTATTGCAAATAACTATTCCAAATAGCCCAAAATTCACGTGTAAAAAGGATTAGGCTTTTTCATCTCCCAGACAAGAAAATTTGAAGCATAGCCTTTTCACACTTGATAGAAATGTTTTGGTGTCACTTAAAGCCCGTGATGGCAGGTTGAAGTGAACAGAGCATTACACTTTGCAAGATGCTCCTTCTTAGGTATGTTGAACCCAAATTCCAAGCGTTCAGGCGAACAATGCAACAACACCAACTAAAAAAAATCACATGGGATGATGTTGAAACAAATATCTGTTTGACTTTTGGCTACAGCCAGTCAATTTGTTGCAGCAGTAAGATTCTGTCGAGTACAAAATAGCTACTTTTGTCCATACCTAGGTTATTATACATCTCCAAACCACAAACATTTCAATTCTCTCCTACATCGGAACGTAAAGTTTTCATCTCTGTATCCTGAATGAATACGTTTATTGGCCAAGTATTCACCAAGGCAATTCACATACAAGGAATTTGCCTTGGTGCTTTGCCCGCAAGTGACAACAATGACATACAGTAACAGTTGGGAAAGACACATAAAACACTAAACATTAATAATAAAACATTATCGATTAAACATGTGAATTAAATAAAATACCAGAGCAAAAGGAGGTTATAGATTTTTGGTTATTGAGTAGAGCTCGTGGATAAAGCTGTTTTTCTGTCTGGCTGTGGCAGCTTTGACAGTGATGGTGAAGCAGACTTCATGCTGCGTCATGAAAGCTTTGTTGGTGCAGCAGACTTCAGTGGCTGAGCAATCTACTACTGCTCCCAATCTATACTTTTGTACATCCTACTGTCATGAGAATGGACATGGCTAAACTTTAGACATACAGAGCAGAAACAGGCCCTTTGGCGCAGACCAGCGATCGCCTAGCACACTAGCACAGTCCAACACACTAGGGACAATTTACAATAGGCAATTAACCTACAAACCACTACGTCTTTGGAGTGTGGGAGGAAATCGGAGCACCTGGAGAAAACCCACGCAGTCACCGAGAGAACGTACAAACTCCGTGCAGACAGCACCCGTAGTCAAGATCGAAAGCTGGGTCTCTGGCGCTGAAAGGCAGCAACTCTTCCATTGCACCACTGTGCTGCCCCAAATCAGGCTCCAGCCATAATTTTGAAGCATAAAGAAAATAGGTTCCCCCGTCTACCACTGATCTGCAGCTAAGGCCTGTATCGGGCTCGTTTTACAACAAATTACAACAGCAGATGATATTGGGATCCGCGTGCCTGCGGCCCAGGAGCATGTAAAAATATTCCAACTGTGAGCAATGTTTATGTAGTAGCTTTGTGTAGTAGTTCTGCAGCCAAACGCAGCAACTGCTTGGCAATGCCAATCAATGAAAATCCAGATATCACTTACACTCTTCAAACTTACATCGAGCCTCTTAAGATTACTTGAGTGACAGGACAAACTGCGTCTGAACTGTCGGAGGATCTTTGTCAGGAAATGAATCGAGGACAAGTGTATTAGATTCGCAACGTATCAGTTATTCCATTTTGGAATGTTGCAATTTGAACATTACCCTCTTCATTTTAGCAGACCGATGTAACAAATTAAACTCACTGCAGCTAGCGGCAACTGTTAATATTAACTCAATAAAGTGTTCACGCTACTAGCTGGGATGTGTAAATTTACTTGTGTTTCAACCACTGATGTGAAAAGCACTTTTTAAAAAAATGTGAGGCCCACATGCAATACTTGGTTCTCAGCCCAAGTAATTATACCTAACGGAGTCAACACAATTATTTGGTTCACCTGGTCTCATTTTCATTCACTGAGGTTTTGTGAAAGGGTTGCTTGTGCTAGCACTCCTTTTTGGTGATCAAAAGTAGGAACAGCTGAAGAATGTGAATGAACAGAATACAATGCATATTTTTAGTGGTGGACCCAGTACTTTTTACTGCATCTTAATCTACAAAGATGAAGAGATCAAATGATCAAAAAAACGCATGGAAGTATTTACTTTCTAAGGCGTCTGAGGAGATTTGGCACTTCTGAGGATTAGAGCTTCTCCAGATGCACTAGAAGAAATATTCTCGAGGGATGCATCTCAGCTGGTGAGGCAACTGCTCTACTTGTGACGGGCTGAACCGCAGTGGGTGGTAAACATACGGTCACGTGATGGACTAGGCCGTTATTTCCATCCATCTTCACGGTGCATCGCGTCGGGAACCCAGGATGCGTTATTAAGGATGCATAGAAACATAGAAAATAGGTGCAGGAGTAGGCCATTCGGCCCTTCGAGCCTGCACCGCCATTCAATGTGATCATGGCTGATCATCCAACTCAGTATCCCGTACCTGCCTTCTCTCCATACCCCCTGATCCCTTTAGCCACAAGTGCCACATCTAACGCCCTCTTAAATATAGCCAATGAACTGGCCTCAACTACCTTCTGTGGCAGAGAATTCCAGAGACTCACCACTCTCTGTGTAAAGAATGTTTTCCTCATTTCGGTCCTAAAGGAATTCCCCCTTATCCTTAGACTGTGACCCCTTGTTCTGGACTCCCCCAACATCGGGAACAATCTTCCAGCATCTAGCTTGTCCAACCCCTTAAGAATTTTGTAGGTTTCTATAAGATCCCCCCTCAATCTTCTAAATTCCATCGAGTACAAACCGAGTCTATCCAATCTTTCCTCATATGAAAGTCCTGACATCCCAGGAATCAGTCTGGTGAATCTTCTCTGTACCCCCTCTATGGCAAGGATGTCTTTCCTCAGATTTGGAGACCAAAACTGTACGCAGTACTCCAGGTGTGGCCTCACCAAAACCCTGTACAACTGCAGTAGAACCTCCCTGCTCCTATACTCAAATCCTTTCGCTATGAATGCTAACATACCATTTGCTTTCTTCACTGCCTGCTGCACCTGCATGCCTACTTTCAATGACTGGTGTACCATGACACCCAGGTCTCGTTGCATCTCCCCCTTACCTAATCTGCCACCATTCAGATAATAGTCTACCCTCATGTTTTTGCCACCAAAGTGGATAACCTCACATTTATCCACATTGTACTGCATCTGCCATGCATCTGCCCATTCACTCAGCCTATCCAAATCACCCTGCAGCCTCCAAGCATCCTCCTCACACCTAACTATACCCCCCAGCTTGGTATCATCTGCAAATTTGGAGATGTTGCATTGAATTCCCTCGTCCAAATCATTAATATGCTCGTCACCCTGGCCTTGCGTTTTTCTCCCCTCTAGCTTCAGGAGCTTATGTCGCAGTCGCTGCCTCAAAAAGGCTGGCACATCATCAAGGACCTGCATCATCCTGGCCACACACTCATCTCCCCCGCTACCTTCAGGTAGAAGGTACAGGAGCCTGAAGACTGCAACGTCCAGGTTCAGGAATAGCTACTTCCCCACAGCCCTCAGGCAAACAAAACTCTGAACATTAATGGCCAATTAATGAACATTTATTTGCACTTTATCTGTTTTATTTATTCATGTGTGTATATATTTATACAATTGTATATGGACACACTGATCTGTTCTGTATTCATGCCTTCTATATTCTGTTGTGCTGAAGCAAAGCAAGAATGCCATTGTCCTATCTGGGACACATGACAATAAACTCTCTTGAATCTTGAATGTCCAGACTTAGCTTCTTCCCCACTGCTGTTTAGCTCCTGAACTATTCATCTGTGGAATTCTCTGCCTCGGAGGGCGGTGGAGGCAGGTTCTCTGGATGCTTTCAAGAGAGAGCTAGATAGGGCTCTGCACCTATCTCTACTCCTGCACCTATTGTCTATTGCATACTGTTTACTTGAGCTTCATGCACCCAGGTGAACATGACAAGCTAATGCAAATTGGAAATAAAAATCACATTGCATTCTTCAATTTCAATTGTACAATTTTAAATGTTTGGATAAGAAATTTACTGAAACAGATTTTTCTTCTGCAGTCCAACTATCAGTCACAATCCAAGAACCTGTTTAAAAAAATCATGGAAAAATTGAACACAACAAAGGACCAAGGTAAGGAAAGTCAATGCACAGTACTCTATGTAGTAAGGAAGAACTGCAGATGCTGGTTTAAATCGAAGGTAGACACAAAATGCTGGAGTAACTCAGCGGGTCAAGCAGCATCTCTGGAGAGAAGGAATGGGTGACGTTTCGGGTCGAGAAACAAAATGTCACCCATTCCTTCTCTCCAGAGATGCTGCCTAAGATCTTTGATGCTGCCTGACCCGCTGAGTTAGTCCAGCATTTTGTGTCTACCCAGTGCGCAGTCCTGTTCAGGTTAGTAGGGCATGTGTCTCATCTTACCCATGTTGGCTCAATGCCGGAAGTATGATTACGCCCACTCCATTTCCTCACCATTCCCTCCCTTAGCTCACATATTTTTCCTTTGCCATCATAGGTTTAATTAATATCTTTAAAAGGAAGGCAGCGATCGTGATTAAAAAAAGCACAATATTTCAAAACCGTGGACCTTAGGAAACAATCTTAAACGCAGAGCTTATTCACTGTAGTGATTAATACAACTGCAACAAAATCTAAAAAATCTATACTATTACTAAAACTCTCATCTTGACCATTTCCGGCTTGTGGTGTTTTTAAATTTGCGCAAAAACGGTACCTTATATCGCTATGATTTTTTCACCACCTTACTCACCATTCCCCTGTGCAACAAGCGCACCAAGTTTTGTTCCGATTGGTGGAATATTACGAAGTTATGAAGGTTTAATAACAACTAAAGGTAAATATATAAAAAGGACAGTCATAGATTAATAGTGTGGAAATAGGCCCTTCAGCCCAACTCGCCCGCACTGGACAACAATGTCCCAGCAACCCTAGTTCCACTTGCCTGCGCTTGGTTCATAACCCTCCAAACCTGTCCTTTCCATGTACCTGTCCAACTGTTTATAGAATCTTAGGTCTTATGTTCACATTTCAGCTTTAGATAAGCAGCGATCTTGAGGCAAGTACACGACTCCTGCACCTAGTGCAGCAAGCCTGCCATTGCTGGAGCCAGATTTCTTCCATTTGCTTTGTATAACAGGATGACACTATTGCCAGACCAAGTATGTGATTCAGGAGAACCAGTTTCTTCCTGTGACAGGAAGCTTGTATGTGGCAAAGTCCAACACTAGTCATAAGCTTAAAGGAAGGCAATCACATAGGTGACAGGGGCAAGAGGGCAGACAGACAGAGAAACTGGATTTAAATGATTATCACTGGCTTAATTGCGGCAGACATTTAAAGAACTATTTCACTCCATAGTTGATATGATCTTTCCAGTGAAACCAAGCAAATGACTAGAAAGAATTGGTTTGACGAAAATAAAAGTACAAACTACCAAGAAATCTACAAGCAGAGAGACATTCTACAAGTACGTAAAAACATGGATAGGAAGGGTTGAGAGGGATATGGGCCAGAAGCGGACAGGTGGGATTAGTCTGGATGAAGCATCCTGGTTGGCATGGGAAAGGCTGGGCCGAAGGGCCTGTGTCAGTGCTGCAGGACTAAAAGAAGCAAAGATAAATGTTGGTTCCTTCGCAATTGAGCCAGAGGAAGATAAAGAATTGGCAGAGGCCCTAAATATCTCTAATTAGAAGGAACTGCAGATGCTGGTCAGAGATGCTACCTGACTCGCTGAGTTACTCCAGCACTATGTCACTGAATGGCTCATGTTTTCAAAAGACATTAACATTAAAAATAAAAAAGGTTTTCAAGGGACAAAGATTGAGGTAGTGATTAATAATAGCTGGAGAAAAAAAAACGAGCAAAAAACTAATAGACAATAGACAATAGGTGCAGGAGTAATGCAGAGTTTCAGAATAATGGGACAGCCCTCAGAGGTCCCAGTTGAATGTATTCTAGGCAGAGACCAATACATATCTGTATTGGTTTAGGAAGGAACATGCAGATGCTGGAAAATCGAATGTAGACAAAAATGCTGGAGAAACTCAGCGGGTGAGGCAGCATCTGTGGAGCGAAGGAAATGGGCAACGTTTTGGGTCTCCAGCATTTTTGTCTACCCTGAACAGCAAAGGGAGTCAAGGGATATGGAGAGAGTAGGAAAGTGGTGTTAAAGTCAACATTTGGTCAGTGAATTGTGGAGCAGGTTCAATGGTTGTAGGCTCTAAAAGGCAATTAATTTGTCCTCAACATAGAAACATAGAAAATAGGTGCAGGAGTAGGCCATTCGGCCCTTCGTGCCTGCACCGCCATTCAATGTGATCATGGCTGATCATCCAACTCGGTATCCCGTACCTGCCTTCTCTCCATACCCCCTGATCCCTTTAGCCACAAGTGCCACATCTAACGCCCTCTTAAATATAGCCAATGAACTGGCCTCAACTACCTTCTGTGGCAGAGAATTCCAGAGACTCGCCACTCTCTGTGTAAAGAATGTTTTCCTCATTTCGGTCCTAAAGGAATTCCCCCTTATCCTTAGACTGTGACCCCTTGTTCTGGACTCCCCCAACATCGGGAACAATCTTCCAGCATCTAGCTTGTCCAACCCCTTAAGAATTTTGTAAGTTTCTATAAGATCCCCCCTCAATCTTCTAAATTCCAGTGAGTACAAGCCGAGTCTATCCAATCTTTCCTCATATCCCAGGAGGATGTCATGAGGATCAAACACCTAGTGTGAACAGAAGATAGACACAAAGTGCAGGAGTTACTCAGCGGGACAGGCAGCATCTCTGGAGGAAAAGGATGGGTGACGTTTCGGGTTGGGCCCCTTCTTCAGACTCATGAATATATGTCAAGATATGGTCATGGGGAGAAGGCAAGAGAATGAGACTGAGAGGGAAAGATAGATCAGAATAGACATGTTGGGCCGAATGGCCTAATTCTGCTCCTCAGACTTCTGTATAGCTGGTTAGCTGGGAAAACCACTGGAAGCAATAGGTCAGGATTTTCAAAAAGGCACCAAGTAAAATGTTAATGCCTGAAATAAGGGTTTGCATATTAGCATGAATAGAGAGGATTGGCAGGGAACTGAAAACAAGGGATAAACAGGTCACTCTCAGGTTGGTAGATTCTTTGCCAAGTTTGCAGACAATACAACTCTAGCTGGGAAAGTAACTGCAAAGCGGAAGCCGAGATTTACAATAGATGGACAAAGGGTGTGGCAAATGGATTACAATGTGAGGTTTTCATTTTGATTGAACAAAAGAAGTTTGAATCTTAGAAACAATAATAAAGGGATCATGGTGTGCCAACTCATGAGCAAACGCTGCCACAATAAGCTATTAGGAAAGCAAATGACGCACTGCCCTTTATTGCAAAGGGCTTGGGGAACAAAAGGCAATCTGACAGATTGTACATGGGTTCAGCGTGACCTCAGTATCTTAAGACCGCCATATTTTAAAGAATCTACCTGCCATGGAGATAGGGGGGTTTAACTTCACTGGATAGATTGATTCTGAGAGGAAGGGGTTTTAGACTGGTCTGTACTCACAAGGGTTAGATGATTGAGAAGTGATCTCACTGAAACATGAAAGATTCTAGGGAGACTAAAGGAGTGGACTCCAAGTGTACATCTAGAGTTAGAGAGCACCGTCTCGGGACGAAAGATCCAACTCTTGACTGATGCAAGTAGAAATTACTTTAACACGGATGATTATATAATCTCTGCTTCAAAGGGCTGCGAATGCTCAGCTAAATACTTTATTGCACAGTTAGACTTTTAATATGTTAAGAGAATAAAGATACAAAGGTTGTCCTACAAATTGAACAATCACGCGCCTTTTCCGATGTGGGAGTGAAATGGAGACAGCTGAAGCCACAAAGAAAATGAAGACCGTCAAAATACAGTCAAATGCTTTTCTCATTGGATTTATCATCGTTCATAAAATTAACACATCAACTTTTAAAATTAATCCCCTCTGATTAACTTTTCTTCTAATTACACATTATCCCCACATCAAACTTGCGTACATCCTCCATTTCCTAGCCAAATGTTAAGGTAGCTAACATATATTATTCCAAAATTTGGTAAAGTTTATGTAAATTGTGTTAAGTGTGTGTCTTGTTTTTTTTTGTAATGTCATGACTGTACGAATGAAATTTCGTTCAAACCTTGTACGGTTGAGGATTTGAGTATAGGAGCAGGGAGGTTCTACTTCAGTTGTATAGGGTCTTGGTGAGGCCACACCTGGAGTATTGCGTACAGTTCTGGTCTCCAAATCTGAGGAAGGACATTATTGCCATAGAGGGAGTGCAGAGAAGGTTCACCAGACTGATTCCTGGGATGTCAGGACTGTCTTATGAACAAAGACTGCATAGACTCGGTTTATACTCTCTAGAATTTAGGAGATTGAGAGGGGATCTTATAGAAACTTACAAGATTCTTAAGGGGTTGGACAGGCTAGATGCAGGAAGATTGTTCCCGATGTTGGGGAGGTCCAGGACAAGGGGTCACAGCTTAAGGATAAGGGGGAAATCCTTTAGGACCGAGATGAGAAGGAATTTTTTCACACAGAGAGTGGTGGGTCTCTGGAACTCTCTGCCACAGAGGGTAGTTGAGGCCAGTTCATTGGATATATTTAAGAGGGAGTTAGATGTGGCCCTTGTGGCTAAGGGGATTAGAGGGTATGGAGAGAAGGCAGGTACGGGATACTGAGTTGGATGATCAGCCATGATCATATTGAATGGCGGTGCAGGCTCGAAGGGCCGAATGCCCTATTCCTGCACCTAATTTCTATGTTTCTATGTTTCTCTGTTTGTCTGTTTGAATGACAATAAAAGGAATTCCATTCCATGTCTTCCACTAGTACTCCAGCACAAAAAAAAAGTGCTTTGTAAAGAATCAAGAAAGCCTAAGAAAGTTTTCTTAAAACCTTAAACATTTCATTTTTCTTGAATTTTATCATTCACAATCTGATCTCTCTACTTATTCAATTTTGTTTAATTTCTTTAATTAAAACACGACAAAGCAAAAAAAAAAAAGACACAAAAATCCCCGAACAAAAGCATGTGTAAAGTACACATCTTACAACAATTCTATGTTAAAGAAGGAACTGCAGATGCTGGAGAATCGAGGGTTACACAAAAAGCTGGAGAAACTCAGCGGGTGCAGCAGCATCTAAGGAGCGAAGGAGATAGGCGACGTTTCCTATCTCCTTAGATGCTGCTGCACCCGCTGAGTTTCTCCAGCTTTTTGTGTAACCCTTACAACAATTCTAACCATTCAAGGAATTCTTTGTGTCTACAAGTAGGCTTTGAAGAGGACTGCGAGATGTCTTCTCACAACACTCTCAAGTGTTGGTAGTTATAACATTGTACGGGCAGCGTATCTGTTTTGCTCTAGTTTAATCTATTGTGACATGTACAGAGGTACAGTGAAAAGCCTTTGTTGCATGCTAGGCAGTCATCAGAAAGACAATAAATGATTACAATTGAGCCACCCACAGTGTACAGATACATGATAATGGAAATAATGCTTAGTGCGAGATACAAAGTCCAGTAAAGTCTGACAGTCTCCAGTGAGGTAGATAGTAGCTCAGGACCGCTCTACAGCTATTGATAGGATGCTTGACCACAGCTGGGAAGAAACTGTCCTGAATCTGGAGGTGTGCGTTTTCACACTTCTGCACCTCTAGGTTAGAAGGGCTGATGCTAAACATAAGCTTAAAAGTTCATTTTTAGTGTTTGAAAATATTGTCAGAGATTTGACAAATGTGCACCCAAACGAGAACAAAGTACAAATTGTCTGCAGGAATGAAATTGAAGCAATAGATGCAACAAATTGTTACGTTCCTTCCAAAGCTGAAATGCACATTAAAAAACATCTTGTTCAATACAACAATGAATGCGCTATTGCACTCCCAGTGAGTCTTCGGTCTTGGCAAACAAAATGACACTGTAATTCAATCACTGTTTCGCTCCTTTATTAATGTACAGGTATCCCTTTTGCTAGATGCATATCACAGTACAACAGGCCACACAATGGAGGGCATTTTCTTAGGCTCCAATTACACGAGTATTCTGAGAATTGCTATTCAGAAACGTTTCATATTTGACCCTTGGTGACCTTGGGACATGCCTAGGTTTTTAAAAAGGTGGAAGTTAAGCAAAAGCATTCAACCAGCAAGTACATTTTGTTTTAGCCATCAATGATTGGCATAATTTAGGAAAAAAAAATTAAGCATGCTACAGTGATGCAGGAAATCAAAGTAGACACTTTGACATGCAACTATAACACAAATGTTAATTAAGATGTGCATCGGCAGAATTATATCCAATTTGCATTATTTAAGACAAATGCCTATTTTATTGCCACAGGCACGCAAAGAGATATTTATAAAAGTCAATCTCAAACGAAACGTCTAAATCAGACATAAACCTGCTACAGAGCTCCGTATACACTGATTGCTAAAAGTACAACAAGGCAAATACAATGTGTAAGAAGGGACAGAAGAGAGACACAAAATGCTTGATAGACTCAGCGGGACAGGCAGCAGCATCTCTGGAGAGAAGGAATGGGTGACGTTTCGGGTCGAGTCTCTTCTTCAGATCGAGGAAGGAACTGCAGATGCTGGTTTAGACTGAAGATAGACACAAATTGCTGGAGTAACGAAACCAAAATGCTGAAACGTCATCTATTCCTCTTCTCCAGAGTTGCTGCCCGACCTGCTGAGTTACTTCAGCATTTTGTCTATCTTATGAGCAAATACAATTTATTTTAGTGATTGATAACTTGTATTTCCATCAACCGGTGAGGGGGGGGGGGGGTAATAGCAATTTCCAAACCACCACATTTTAATGGAATAATGTGATACAATATGTGAACAAGGTGAGAGAGAAAACTGCTTTATGGATAGCAGAGATCAAAATGGAAGCATTCGATGTGTGGAATAATGATTTAAGGGCCCAATTCATGACTGTCCTAACAAATATCAAAGAAAGACACATTTTGGAGAAGGGTTGTCAATCTTGGACAAGTTGTCCATGACTAGTGTAGATAGGGCATCTTGTCGGCATGGGCAAGTTGGGCCGAAGGGCTTTGATTCCCTGCTGCAGGGCTCCATGACAATAATTGAGGTGAAGCGGGAAATTATGGTAAAAGGAAGTGAAGGATGTTCACTCCTAACGCCCAGCTCGAGTGGAATCCTGGATGTTTAATTAGCTAATGATTCAAATGGCAGCTCTCCAAAAGCAGGATTGCCTGTCTTGATGTTGTTAATATTGCCAACTGTAACAAAATTCTTCCCCCAATGCATCAAATCGTTAATTTGAAATATGGAGCTGTTGGGGGTAACAGGAAGCTTTTTAGAATTTTTAAGAGCAATCCATTAGATCAAAAGCAGGCCAGCTCAGTGGATATCTCAACTCACTGATTTACTCATCCACGGTTGGTAATACAACTCCTGGAAAGGGCCGAGGATATTAAAAGGTACAAACCAAAGTGCTTTATACCAACCTAATTGTTCCTCTTGATCCTAGCTACTGCAATCAATCTTACAATACTGATACTGTATTAGAGGTTTGGTGGGGAATTTACTATGGAAAATAACAAACAAAAACCTGCACTGGCAAGAATTCAAAAGGGCTCGTTAACCAATATAAATGCAGTCTCCTGTACTTTTATTTTGAACTACATTTAAATTTAGCTCAAAGTTTGAAAATATGATCCTGACGTTCAGAGCCTAAATTGGTCTGAAACACCGAGAAGGGACTAAAAATACTTAAAGATGCATCGAGCTGAAATGCAGTCAGGCTCAACACATTTATAAAGTGTATTAAATATAGTAAGAGAGAACGCTACGACTTTCAAACCACAGTACTTGGATAAGGAAGGTTTGGAGGGATGTGGGCCCTTGAGCAGACTAGCTCCCTTAGACAACTTGGTCAGCATGGATGACCCATATGACCCATTTAACTTACAAAATTCTTAAGGGGTTGGACAGGCTAGATGCAGGAAGATTGTTCCCGATGTTGGGGAGGTCCAGGACAAGGGGTCACAGCTTGAGGATAAGGGGGAAATCCTTTAGGACCGAGATGAGAAGGACTTTTTTTCACACAGAGTGGTGGGTCTCTGGAACTCTCTGCCACAGAGGGT
This sequence comes from Raja brachyura, assembly GCA_963514005.1. The sequence goes on along the minus strand of OY740792.1, from coordinate 5,899,778 downwards.
AGTTGAGGCCAGTTCATTGGCTATATTTAAGAGGGAGTTAGATGTGGCCCTTGTGGCTAAGGGGATCAGAGGGTATGGAGAGAAGGCAGGTACAGGATACTGAGTTGGATGATCAGCCATGATCATATTGAATGGCAGTGCAGGCTCGAAGGGCCGAATGGCCTACTCCTGCACCTAATTTCTATGTTTCTATGAGGTCTGCTATATGATATTACCAGGTTGTACCCAAAACAAAGCTTCCCACTGTACCTAGGTACATGTGACAATAAAGTATCATTGACACAAAACGTCACCTTTCCATTTTCTCCAGAGATGCTGCCTGGCCTGCTGAATTACTCCAGATTCCAGCAATTTCTAAAGATTCCAACAATTATCTTCAGCATGGTCGAGCTGGGCCGAAGGGCCTGTTTCCGTGCTGCATATCTCAGACGCCACTGCCTTGAACACCAAGGTTTCTTAAATACACGTTAAAAGATATCATACAGAGTACTGTACACGATGCACAATTTAACTGCTGCGAAGAATTGGCGGTGCCTCTGTTATCACTGCTGTAATTTAGTATCTAAAATGGTCTACTGATTTGACAAAGTAGCTGAATGTTCCTTGCAGTTATGGGAAAAATGGAGGGGGTGGTTGGAACTTGGCACTCATCTACATAAAATATTAGAGCATCATGTGTGCTAATCGATCTAAAGCAATTTTAGTTTTCAGAGGATGACCAAACTTTGCTGATAGTGTTGTGATATTTGCAACTGGAGGAGTAAAATCTCATTTTAAACTGACAATCTGCAAATTAGCTTGGTTACCATTAGTGCCAGGCACCAGTACAAGTATTGCAAGTGGGGCACTGAGAACGTGGAATCATTTTATGTTGGCATGGACCCATATAAATGTTTAAATTTACCAAATGTAACTGTTAAGTGGAAACACATGCATAAAATTGAAATACTGTTTACAGTCATCACTTCATCAATAATACTTAACTTCTATTCAAATCTTGATGCACTTTGTCATTGTCATTGTCACTTTGACCTCCCCCCACCCCCCCCCCTCCCCTCCTCCCCCCCCCCCAATAGGAATTGTGGTTGGATAATACTCCTTCTGTCGGGTTGGGATCTTATCCAATGCAAAAGGTTTGTACTAGCATCTTTCTGCAACTAGGATAAATTCACTTGAGGTGGGAGATTGCAACCTTCACGTGGTCCGCCCTATTTCGACAACTGCAATCAACCTGGTGTGCACAATCTTAAAAATAGCGGAGTCAGGGGATATGGGGAGAAGGCAGGAACGGGGTACTGATTGGGGATGATCAGCCATGATCACATTGAATGGCGGTGCTGGCTTGAAGGGCCAAATGGCCTACTCCTGCACCTATTGTCTATTGTCAATCAAATAAGATCAAATAGAACAAGTTGTCCTACAACTTTATGCTGTGCACGCCATACGCAAGAAGAAGAAGAAGAGAAATTCAGTGTACTCGGCAACAAATCACATTGGGAAGATGAACAACTTACAGGGCGCGACAAATAAATTATTTGACTGGGAGTCACCCCCAGAAAACATTTACAATGCAGATTTTAGCAAATACTAATCAATAATTAATATTAGACTGCACCCACAACCAGAGGTGATTTACAGGAAAAGGAAGATGGACACAAATTGCTGGAGCAACTCAGCGGGACAGGCAGCATCTCTGGAAAGAAGGAATGGGCGACGTTTCGGGTCGAGACCCTTCTTCAGGAAAAGAAAACAGTTCAAGAAGATGGACTGGGGACACAAAAGTAAACCATTGACCTGTTCTGCAATTCTATTAGACCACAGATAATCTAACTTCATTAACCTTCAATGTAATGCTCCTATGGCAAGATGACCAAACTTCAAAAAAATTGGACCAATTTCACATCAGTTTCAACTGCAGCGTAGCAAGAGTACTGACATGTTTTTCCAATTATATCACATAAGTGCATTTAGATAAAAGGCCCTCTGCTCTCCACAATCCCAAAATTCAGCACCAACAAACCAATTGCATGACCAAATTGCAATAATGTTTGTGAATAATCATTGCGAGACCCAATTCATGTAATCACATTGGCAAAACCGCAGTAAGGAGACTGTTCTGCTCTTTGAATGTTCCCATTTCATCTAAATTACAATATAACTAGGTCGTTTTATTGGAGGAGTTTGATTTTGCAGTCCAGTCATTTTAGAACCGCACGACAACATAATGGGGATAAAGTCCCGAGCCATTATTGTTTGTTGCTTCAACAGCACGATGTTCCCGTTAGATAAAATGGCCAAATATTACTTGTGTTTAGTTTAAGAAATACCACATGGGAACTAGACCTTCAACCCACTGAGTCTACACCAACCGTCAATCATCCTGTCACACTGGATATGTTATCCCATTTTCTCTTCCTCTCTCTACACACGAGGGGCAATTTACAGAGGCCAATTAACCTACAAACCTGCACTTCTTTTGGAAATGGGGGGGGGGGTGGAAACGGAGCACCCGGAGGCAACCTGTGCAATCACGCAAGAAGAAGTGCAAATTCCACATAGGCAGCACCCGTTGCACCCAGTTCTCTGGCGCTGGGAGGCAGCAGCTCTACCAGCCTGCGCCACTCGCTTTCACGCACCTTTTGTACATGATATCACCATCATTTATTTTGTGATTATATTATAATGAAACAAACATTCCTGAAATAGCCGCAAGTAACAATAAAACAGCGGCACCCATCTAATCCCGAGCAACCGCTTGCCCAACAGTTGATATGAAGGTGCCGAAGTGGATGTGAAGAAAGGGCCACTTTTTTTCCCCACACACTAGCCACTCAAATGTAACCTCCTGAAGCATGGCCATTGTAGTGCGGGGAAAGGTTTGTAAACATGATCATCATGCCAAGTTATTAACCCAGCGCACCAAAAAAAACAAAACGAAATATCTTAAAGGTGGAGCAGAGAAATGACACATTTGGCATGGAGGAACATTTTAAAATAGGGTAAGATAATTGCTTTAAATGGGATCTAGGTTAAAAACAGAGATCATCACTGTGTATCTGATTTCACCCGTGCATTTGACCTCCCCCTCCCACCCCCCATGTCACACAAATGAGGGGCAAGGTGACAACAGCTGTCCATCTGTCGGCGTACTGGAGAGTGGCTCCATTACCTGTGACCGATGGACAAAATGAAAACCTTCTGAACAATAGAAGGGACCTAGGGACTGCTGTGGAGCAACATATGGAAATAAGTGAGAGGAATAGTGAACGCACGGCGTATTTTACCCGGTGTAGAGGAATCAAAAATACAGGACAAGTTCAAGGGGGGGGGGGGGGGGGGGGGGGAAAGATCCAACAGGATTCTGTGGGGCAACTTTTTCCGCACACAGGGTGGTGGGTGTATGGAACGAGCTGCCAGAGGAGGTAGTTGAGGCTGGGACTATCCCAATATTTAAGAAACAGTTAGACAGGTACATGGATAGAGACGGTTTAGAGAGATAGAAACATAGAAACATAGAAAATAGGTGCAGGAGTAGGCCATTCGGCCCTTCGAGCCTGCACCGCCATTCAATGTGATCATGGCTGATCATCCAACTCAGTATCCCGTACCTGCCTTCTCTCCATACCCCCTGATCCCTTTAGCCACAAGTGCCACATCTAACGCCCTCTTAAATATAGCCAATGAACTGGCCTCAACTACCTTCTGTGGCAGAGAATTCCAGAGACTCACCACTCTCTGTGTAAAGAATGTTTTCCTCATTTCGGTCCTAAAGGAATTCCCCCTTATCCTTAGACTGTGACCCCTTGTTCTGGACTCCCCCAACATCGGGAACAATCTTCCAGCATCTAGCTTGCCCAACCCCTTAAGAATTTTGTAGGTTTCTATAAGATCCTCCCTCAATCTTCTAAATTCCATCGAGTACAAAATAGGAGCCAAACGTGGGCAGGTGGGGCTAGCGTAGATGGGGGCATCGTAATCAGCATGGCCTGGATAGAGTGGATGTGGAAAGGACGTTTCCACTAGTGGGAGTGTCTCGGACCAGAGGCCACAGCCTCAGAATTAAAGGATGGACATTAGAAAGGAGAAGAGGAAGAATCTCGTTAGTAGGAGGGTGATCGGAATCTGGAATTCATTGCCACAGAAGATTGTATCAGTGGATACTTTTAAGGTGGAGATTGATAGGTGCTTGATTGGTACGAGTGTCAGTGGTTATGGGAGAAGGCAGGAGAATGGGGTTGAGAGGCGAAGATATGACCTCATTCTGACCCACATGACATGAAATTGGGCCAACAGGCCTGTTTGCATGCTTTATGATCATGACTCAATACATGAATATTTCTCTCAACTAGACTGCTGTCCGAGGCAAAGTTTTGACCTAAACTATCGACCATCTTTTCTCCCTGCCACCTCCACAGACGTGGCTTAACCCACTCAATTCCTCCAGATTGTTTTTTGCTGCCTTGAATGTTCCCTTTAGTCAGAAAATGTTCCCGCGGTCTATTTAAAGAAACCCAAATTGTATATCTGGGTTTAATTGCTTTGTGGATGTGATTTGAAGCTCCTCGGAGATTTCTGCTGCTAGTCCCAGTGTCCAACCTTTTTCGTGCATTTAGATTTTTTTTTTTCTTCAATCAATTTCTCACGAGCTACCCATCCTGCTCCAGGCTTGTCACCTCTTACGGACCAACAAGGCATGGAGGAGATAAACATATTATTTCAGTCAAGTGTCAGCTGTGGCTCATTTGCAATATTTCCACTTTTCAAGTTGGAAGGTTGGAAGAATTCACTCCAGAGAGTTGAGCACAAATCTAGGTTGACACTGCAGTGTAAGAGAGACCGGCTTTCTGATGAGATATTTAATCAGAGCGTCACTTGTCCTCCCCTCTGCACACAAATAATCCCAAGGCACTATTTTTCAGAAGCAGGGGAAGCATCCCAGTCCAGTATTTATCCTTCAATCGACCACTAAAGGCTGATTATTTGATCCCAAGGCAAACGTTGGCATTTTCACCTGACTGACGCACCGAATGACTGCGACATTTCCCATGGTGAAGCAATAGATATACTTCAAAAGGTATATAATTGGCTGCAAAACAAATTGCATCTTTTTTCAGATGGCTAAATGGCTATGAGCAAAATTCTGATAGCTCTCGTGCCGAGCACCATCACAGAGGGCTGCTTTTTAATAGCTTCCCTAAGATGGAATCGAAGGCAATGGGCCATAACTATAAGAACAAAGCAAAAATAGACCAAATGGTCCCTTGCACCTACTCCATCATTCAGAAGAATGTCTCGTCCAACCATGCCCTTCGCTCCACCTTCCCATCCATTTCTCAAAATCATTCTTACAGCAGAATTCTGATGGTTCACAACAAAAATGTTCTTCGGTATTTTATTTAATAACCTATCCTTGTTCACAAGAAATAACACCCCCCCCCCCCCACCACACACACAACTGTTGAGAAGGGATGTGTGACATTTTGGGTCGAGACCCTTCCTCAGTCTGAAGAAGGGTCTTGACCCGACAAGTCACCCATTCCAAATGGGCCAAGCGGGTCCAGGTGGGATTGGTGTAAACAGGGCATGTTGGTCGGCATGGGCAGGTTGGGCCGAAGGGCCTGCTCCCGTGCTGTGTGCATCTACGACCCCGAGACACTTCTTGACATACAGTAGGAATTAAGGGTATGTGCAGGTAAGCGGAGAGAGGAATCATGTTTCCAAAGATAGACACCAAAGGCTGGAGTAAGAAGCAGTGTCTCGACCCGAAACGTCACCCATTCCTTCTCTCCAGAGATGCTGCCTGTCCTGCTGAGATACTGCAGCTTTTTGTGTCCATCTTTGGTTTAAACCAGCCTCTGCAGTTCCTTCCTACACACCCCCTCCCTCTATTGTTCTTCTATTGGGGGGGGGCGAATGTTTCTGCACCTCAAACAAAAGTATAAACAAGTGTTGGGGAACCCCAAACTCACTTCCTGCTGCGTGCCACATTCATTCTTAATCCCGCACCCATTCTAACCTGCCAGCCATCACTGCAGCAGCAAGGCTCAATGCAAACTAGAACACATCTCCATGTCTAGCACTTTGCAACCTTTTGTAATGAACTTTGAATTCTCCAACTTCAGGTAAACTCCTTCGTGTTCCTTCCTCTTTTATGCCTCTTGCTCATCCCATTTCATTAAGATGTCCCATTAACAGTCAGTGCTCTCATTCCTCGTCAGCTGTTTGAACACAAAACAGCACAGCACAGGTTCAGGCCCTTGGGCACATGACCTGTGCCAGACATGATGCCAAATAAGAAGGGTTGTGGCCCGAAACGTTGCCTATCTCCTTCGCTCCTTAGATGCTGCTGCGCCCGCTGAGTTTCTCCAGCCTTTCGTGTACCCTGATGCCAAATAAAACCAGTTTCTTATCTCAGACTTTGTCTTTTCATCTTTGGCCCTGTCCGACCATCCTGGCAATCAGGCCCCCCAGTCTGAAGAAGGGTCTCGACCCGAAACGTCGCCTATCTCCTTCGCTCCTTAGATGCTGCTGCTGCACCCGCTGAGTTTCTCCAGCTTCTTGTGTAACCCTGGCAATCAAAAATCCTCCCTCACCTGTATCTACCTATCATTTGCCAGGCTTTATGCCCACCTCTCTTCCAGCTTTCTCCCTCTTACTATCAGTCTGAAAAAGGGTCCCGACTCAAAATGTCACCTATCCATATTCTCCAGAGATGCTGCCTGGCCTGCTGTGTTACTCTAGCATTTTACGTCCACCCGTTTTTTGATGAAAATAGCGACGTTCAAGTTAAATGGAGAAATTTTGATCATGCACTAGTCCACCGACTCAACTCCTGCTCACCATAGAGCACTGCTGCATTACTGTCTTTGTTGGTGCCTCGCATCCTTGCTATTGAGGAAGTGCAGCGTAGGTTCACCAGGTTAATTCCTGGTATGAACGGGACTATCATATGTTGACAGAAGGGAGCGGCTGGGCTTGTATAGACTGGAATTTAGAAGGATGAGAGGGTTTCTTATTGAAACATATCAGATTATTAAGGTGGAGTAAAGTCTGAAGAAGGGTCTCGACCCGAAACGTCGCCTATCTCCTTCGCTCCTTAGATGCTGCTGCACCCGCTGAGTTTCTCCAGATTTTTGTGTAACCCTCAGATTACTAAGGGATTAGACACGCTAGAGGCAGGAAACATGTTCCTGATGTTGGGGGAATGCAGAACTAGGGGGCCACAGTTTAAGAATAAGGGGTAGGCCATTTAGAACGGAGATGGGGGGAAAAACCTTTTCGCCCAGTGAGTTGTGAATCTGTGCAATTCTCTGCAGTGCAGAGGGCAGTGGAGGCCGATTCACTGGATGCTTTCAAGAGAGAGTTAGATAGAGCTCTTAAAGATAGCGGAGGTAGACATAAGTGCTGGAGAAACTCAGCGAGTGCAGGAGCAAAGTAAATAGGCAACGTTTCAGGCTGAAACCCTTCTTCAGACAGAAAGATAGCGGAGTCAGTGGATATGGGGAGAAGGCAGGAATGGGGTACTGATTGTGGATGATCAGCCATGATCACGGTGAATGGCGGTGCTGGCTCGAAGGGCCAAATGGCCTTCTCCTGAGCCTATTGTCTATTTCAGTCCCTGTCCGTGAGACAGCAGAAGCAGCACCAACAGATGATCAGGCAGACTGAATCGAGGGCAATGGAGCGATTGCCGTTCTTGAGTGATGGTGCAACAATGATCCAGAGCGCCCATCTCCCCCCACAGGTACTGCTTGACCCGCTGAGTTCCTCCGGCACTTTAATTTTTTGCACAAGATTCCAGCATCTGCAGTCACTGGCGTCTCCAAGGCATATGGGGCTTTCAAACAACAGCAGATTGCATTTTGTACACAAATATTTTCTTAACTAAGGATCATACTTTCTGAAGAGGTACATACAGTCTGGTGAAGGGTCGCAACCCGAAACGTCTCCTATTCCTTGTCTCCAGGGATGCTGCCTGACCCGCTGAATTACTCCAGCTTCTTGTGTCTGTCTTCGGTTTAAATCAGCATCTGCAGTTCCTCCCTACACAGCAAACTTTGGAGGTAGACAAAAAATGCTGGAGAAACTCAGCGGGTGAGGTAGCATCTATGGAGGGAAGGATATGTGACGTTTCAGGTCGAGACCCTTTTTCAGACTGTCTTCAGCACTTCAACTCCCCCTCCCATTCCGTATCCGACCTCTCGGTCCTGGGCCTCCTCCACGGCCAGAGTGAGCAACACCGCAAGTTGGAGGAACAGCACCTCATATTCCGCTTGGGGAGTCTGCATCCTCTGGGCTTAAACATTGCATTTTCTCAATTCTGTTAACACAGGCTGCCTCCTCCCCTTCCCACCTCTCCCTCAGCCCTCGGGCCCTGGCATTCCCTCTCTCTCTATCTCCCCCCCCACCCAAGTCGCACTAGCTTCTCATTTTCACGCTACAAACAGCTTACAATGGCCTGTTTCCTTTATCATCGATACTTTTTTGCATATCTTTCATTCATTGTTCTTTATCTCTCCACATCGCCGTCTATATCTCTCGTTGCCCTGATCCCTGACCAGTCTGAAGAAGGGTCTCGACCCGAAACGTCGCCTATCTCCTTCGCTCCTTAAATGCTGCTGCACCCCCTGAGTTTCTCTAGCTTTTTGTGTAACCCCCCTTTTTCAGACTGATGAGGGGGTGGGGAGGAGAAAGGAAGAGGCAGAGACAGTGGGCTGTGGGAGAGCTGGGAAGGGGAGGGGAAAGAGGGAGAAAGCAAGGACGACCTGAAATTGGAGAAGTCAATGTTCATACCTCTGGGGTGTAAACTACCCAATCTTTGATAATGCATCAAACTTTGGAGTTGACTTACTGATGGTGCAGCCTCTAAGGCGAGGGGGAAGGGGCAGTGTAAACACACACAGATGGTGAAGCTCGCACCCATCCTTGCACAAACAGTGCAAATCATCAGCAAATAGCTTCAGCCAACCCAGCCCTCAATAAAAATGTTTCATTTCAAAGTTGACAAAATACCATTGTCCACAAATAATGGTAGCCCTTTGTTTTCCACAATCCTAATCAGCCTAAACCTTGAAACTGCAGAATGCGCATTGGAATCAGTCCACACACAGGATTTATGATAAGAAGTGCAGCCATTCGACAAAGACCTGGCACAATATGACCCACCCAATGACTTCCTCATAGCACAGTCCAACTTCAACGCTTCAGGCTGTCTTTTTTTTTAATATAAATAAAAAGAACATATCAGGCAAGATCATTACAAGAATGCAGTAAAAGGCAACAGGCTTTATTCCCCTTCTACATCCATATTTAAATCAAAGTTTAAATCACAAAGCAACATCCAAACAATTAAAGCTGTGTTCATCACACAGAAGAACGATGAACAAAAACAAACATGACGGCAGGTTAGAGATTTAGATCGTCTTCACTGAAATACAAGAGGCAAGACAAGAGACATTTATCGTCACATGCATCAATTGGTACAGAGCTATTTGTGGTCACCATACAGCCATACGAAGAAAAAAAAATACAAGCTATCCTGTGAAATTTACCGTTACCCGTGAAAACTTAAAATACCCTATCGGGGCCAATTTATAATTAATTAGGAAATGATGTACTAGCCCCCGCTTGGAACAAACTGCACAAGTCAGTGGTTACGAACCCATCCTGTACAAAATCAATGTGCTGCATATACAATATATTGCTGGAATGATATTAGCTGGCTGTCAAAAGCAAGCTTCTCAGATTACAGCAACACACTGGGCAACCTGAGAAAGATAAATACAATGGGACAAAATAGAAAACAGATAAGGACAAGAACAAAAACCCAGACAGACAAATAGAGAAATGGGAAAACAGCCAAAGATTGTGCGACAGAGAGCTCAGACATAAATAATAAACCTGCTAAACTCAGATGAAGAAAACACGATAGTGGCTGAACGTTAAGAAATGCGGGGAGGGGGGGAAATTAAGGATCGGAAAGTTAAATAAAAATGTAGGAGATGGTATGTAGAAATCTCTAGTCCTGGACAAGAGTCAAGAAACAGTTTGCGTCAGGCAATTCCATTTTGCTGGCATTTTTAAAATACAGATTTTTTTCCCCATACATTTTTTAGATATAATGCAATGACACGACCCCTGTGCTTTTAACTGCAACAACGCCCTTCGCACGTTACAAAGTAATAAAACTGATAAATCAATTTACATTTACTTTTATGATTTTTTTAAAGCGTTACTAAAGATCTTGATGCACACAAGGCCGGGCAAGGAAGGGATATTTGCGCACTGCAGAGGCGCCATCTTTTTAGGAGCCACTACCTGGTTTAATAGATTTATTCACACACAAAAAAACGGTGGGGCTTGTAAAGGGCGGAGGGGCTTGTAAAGGAAGAGGGAAAATGAAGGCACGGCATACGGGCAAAGAGAGGCATTGGATACAGCGAGCGGCGGACAGGGCAAAATGTTCGCGCTGCAGAGCATCTGAATGCCACGCACAGACCGAGAGGAAGCTGGAGAAAGCCAAACAAAGAACACGCAGGAACCGGGACTGCAAATTAGCCGGGAAGGAGGGTGGGCAAGGAGGGAGAGAGAAAGCGAGGAGCAAGCATAGGCAGGGGGGAGCGCTCGGTAAATGAGAATTGGGAGATTAACGAAGAGGCTTTACAAAAACTCGGGGGGGGGGGGAAGATTTGCCCGATCCCATGTCCACGCAAGGATTAATGCGGGAGGTTTAAGGTTGGAGGGGCAACCTCACCGCAAAGACCCCCTCAACCTCCACCCACCTCCCGTGTCACCTTTATATCCCCCCCCCCCCCCCCCACTAACAGTAAGAGCAACCTGCGGCTCAGGCCCCTTCCCCAATCACCCCCCCCCCCTTCCCCACCCAAAAGAATCAGGTGTTCACCACCCACGTTTTCGCTTACTTAACTTCAACGCATTTTTTTAAAACACAAATCAGACATCCCCTCCCTTAAACGGGCAGCAGCTTCTCCCGAGACCCCAGCTCAGCCCCCCATCTCTCTCTCTCTATATATACCAGGAGCCCAGAACATGTCCCCCTCCCTCTGGGTGACCCAGGGCACCCCCCCCTCACCCGGGAGGCGAGGACAGTTGATCCAATTTCTCCTCCCCAAGACCACATCGCGGGGAACCCACTCCTCATCTTACCCCCCCCCCCCCCCCCCCCAGCCCACCGGGAACCACCCATGATTGTCTCTCACCCCCCCCCCCCTCTATGTAGGCCAAACTCCCCCATCCTCCACGAACCCTGGACTGGACGCTGTCCCTTCCCCCGGACATCTTAGCTCTGCAAAGTGACCCTTTGTACTCGCACTTTCAGACCAGAACTCTCCCCATCACAGAAAGCCCAGGGCAGGTTTGCACCCTTCCCCTAGGTTGCTACCCCCACCCACCCACCCAAAACGGAGACCCAACAACCCACCCATCGTTAACCGAGGACAGAGATTCTTCCACCCCTCTCCCTCTCCCTCCCCCGCATCGCAAGGCGTCCAACCTTCCCCAAGGGACCCCAGCCCTTCCCTTGAGGAACCCACAACTAAAATCCCAGCCCTCTCGCAATCGGGAACCCAGATCAGTGATTCTCTACCCTCCCCACCCCCACCACTCAAATCTCACCTTCACACCCCCCCCCCCACCTCCCCATCACTGGGATCCCAGCACATGGAGCCTTCTCTTCTGAGGCATTTTCTGTCTCCCTAACCCCCAGCCCCTCCATCGAGAATTTCGCATAAGACAGATACTCGTCCCTCTCTCCCCCGCCCCCCAATGGGACTCAAATACACCCCCCTCCTCCTCCTAATCGGGATCGCAGGACACTGACCACCTTCCGAGACACAACCGAGAGACCCCCCCCCCCCAAACCGAGTAGCCAACATCTCCCCCCCCCCCCACCACAAATACACCAAACCCTCTCCCTCAAGGAACACAATCCTTCCCAATGGGGAGAGCGGGAGGGTGGTCGCCATTCATGGGGGGGAGAGTGTGCCCCCCCTCCAATTCAATACCTGTACAGTTTCCCACCCACCCAACCGTGAGCATCAATGAGCCACCCAACAGAACATCCCCCCCCCATGGACCCAAATACTCCCTCCCCTGGGGGGCCCGCATTGGAGTTCTCCATAGTGCCCCCCCCCCACTCCTGCCCAACATGCCCACACACCCCTCCCAACACGTTCCCCCCACCCCAAGCCCAGGGCAATCACACTCCCCTCACCACACACATCTCGCCCTCTCTCCCCCTGGATCCGGACTTATCCCCTCCCCCCCCCCCGTGCAGGAATCTCACCCCCAAATCTCACCCCCCCCTCAAATCTACTCCACTCCCTCAAAATCCAGTCTTTCCCACCCCCTCAGGATTAATAACCCCCCCCCCCGGGATCCAAACTCTCCCCCCTCCCCCTTCCAGGGATTCATAATTCCCCCCCCCCCGGATCAAGACTCTCCCCCTCCTCCCCCTTCCCCAACTCCTACCTGGGAATGAGAATCTTCCCCCCCCCTCACACCCCGCTGATCCAGACCCCCCCCCCCCTCCTCACCTCGAATACAGACACCCCTCCCCTCAACCCCGGGATCCGTATCCCCCCCCATCTCCCCTTAACCCCCCCACCCCCCCAATCCAGACTCTCCCTGCCACATCCCTAGGATTAAGACCCTTCCCCCAGCCCCCCCCTCTCTCCCTCCGCCTCTCTTCCCCATACAACCTTCCCCCACCCTCGATCTCCTCTCCCTTCCCCCACCCTCTCCCCCCTCCCCTCTTATCTTCCCCTCCCCCCCTCTCTTTTCCCCCCCTTCCCTCTCCCCCCCTTCCCTCTCCCCCCTCTCCCCCTCTCCTCTCCCTCCTCTCTTTTCCCCTTCGCTCTCCACCCTTCCCCTCTCCCCCCTCCTCTCTCCCCCATATCCCCCCTCTCTCCCTATCTCCCTCTCTGCCTCTCCCACCTCCTTCGTCTTTCCCCCTTCCCCCTCTCTACCCCCTACTCTACCTCTCCCCTTACCTCTCTCTACCCCCCCCCCCCTTCTCCCTCCCTCTCACCCCCTCCTCCCCTCCCCCCGGACCGTCCGTTACCTCCATAGCCGGGCAGAGCGGGGCGAGGGCGAGGACGAGGAGGGCGAGAGCCGCCGGCATCAGCACCATCTTCATCATCATCATCACCATGGTGTGGCGGTGGCGGTGGCGGCGGGATCACGTCCGCTCGGCTCCTCCGACGACGAGGTAGTGGGACAGGCGGGCGGGCGGGCGCTGGGTGTGTGTGGGTGGGTGAGGAGAGAGAGAGAGAGGTTTCTATCGTGTCTGAGCTCAGGCTCCGCTGTCACCGGCTGTAACTCCCTCCGACCGAGCGACTGGAGCTGGAGCTGGAGGGGGGCGGGGGTTGTGCGGCCCCAGCACCGACACCGACACCGCCACCTAGCGCTGAAGGCCCCGACCGACCGTCCTCCTCCTCCTCCTCGTCCCCGGCACCGCCCCGCCCCGCCCCGCCCCGTCCCGTCGACACGCCGTCTGTCTGTCTGTCTGTCTGAGGAGGAGCGAGCGCCCTGCAGCGCCGCCGTCCTGGAGGAGGTACTGCAGCTCATTACCACCCGGCTCTGCAGCGCCGCCGTCCTCCACCGCAAGTCTGGAGGAGGTACTGCAGCTCATTACAACCCGGCTCTGCAGCGCCGCCGTCCTCCACCGCAAGTCTGGAGGAGGTACTGCAGCTCATTACAACCCGGCTCTGCAGCGCCGCCGTCCTCCCCTGCCGGCCTGGAGGAGGTACTGCAGCTCATTACAACCCGGCTCTGCTGCGCCGCCGTCCTCCACCGCAAGTCTGGAGGAGGTACTGCAGCTCATTACAACCCGGCCCTGCAGCGCCACCGGACAGGAGGAAGTACTGCAGCTCGTAATAACCCGGCCCTGCAGCGCCGCTGTCCTCCACTCCCGGCCTGGAGGAGGTACTGCAGCTCATTATAACCCGGCCCTGCAGCGCGGCCCGACAGGAGAAAGTATTGCAGCTCATAATAACCCGGCCCTGCTGCGCCGCCGGCCAGGAGGAAGTACTGCAGGTCGTAATAACCCGGCCCTGCAGCGCCGCTGTCCTCCACCGCAAGTCTGGAGGAGGTACTGCAGCTCATTACCACCTGGCTCTGCAGCGCCGCAGTCCTCCCCTGCCGGCCTCGAGGAGGTACTGCAGCTCGTAATAACCCGGCCCTACAGCGCCGCCGGCCAGGAGGAGGTACTGCAGCTCATTACAACCCGGCTCTGCAGCACCGCGGTGCTCCCCTGCCGGCCTCAGGAGGTACTGCAGTTCATTACAACCCGACACTGCAGCTCATTGCAGTCTGCATCGAAGGTCAGTATTCATTGAGCTGAGATGACAGCTGCAGCGCCGCCGTCCTCCCCGCCGGCCGGGAGGAGGTACTGCAGCGGCTTCTAGTCCGCCTTAATCTAGCAATGTTACAACATTTTGAGATTTTAGAAATCAAGTCTGCAATTTATCCCATCAGATAAAGCATAAAAATAAGTTTAATTTGACACCTAATTCACTTTCATATCTTCAGTATTAAAAACGTTATGGCCATTTTCATACTCGGAAATTGGCATCTTGTTCCCTATTGCTTTTCCATTGACTTAACACAAAAGCTGTGATCAAGGACAGTCAAAAGCCCATAACTTTCTTAAAAATTAAGAGAACTCAATGAAATTTTCATTTAGTATAGATTGAAGCATTCTGAAACAAATATGAAACAATCTTACTTGGATGACCATAAATTAATTAGTTAGTTACCTAATTGTAGCTAATTACAAAATTCGATTACTAGATCTAAACATCTATCCATTACTTAAGAAAAGATAAACATTTTTTAATTGCCTAAGTGTCCAAATAACATTCACACAATAATTCCAAGGAGACCAAGGAGAATTCAAATAAGACCAAGGAGATAATAATAGACTTCAGGAAGAACAAAACAGAACTGGTACCACTAATCATCAGAGGGGACTGTGTGGAGAGGGTGGCGGATTTCCGCTTCCTGGGAATCCATATTGAGGAGGACCTGACGTGGAGCGTGAACACCTCTGCGCTGCTGAAAAAGGTCCAGCAGAGACTGCACTTCCTGAGGGTGCTCAGGAAGAATAACATCACACAGAGACTGCTGCTGTCCTTTTATCGGTGCTCCATTGAGAGCATCCTAACATACTGTGTATGCGTGTGGTACACCAGCTGCACAGCAGCTCAGAGGAAAGCGCTCCAGAGGGCCATTGACAACGCCCAGAGGATTGTCGGCTGCCCTCTCCTTACCTTGGAAGACTTACACAGTTCCCACTGCATCAAAAAATCCCAGAATATTATAAAGGACATTTCCCACCCCGGACACTCCCTGTTTGAACTGTTGCCGTCAGATCTACAAGGACAAGGACAAACAGACTTAAAAACAGTTTTTACCCCATTGCTATAAAGGCACTAAATGTAGCCGCCAAGGAACGCGGGGACTAAGCGACTGTGGTTGGTACACTGTGAAATCGACAGAAGGATGTAGGGTTGGGTGTTTATGCGTGCTATTTTCATATTTCATATTTATTTTAGTTGTTTATCTTTTTTAATATTTTACCTTGTATGTATCGTTAGCTTTTATGGTTTGAATGTTGCACTGACTGGTTGACATTTATAAATTTTGTTGTAGATGGTTCATGTTACAATGACAATAAAGAAACTATTCTGTTCTAATTCACAATATAACATGATTTTAAAATCTCATTTTCATGAATTTATAGGCCAAAATGGAAGGAATTTAGTGTTTAATTCCCGTAAATTAATGGCCATTTAAATTAACTTGCGAGTGGGTTTTAGTGGAACGCGGTGGATTGGAACGTTGCGGTTTGCGGTGAATTTAACCCACAGTCGGCAGGAAAAATACTGCCGGTTCGTATTTTTTTTTGTCCCCTTTTCGCAACATGAAAATTTGATTAAAGGCTTCCTAAGAACCACGTTTTTATGTAAAAATAAACTGTGTACTTTCTTTTATCCCCAACGTAAAATCCTTCCCGTTGTCGGCGTTCGCGGCTTTAGAAGATGATTTTTAAATTACTCTAGCTAATAAATGATCTAGCGTAGTTTTAAAATACCTTCATAAAACAAATGTTGGAGCGATTTCTCTTTAGCAACGAAATCCATGAGATAGATCGATTTGAACTGTCTGGAAAAAAACTGCATTTTAAACCTGCCCCCCTCTGAAACGCGCCAAAGTCGCGCACACGGGGAGTGGCAAAACTGCAGCGCCGATCAAGGTAAGTTTTGTAACATACCTACTTGTTGCCTGTAGGGGGTTTGCACGTAAGGTCACTGGGTCATAGGGCTTGACGCACGGAGCCGTTCAATCCATCTGGAGGACATCCGTAACTTCCAGTATATGTTATTAATGCAAGAAATGCGTACATTCCTACCTGTTAAAAAATGCCAAAATGTAGAATTTTTGCGCTGTAAAAAATTGTGAAAGTCGGGGTAAGTGTGAGAGACATGTACCCAACTTCAGAAGCCCAAAAGTGAAGCGAAATGAAGGTAAAGAGAAGCGAGAGCTGAAGGGACAACAACAGCTAAAGTGCTTGGCGAACATTGGCCGTGCAGATATGGGACTTGAAAATATTGGGAATGATCGCGTTTGCTCACTGCATTTCATCAACAGTAAGGCATCATTTGTGGTTTTTCTTGATTCCTTTGGTATCTAAAAAGTCTCAGAAGTGAGAAATCAGGCTGTAAATTTTGCTTCAGAGGCGTTTTCTTTTTGTATGTAAAAACCCACTTGAGAACCATGGGCGATTTTACAATTTTACAGCCAGATTTATCACTTCTGAAAGTTTTTAGATGCCAAAGGAAAGAAAAAAAAACCCAAATAATGCCTTAGTTGATGAAATGCAGTGAGCAAACGGACAATGTTCACCAAGCACTTGGGCTGTTGTTGTCCCTTCAGCTCTCGCTTGGTTCTTGGTTCTTGGTTACTTGGTCCTCCAAAATATTCCAACTGGAATTTAAACTGGAGGTGGTGAAGGGAGGGGTTTAGCCAGAGAGGGTTATTGGGAAGAAAGTGCCACTTTCAATTTAGTTGCATCTGGCTGGGCAACCGTGGCTTGGTGGAGATTATTCCATGCTTTAATAGTGCGTGGAAAGATCGAATTGCTGTACACATCTGTCTTTGAGGCTGGGACCACAAATTGGATCGAATGCCCTCGTCTACCGGGCTTCTATCTACCGTCATTTCTCCTCACCTTTGGAATTCTGAAGTAGGCTAAATGTCTCTCACGCGTATCCCGATTCCCATAATTATTTGCAGCGCAAAAATTGACAATTTCGGCGTGTTTTAACGGGCCCGCTAAGCTGGAAACAATGGTAAGTGCTTACATGCAGTTCATCGCGTGTACTCCACTTGGCGTAGCGTGGCAACAGTACGGGTCATGGGTCGTGACCCGACTGCCGTGAAACCTCCCTATAGCTTTTCCATTGACTTAACACATAAACTGTGATCGAGGACAGTCAAAAGGTCATAACTTTCTTAAAAATTAAGAGAACTATCTTCGGTTTAAATCATCATCTGCAGTTCCTTCTGACACAACAGATAGAGAGATGGTAATTGGAGAAAGAGTTATATCCCTGTCCCTATATCGCTCCACATTATCGTCTATATCTCTCGTTTCCCTTTCCACTGATTCTCGGTCTGTAGATGGGTCTCGACCCGAAACGTCACCCTTTCCTTCTCTTCAGAGACTCTGCCTGTCCCGCTGAGTTACTCCAACATTTTGTATCTGTCTACTGTCGGTATCAATGGAGACAGGTGCAGCGCCTCCCCTGCGCGGTGGAGGTACTGCAGCCCATTCCCGTCTGTATCAATGGAGCTGGTTTGACAACTGCAGCGCCGCCCGACTCAGAGGGAAGTACTGCAGCTCCTGGTGGGTTTAACAACTACAGTGCTTTCTCTGGATGGCAGGAGGTCACTAACAGTCTGACCCGGTCAAATAACATCACATCAATAGTTAAGAGAGCGCAGCAGTGGTTGCACTTTCTGTGCCGGATGAGAAGAGCTCACCTCCTCCATCCTGTCCTCACCACTTTCTACAGGGGCACCATAGAGAGTATTCTGCCCAGCTGCATCTCTGTCTGGTTTAGGGACTGTAGAGCCTCCGACTGGAAGTCCATGCAGAGTGGTGAGGACAGCTGAAAAAATCATTGGGACTTCTCTCCCCTCAATCTGGGGATATTGCGAACAAACGTTGCGTGTCTAAGGCCAGCAGTATTATAAAAGACCCCACACATCTCCATCGGGCAAAAGATATCATAGCATAAGGAGCAGAACATCAAGGTTCTGCAACAGCTTCTTCCCACGAGCCATCAGACTCTCGAATGCCATGTAATGGGCTGCCACTATTGTCTATTTTATCTTTTTATCCATTTTATCTTTTTATCCATTTTATCCTTCTGTTTATTTTTGTGTTGCACGGGGAGCCAAATGCAACGGAATTTCGTTTAGAATTGCATATATCGATGTATTTCTGAATGACAATAAAGTTTTGATTGATTGGTTGATTGGTTGAGGTACTGCAACTTCTTGCACGCTTCGGTTGGGATGACAGCTGCAGCGCCGCCCCCGGCTGGGAGCAGGTACTGCAGCTCATTACAGTCTGCCTCGATCAGTGCCGCCCCCAGGCTCGGACGAGTTACTGCAGCTCCTGTCCAGCTCTGGATGGAGGCTGGGATGACAGCTACAGCGCCACTCCCCGGTCCTGGAGGTACTGCGGCTCCTTGGCTGACTACCAATATTGTTGTATAAAACCTACCCTAGTCGTTCTACTAGTTCCACTGTATTCCTGGTGAATCTCATTGTCTGCAACTCGTTTTCACCTAGCCCACAGCTAACCGTTTCCGTTATCACAGTTACTTTTTTGCATATCTTTCATTCATTTGTTCTATATCTCTCTTTATTACCGTCCATATATCTCTCGTTTCGCTGTCCCCTGATTCTCAGTCTGATGAAGGGTCCCGACCCAAAAACAAGATTGTTAAGGGTTTGGACACACTAGAGGCAGGAAACATGTTCCCGATGTTGGGAGAGTCCAGAACCAGGGGCCACAGTTTAAGAATGTGTAAGCCATTTAGAACGGAGATGAGGAAACTCTTTTTCTCACAGAGAGTGGTGAGTCTGTTGAATTCTCTGCCTCAGAGGGCGGTGGAGGCAGGTTCTCTGGATGCTTTCAAGAGAGAGCTAGATAGGGCTCTTAAAAGTAGCGGAGTCAGGGGATATGGGGAGAAGGCAGGAACGGGGTACTGATTGGGGATGATCAGCCATGATCACATTGAATGGCAGTGCTGGCACGAAGGGCCGAATGGCCTACTCCTGCACCTATTGTCTATTGTCTATTCTCACCTATTCCTTTTCTCCAGAGATGTTGCCTGACCCGCTGAGTTACTCCGGCTTTTTCATGTATAACAAGTGTTCACTAGTTTTTTACAGCACCCCTCCTACAATAAAGCACTCTTGTCGGCCCCATCCCTCTCTACATCGAATGACCCTGCACTTTACCATTTACCGGTGGTTCACGGTTTAAAAATTATTCTATGTTCCTGTTCAAAACTACTAATGTGAATAATCTCACATTTTACCTCATCGTAACTCCGACCTTCACTTAAGTTGTTCTTGGTATAAAACTGTAGGACCACGTGCTGTTGAACTATCATAAGTGCTTGAGCATTATTGAAAGATAAACTGAGGATACTGAGGAAACTAGAGCGAGACCAAGTGCAGGCTTGGCGATCGCTTGGCTGAACACCTCTGCCCAGTCCGCCTTAACCCACATGATCTCCCCCCTCCCATTCCCACACTGACCTTTCTGTCCTGGGCCTCCTCCACTGTCAGAGTGAGGCCCAGCGCAAATTGGAGGAACAGCACCTCATATTTCACTTGGGCAGCTTACACCCCAGCGGTATTAATATTGATTTCTCTAACTTCAAATAACCCTTGCATTCCCTCGCTCTCCATCCTTCCCCCACCCTAGTTCTCCTACTGGTTAATTTTAGTTTGTATGCCTTGTCCTCAGCTAACAATAGGCCATCCTACATTTCCTTGATCATCGTCTGCTTTGATCAGTCTTTTTCACACCTTACATTCTCTGTGTATTCTTCCATAGCTCTTAGCTTCCATCTCCCCTGACTCTCAGTCTGAAGGAGGGTCTCAACCCGAGATGTCACCCATTCCTTTTTTTCCAGAGATGCAGCCTGATCTGCTGAGTTACTCCAGCATTTTGTGTCTATCTTCAGTGTAAACCAGCATCTGCAGTTCCTTCCTACACCAACTAGAGTGAGCCTTTGATCATTTACTCTTTTGACCAAGTATGCAAACCAATATATTGTACACCAGGCTAAGCAGTGAGAAAAGACATAAAAATGCTTGATCAATTTATTTGCTGGTTTGTGGAAATTGCAGTGCTTAGGTGGAGAAAACGCTGTATAAATTAATTTTTGGAAGACATTTGATATTTAGTTTAATTTAGTTTAGAGATACAGTGTGGAAACAGGTCCTTCGGCCCTCCGAGTGCAGAACGACCAGCAATCCCCGCACATTAACACACCATCCTACATACAGTGTGGGCAATTTATATTAATACCAAGCCAATTAACCTACAAACCTGCACGTCTTTGGAGTGTGAGAGAAAACCCACATGGCCACAGGGAGAACGTACAAACTCCGTACAGACAGCACCCGAGGTCAGGATCGAACCCGAGTCTCTGGCGCTGCAAACGGTATGAGGCAGCAACTCTACCGCTGCACCATCATGCTGCCCGTTTAGCCAGAGGGTGGCGAAACTGTGGAATTCATCGCAACAGACGGCTGTGGAGACCATTTGGGTATTTTTAAAGCAGAGATTGATAGATTCTTGATTAGGAAGAAAGTCATAAGGCTACAGGGAGAAGGCAGGAGTTTGGGGCTGAGAGGGAAAGATAGATAGATCAGCCATGATTCAATGACGGAACAGACTCGATAGACCAAATGGACTAATTCTGCTCCTGTGTCTTATGGTCTTATGGAAAATGGGGCAAAGAACAGAAGTATTGACGGCTGTGGAGGCCAAGTGATTGGGTATTTTTAAAGTAGAGATTGAGAGGTTTCAGCTTAGTTTAGTTCAAGTTCAAGTGAGTTCATTGTCATGTGTCCCTGATAGGACAATGAAATTCTTGCTTTGCTTCAGCACAACAGAACATAGTAGACATTGACTACAAAAACAGATCAGTGTGTCCATATACCATTATATAAATATGTACACACATGAATAAATACACTGATAAAGTGCAGATAATGGGTTATTTGAGGCGGTTAATTATTGTCACGTGTATTGAGGTACAGTGAAAAAGCTTTTTTGCTGCCTGCTATCCAGACAGCATTTCTTGATTAGTAATAGCCCTGTCCCACGGTACGAGTTCATTCCAAGAGCTCTCCCGAGTTTGCCCTGATTCGAACTCGGAGATTTACGGTAATGGCCGCTCGTCGGTACTCGGGGCTCTCGTGGACATTTTTCAACATGTTGAAAAATCTTCACGCGTCTTCCCGTGCTTACCTGCCGTTAGCGAGTCTTCCCGAGTACCTGCCATTAGCGTTACGAGCCACTAAGAGACGTCCCCGAGCTCCGACGTACCCGCTACGTTCATTCTCCGTGCTTACCACGAGTTTGATTTTTTTAAAACTTGGGAGAGCTCTTGGAATGAACTCGAACTGTGGGACAGGGCTTTAAGAGCATCAAAGATTACAGGGGACTAGAACGGTGTGGAGAGGAGGAAAATAGATCAACCATAATTGAATGGCAGAACAGAACTCGATGGGCTGACTCGCCTAATTCTGCACCTATGCCTTATGATCCTCTGACTTCCCAGTGCCCTGCCGTTTACCATGCGTGTTGCAATGCACAAACAAGGGAAATAATAGAAGGACTGGCGGTCAATGCTTCTGAGATCAGTCGGCCGGAATGCTGATTACTGGACTGACGTGAGCAATCAGACTCTCGGAGAATTGATGCTTACCCTCGCTGCAGTTACGTGGTCAATCTGCTACAACAGTGAAGAGCACTTTTCCGAGTCACTGGACCGGAACAGTCACAAAATGATTTTGGAATGTGCAGTGGAGTAAGATACCCACAAAAAATAACCATACGCACTGCAAATACCAATGCAATTATATAACAGCAGCAGGCAACATCTTGCCCTCTTAAAGCAATAATCTCACTGCACCTTCGGGGGCATGTGACAAATAAAATTGCCTTTGACTTTGATAAAAAATTGACTTTGTATAATTGATCACCAAGCGGTGACCAATTATCATCAAGCATAATAATGCCAGCTTTGAAAGCTTACTCAAAGAATATTGGAAACTAGTGCAACTTATAGGTTTAAGGTAAGGAGGGGAAGATTTACTTAGGAACCTGAGGGGTAACTTGTTCCCGCAAAGCGTGGTAGGTGTATGGAACGAGCTGCCAGACATGTTAGTTGAGGCAGGGACTATCGCAACGTTTAAGAAACATTTAGACAGGTACATGGATAGATATATGTTTAGAGGGAATATGGATCAAATGCAGGCAGGTGGGACTAGTGTAGATGGGTCATGGTGGCCAGTGCGGGCACGTTGGGCCGAAGGGTCTGTTTCCATGCTGCATGAGTCTATGACAAGTTACCCCCTAGGGCTTGGGAGGAAATCGCTTTTAAAACATGGGGGGGGTGACACAATTACCTGGTGGCCCGATGACAAGTGTGCATGACAACTAACAATTTTATCTCCTCACACTCCCCCCCCACACCCAAACACACATCTTACCCGCATCTCACGGTAATGATCCTGGGGCCTGGGGAAGACTTGAGAGACAGTGAAAGAAGGCCAAAAATGGTGTAAATCAAAATAGATATATATTTGCGCTGAGGCCTAACATCTAGAAGCTAACGGCCTCCAACTGGAATCGACCTTGAGGGCTCCCGGTCACAGAGTCTGTGGACTAACCATCACGGAGCTGGCTGGCTTCGGAGGCTTCGGCCGTGGGCCCTGTGGACGGTAACATCGGGAACTCGCAGGTCCCTGGTTGGTGAACGACTTCCCGCAACAACAGCCGCTTCTTCCGCCCCGAACAATGGGGCTTGAATCGGACAGTTTGCGGGGCCTTTCATCGCCCAGCGCGGCTTAAAATCGGCCGCGAGACCTCCGCTCCCCCCCCCCCCTCCCCCCGGGATTTCTGCCAATGCCCCTGGGCGTACATTTTGCTAACCAGAGGGTAAATTTGTTGGGTCTGGGTTTGTACATATTTTTCCTCGTTGACTGACTGTGTTTGGTTCCAGTATCTGTTCATCATTAGTTGTTCATAAATAAGTGAAATAACATTGTTATGTGCTATTAAAGTTGCCAGGGGTAGACGGGACAAAAAAGTTTGGGAACCCATGCTCGATGACTCTATGACTCCAGTGGTGGGGAACTAGAATTACACCAGACCTCACTTTAACAAAAAATAGGAACCTCTTATACAAGATATTTCAACTTTATTGGATTCCACGTTGAAATGGGACATTATCTGTAACGTAAATGTTCAAGAGGAAGGGAGTCATGGGAGTAAAGAGTGTTTAATTGTCAGGAACCAAAATCGAACAATGAAATTCTTACTTGCAGCAGTACAACAGCCTGCTATCCAGACAGCAGTTCTTGATTAGTACAACAGCTATGCAAACACAGTAAAGAGCAGACGTTATTGTAAATAACAAACATGATTCCAGTAATGGCAGAGTCTATAAGTAAAGAGAACAGACACGGCTGTGTCTAATGGGCTTCAAGTATTTCACAGTTCACACCTACGGAGCAAAACTATTACGCAACACCATCTTGGTGGCGCAGCGGTAGAGTCGCTGCCTTACAGCGGACTCGGTGGGCTGAAGGGTCTGTTCCTGCGCTGTAGCTCCAAAGTCTAAAGTTTAAAATCAGTCGGTGCATAGTTTAATGTGCACTTATAATCGTGGTATTAAATCTAATAACATTAATAAAACAATTCTCCTCGACAACATCACAGGAAAGAAGGTAGACAAAAATGCTGGAGAAACTCAGCGGGTGAGGCAGCATCTATGGAGCGAAGGAATGGGCGACGTTTCGGGACGAGACCCTTCTTCAGACCGATGTCGGGGGGGGGACAAAGATAGACAGTAATGCCCCTGTCCCACTTAGGAAACCTGAGCGGAAACCTCTGGAGACTTTGCGCCCCACCCAAGGTTTCCGTGCGGTTCCCGGAGGTTTTTGCCAGTTCAAAAACTTGAAAAAACCTCCGGGAACCTGACAAAAACCTCCGGTAACCTGACAAAAACCTCCGGGAACCGCACGGAAACCTTGGGTGGGGCGCAAAGTCTCCAGAGGTTTCTGTTCATGTTTCCTAAGTGGGACAGGGGCATTAAGACTGGTGGGGTAACTGTGAAGGGGAGGGGACAGAGAGGAAAAGCAAGGGCTATCAGAAGTTAGAGAAGTCAATGTTCATACCGCTGGGGTGTAAACTACCCAAGTGAAATATGAGGTGCTGTTCCTCCAATTTGCGCTGGGCCACAATCTGACAATGGAGGAGGCCCAGGACAGAAAGGTCAGATTGGGAATGGGAGGCGGAGTTGAAGTGCCGAGCCACCGGGAGATCAGGTTGGTTATTGCGAACCGAGCGGAGGTGTTGGGCGAAGCGATCGCCAAGTCTGCGCTTGGTCTCACCGATGTAGAGCAGTTGGCACCTGGAACAGTAGATGACGTTGGAGGAGGTGCGGGTGAACCTCTGCCTCACCTGGAAAGGCTGCTTGGGTCCTTGGATGGAGTCGAGGGCGGAGGTAAAGTGACAAGTGTAGCATTTCCTGCGGTTGCAAGGGAAAGTACAAGGGGAGGGGGTGGGTTGGGTGGGAAGGGACCTCTCTCACAGGAAAGAAGTTCAGTTTAGCTTATTGTCACGTGTACCGAGATACGGTGAAAAGCTTCAGTCGGCAAAAAGGCAACACATGATTACAATCAAGCCATTCACAGTGTATAGATACATGATAAGGGAATAACGTTTGGAACAAGGTAAAGCCATCAAAGTCCAAGTTTAAGACAATCATAGTTAAAATAAGAAATGTTACTGTAGGAGTAGGGATTTAAGAGTGTAAGGCAATTGTAATATGTGATTGTAGATCAACTTCTGCGGCCAGCACGCAAATGGTCGCCTAGGTTGGTGGCCATCTTGGAATTGCTTAAAGAATCGATGATGTCATTAGCGTTCGGCCGCGGAGCTAGAATAAGTCAGGGGGGTGACGGTACATTCCTCATGGCAGCCCGAGACACTCGCGTTCATTATGGAGCGATGTCCTTTCCAATCAGCATCCGATTTCCAGCGTTCGACAACATCGAGTGGGAGTTTATTTACTTGAGCAGCCAGGGTAAGGTGGGGGTGGCGTAGACTGTGGAGTAGCTGGAGACGTGAGACTATACGGCGGGGGTGGATCGCCAGGATCATCCATCTCTTGGTTGTGACTGTAGGGGGGAGGAGAAGGTGAGGCTGCAAAGAAACATAAAGAGCAATAAAAAGGTATGAACCGAATTGGCAGCAATCCATATCCCCAAAAGAGTTCCCAGCTATATTTAAAAAAGTCTGCTGCCTAGTATACACACAGATATAAAAACTCGTTTAATAAATACTGACCGCAGAGGGCAGTGGAGGCCAAGTCACTGGATGGATTTAAGAGACAGTTAGATAGAGCTCTAGGGGCTAGTGGAATCAAGGGGAGAAGGCAGGCACGGGTTATTGATTGGGGACAATCAGCCATGATCACAATGAATGGCGGTGCTGGCTCGAAGGGCCGAATGGCCTCCTCCTGCACCTATTTTCTATGTTTCGATGAAGAATGTCTACTCTCAAGGATAGATATAAAAACTATCTTTATAAACATAGCAGCGCAGCGGTAGAGTTGCTGCCTCACAGCGCCAGGGACCGGGATCCAATCCCGACTACGGGTGCTGTCCATACGGAGTTTGCACGTTCTCCCCCCTGACCGCGTGGGTTTTCTCCAGGTGCTCCGGTTTCCTCCCACACTCCAAAGAGGTACTATGTTAATTGGCCGGGTATGAATGTAAATTGCCCCTAGGATAGTGATTATGTGCAGGGATCGCCGGTCGGCACGGACCCGGTGGGCCGAAGGGCCTGTTTCCGCAGCATATCTCTAAACGAAACAAAATTTAGGTAACATACATAATCTTCCCAATGGAGATCCACCTGACTTTATCTTGCACCAAACCTTGTTCCCATTACTCTGTCTGTACACAGTGGACGGCTTGATTGTAATCATGTGTTGTCTTTCCACTGACTGGATAGCACGCAACAAAGAAGCTTCTCACTGTACCTCGGTACACGTGACAATAAACTATACTAACTGAACAATCATGATCAATAGAATTGAAACACAGCGGCAAAGCTGGTAGAGATGCTGCCTCACAGCACAAGGGATCTGGGTTCGATCCTGACCTCAGGTGCTGTCTGTGTGGCGTTTGCAGCACGTTCTCCCTGTGACCATGTGGGTTCCATGCTCTGTGCTTTATGTTAACTTGTTCTACGTTGTATGTCTTTGTTCTATTTTCTATGTTTATAAATTCATACGTCAGAGGAGTGGATTTAGGCCAATGGACACATTCAAGTCTACTCAGCCATTCAATCGTGGCTGATCTATCTCCCCCTCTATATGTTCTATGTTCCACACTCTGTTCCATGTTATACTTTCCATGTAAAAGATTTTCACTGTACCTCGGTGCACCTGACACTAAACAAAACTGAAACTGAACTGGACTGATGTTGCATGTTCTATTTTCTATGTTCTAAGTTCTAAGTTCCATGTTCAATGTTCTATTTTGTGTTCTATATTGTATCTGTATGTTCTACATTCTATGCTCTGTTATAGAAACATAGAAATTAGGTGCAGGAGTAGGCCATTCGGCCCTTCGAGCCTGCACCGCCATTCAATGTGATCATGGCTGATCATCCAACTCAGTATCCCGTACCTGCCTTCTCTCCATACCCTCTGATCCCCTTAGCCACAAGGGCCACATCTAACTCAATACTTCCCTATTGTCTATTGTCTATTGAATGGTGGTGCTGGCTCAAAGGGCTGAATGGCCAACTCCTGCACCTATTTTCCATGTTTCCATTTTTTAAAAACTATTCTTAATTCTTGCACAGAGGGACAGAAATAGCAGTGGCTCGTTATACTTCCTATGTTGTATGTTGTATGTCCAATGTTCCATGTCCCATGTGTTCTGTTCTATATACAATAGAGACTCAGAGTCAGAGTGTCATACAATGTGGAAACAGGCCCTTCGGCCCAACTTGCCCACACCAGCCAACATGTCCCACCTGCACTAGTCCCACTTGCCTGCGTTTGGTCCATATCGCTCCAAACTTGTCCTATCCAAGTATGATCTGTGTTCTGTTTACTATGTCCTGTGCCCCGTGTCTAATGTTTTTTGTTCTATGTTTCATGCTATGATCTATATTCCATGATCTATGCACTATTTCAAAAATGATAACGGAGAAACAGATTGAGAGATAGACACAAAATGCTGGAGTAATTCAGCGGGACGGGCAGCATCTCTGGAGAGAAGGAATGGGTGACGTTACCGGGTCGAGACCCTTCTTCAGGCACGAAACCGTCACCCATCCCTTCTCTCCAGAGGTGCTGCCTGTCCCGCTGCGTTACTCCAGCGTTTTGTGTCTATCTTCGGTTTAAATCATCATCTGCAGTTCCTTACGACACAACAGATAGAGAGATGGTCATTTGAGAAAGAGTTAGGTAGATGAAAACACCTTCACTTGAACGCCTTCCTTTGATAGGTGTTTCTTCAAGCCGATGCTTACCATTGAATTGTGTGACGGTATTGAGCTGAGGTCCCTGCATGACCTGCATGACGCCCACGCGTGTGTTCCAGTAGTTATTCATACACATGCCGAAGCAAATGGCAATGCCCGCGATGACTCCCAGCAGAATGATGATCCCAAATATCGCCGCTGCTATTTCTGTCCCTCTGTGCAAGAATTAAGAATAGTTTAAAAAAAATAGAAACATGGAAAATAGGTGCAGGAGTAGGCCATTCGGCCCTTTGAGCCAGCACCACCATTCAATGTGATCATGGCTGATCATCCACAATCAGTACCCCGTTCCTGCCTTCTCCCCATATCCCCTGACTCCGCTATCTTTAAGAGCCCTATCAAGCTCTCTCTTGAAAGTATCCAGAGAACCCGCCTCCACCGCCCTCTGAGGCAGAGTATTCCACAGACTCACCATTCTCTGTGAGAAAAAGTGTTTCCTCATCTCTGTTGTAAATGGCCCACCCCTTATTCTTAAACTGTGGCCCCTGGTTCTGGACTCCCGCAACATCGGGAACATGTTTCCTGCCTCTAGCGTGTCCAAACCCTTAACAATCTTATCTGTTTCAATAAGATCCCGTCCCATCCTTCTAAATTCCAGAGTATACAAGGCCAGCAGCTCCATTCTCTCAGCATATGACAGTCCCGCCATCCCGGGAATTAACCTTGTAAACCTACGCTGTATTCCCTTCAATATGATCAAGGCTGATCATCTAAAATCAGTACCTGCTTTCTCCCCATTTCCCTTGATTCCTTTAGCCCTAAGAGCTATATCTAACTCTCTCTTGAAAACATCGAGTGAATTGGCCTCCACTGCCTTCTGTGGCAGAGAATTCCACAGATTCACAACTCACAGTTGAAAAAGTTTTTCCTCATCTCAGTCCTATGTGACCTACCCCTTAGTCTTAAACTGTGACCCCCTGGTTCTGGATTCCCCCAACATCGGGAACATTGTTCCTGCATCTAGCCTGTTCAATCCCTCAAGATTGTATATGTTTCTATAAGATTCCCTCTCATCCTTCTAAATTCCGGTGAACTTTCACAGGACGGAGATGCAATTGTCAATGATTAGGCATTTCCAAATATAAAAGTGGAAACCATAATAAAAACAATTGAAGTTTGGAGTCTGGAGAAGGGTCCCCCGCCTGAAACATTATCTGCCGAAGAGAGGCACAAAAAACTGAAGTAACTCAGCGGGTCATAAGTTCATGTTAGGCCATTCAGCCCATCAAGTCTACTTCGCCATGGCTGATCTATCTTTCCCTCTCAATCTTATTCTCCTGCCCTCTTCCCATACCCCCTGACATCCGTACTAATCAAGGATTTATCTATCTCTGCCTTAAAAATATCAGCATCACTGGAGAAAAGGGAATTGGTGACGTTTCGGGTCAAGACCATTCTTCAGATGTTCATTCAGAAGATAGAAAAAAGTGCTGGAGAAACTCAGCGGGTGAGGCAGCATCTATGGAGCGAAGGAAATAGGCAACGTTTCGGGCCCGAAACGTTGCCTATTTCCTTCGCTCCATAGATGCTGCTGCACCCGCTGAGTTTCTCCAGCACTTTTGTCTACCTTCGATTTTCCAGCATCTGCAGTTCCTTCTTGAACATACATTCAGAAGAACCGTCTTGACCCGAAACGTTACGTATTTATTTTCTTCAGAGATGCTGCCGGACCCATTGGGTTACTTCAGCACTGTATCTTTAGCCTCTCTGTAGCTTTGGCAGAGTAGACAACATTTTTGATGCTAGGCCCCGCAGCCTAACCACCCTCTGTTTAAGAAAGAGCTGCAGATGCTGGAATCTGGTGGCTAAACTGTGGTCCCTCTGGTGGCTAACCTGTGGAATTGCAATCACAGATCAGTCAAAAAGTCAACAATAATTAAAAGGAACAGAACCGCAGATGTTGGTTTATAGGGAGGTTTCACGGCAGTCGGGTCACGACCCATGACCCGTACTGTTGCTACGCTACGCCAAGTGGAGTACACGCGATGAACTGCAGGTAAGCACTCACCTCTGTTTCCAGCGTAGCGGGCCCGTTAAAACCCGCCGAAATTGTCAATTTTTGCGCTGTAAATAATTATGGAAATCGGGATAAGCGTGAGAGACATTTAGTCTACTTCAGAATCAGAATGCCTTTTATTGTCACTATACACATGTACAATGAGATTAAAAGCTGCTCCTACTCAGTGCAAAACAAAAGGGAGGGGGATAAGGTGCACAGTTTCTGCGGCGCTATATACATATCTATAAAAAGACAATGGATAAATAGAATGAATGAATAGGATTCCTCTATCCATATTGGAAATTACAGTCACAGTACAAATTACAGTAGGTGGATAGCTGAAAGTCCGGGGGTTAGGCTGTGAAGTCAGTGCATGTGTGAGTTCAGGGAGATAATGGATTTTGGAAAGAAACTGTTCTTGAGTCTATTTGTCCTTGTGCTGACGCACCTATAGCGCCTCCCTGGGGGCAGCAGGTCAAACAGGCCAAATGCAGGATGGGAGCTGTCCTTGATGATGTTCTTCGCCCTGCTGAGGCAGCGGGAGGTGTAAATGTCCATCAGAGAGGGGAGAGGGCAGCTCCCAAAAGTGAGGAGAAACTACGGTAGATAGAAGCGAAAGCTGAAGGGACATCAACAGCCCAAGTGCTGGGCGAACATTGTCCGTTTGCTCCCTGCATTTCATCAACTAAGGCATTATTTGTGTTATTTATTGAGTCCTTCGGCATCTAAAAACTTACAGAACTGATAAATCTGGCTGTAAAATTTTTAAATCGCCCATGGTTCTCAAGTGGGTTTTTACCTACAAAAAGAAAACGCCTCGAAAGCAAAATTTACAGCCAGATTTCTCACTTCTGAGACTTTTTAGATACCAAAGGAATCAAGAAAAACCACAAATGATGCCTTACTGTTGATGAAATGCAGTGAGCAAACGCGATCATTCCCAATATTTTCAATTCCGACATCTGCACGGCCAATGTTCGCCAAGCGCTTTAGCTGTTGTTGTCCCTTCAGCTCTCGCTTCTCTTTACCTTCATTTCGCTCCATGTTTGGAATTCTGAAGTTGGGTCCATGTCTCTCACGCTTACCCCGACTTTCACAATTTTTTACAGCGCAAAAATCCAACATTTTGGCGGTTTTTAACAGGTAGGAAAGTACGCGTTTCTTGCATTAGTAACTTGACCGGAAGTTACGGATGTCCTCCAGATGGATTAAGCGGCTCCGTGCGTCAAGCCCTTTGACCCAGTGACCTTACGTGCAAACCCCCCTATTCCAAAGATAGACACAAATTGCTTGTCTCAAGAGCGTTTGTTCAATTGCCTTATGCACCAAAATTGAACATTGAAATTCTTACCTGCAGCAGCACAATGGATTTGTAAATGCAGTACTCAATGAATAATATCATAAATAAACAAGAAAAGGGTAAATAAACAAATAACCAAATAAATATACAATATTAGTGCAAAACAAAACATAAGAGATAGACAATAGACAATAGGTGCAGGAGTAGGCCATTTGGCCCTTCGAGCCAGCACCGCCATTCAATGTGATCATGGCTGATCATCCCCAATCAGTACCCCGTTCCTGCCTTCTCCCCATATCCCCTTACTCCGCTATTTTTAATAGCCCAATCCAGCTCTCTCTTGAAAGCATCCAGAGAACTGGCCTCCACTGCCCTCTGAGAATTCCACAGACTCACAACTCTCTGTGTGAAAAAGTGTTTCCCCGTCTCCGTTTTAAATGGCTTACCCCTTATTCTAAAACTGTGGCCCCTGGTTCTGGACTCCCCATACACCAGTGTTCCCACACTAAACTAAAAGCATCCCAGGCAAAAGCAATACTATTTGTACAAGTGCAGGTCAAATTTGGCTTTCAGCCAGGAACAGTGCCCTGAAATGTTCTTGTTCAAGAATGCCGCAGTCGATTTGTTATCACTCACCGCCGTTCCATTCCAATGACAGAGAAATGACAGGTTCATTATCGACCCTGAAGACAGCCTGTCCAAAAATCCTTGTGCGACCTTCTCTTGGTGGAAAAATCTCCAGGATCGGACATCAACACAGCCGAGAATTATTCAACTATACATGAATATACTGGCAGCGGACAGGACAGGTAGAGGAGGGAAGACACACAAACATACAGTATTGCTCTGTAATAAGTCCAGCAAGCGTGTGGGCATTAAAACAGGTAGCGACCAGCAGCAGCCATTGTCCCAATTATATCTCCCATCGGAGTGTGAAGTGCGGAGTACTTTTTAATACTTTCCCCATATTGAGTAAACTTCCTTATGGGATGGACAATGAATTAAAGATTGCTTTTCATCAGCAGCAGGAGGGGGAAATTAACTATTCATCGCATGGGGCTTCCCGTGAGTGTGAGCTTAATTTATTGTGGGTGCCAATTAAATGCTTTGTCTGCTGTTTCCGCAGCAACAGATAACAAACCTTCTTGAGGCCATAAAATACATACCTTCTGGCGTCATGGTGTCACAGCGTAGAACAGAGGAGGGTTCGGCTTGCTGCTTGGCAAGAGCTTGTTGTTTTTGAAGGAGTGCCAGGACTAGAGGGTGTGAGCTACGGGGAGAGGTTGAGCAGGCTGGGACTCTTCCTTGGAGCGCAGGAGAATGAGGGGTGATCTTATAGAGGTGTATAAAAACCATGAGAGGAATAGGTCGGGTAGATGCACAGAGTCTCTTGCCCTGAGTAGGTGAATCGAGGACCAGAGGGGATAGGTTTCAGGTCAGGGTGGGGAAAGATTTAATAGGAATCTGAGGGGTAGTTTTTTTCACACAGAGGGTGGTGGGTGTATGGAACAAGCTGCCAGAGGAAGTAGTTGAAGCAGGTACTATCCTGGGGTGGAAGATTGCAACCTTCACGTGGTCCGCGCTGTTTCGACTAATGCAATCAACTCGACGTGCACAAACGGAAGATCAAATAGAACAAGTTGCCCAACAACTTTAGGCTGTGCACGCCACACGAGAGAAGAAAAAGAAGGTACTATCCTAACGTTTAATAAACAGTTAGACAGGTACATTGATAGGACAGGTTTAGAGGGATATGGACCAAGCGCAGGCAGGTGGGACTAGTGTAGATGAGGCATGTTGGTCGGCGTGGGCAAGTTGGGCTGAAGGGCCTGTTTCCATGCTGTATCACTATGACTCTATGAGAACCTGAATCATTAGTGCAGTGGACCCTCACATAATGTTGGTGTCATTTTCACTTTACCTCACGCACACATCCAAAATACTTTAGGCAATTCTGAAACCAAGAACCACTTTACCAAACCCTCTCCATTCCAGGCTGTGGCCTGGGTGGTGAATCTGTGGAATACTTTGCCACAGACGGCTGTGGAGGCCAAGTCAACGGATATTGTCAGATTCTTGATTAGCACGGGTGTCAGGGGTTATGGGGAGAAGGCAGGAGAATGGGGTTGAGAGGGAAAGACAGATCAGCCATGTTTGAATGGCGGAGTAGACAGTAGATGGGCCGAATGGCCTCATTCTGCTCCTCCTTCTCTCGTGTCAATCTACCATGTTACAAATGTTGACCTCGCTGTCATCGTCCGTCCTGAAAAGGACGCAAGCTCCCGGCGACAATCAGTGGGAGCCGTCACTTGTTGCAGTAAATGAAGGCCGTAGCAGAATTAGC
Source organism: Raja brachyura (assembly GCA_963514005.1). Next base: position 5,866,225 of record OY740792.1, on the reverse strand, counting down.
TCAGGATACTCCCAGTTTCCAGCCTCACGACCTGGACGCTTCTGCTATGGGGCCATGCTGATCCTAGAACTAATGGACTCATTTTCAGATTGCATTTAGGCATTCATTTTTGCTTCCACTATGTGGAACAGCGTCCCCCTTCCCATCAGAACTGCCCCCTCCATCGACTCCTTTAAGTCGAGACTTAAAACTCATCTCTACTCCCAAGCCTTTCTTGACATCCTCTGAGCGAGGGCTATATGTGTGTATTTATGTATGTACTTAATCTATGAACCACTGTTGTATAACGTTAGTACCTCCACCAATGTAAAGCACTTTGGCCAACGAGTTGTTTTTTTATTTTTTTGTTAAATTTTTCAATTAATTAGAAGCAATTACATAATAAGAGGGTACGTGTTCATTGTTGAAATAATAAAAATCATTTTGTTCTTTGTAGATATACATAATCAGTATTATTTATATTATTGATTGCATAGTAATTGTGCTTCTATATTATTTTTTTCCATTTTTTATAAAGATAGAAAATAGTAAAGAAAGATTAAAACCAAAAAGAAAAAAATATATATATATATAAAAAATTAGGGTTAGGTTTTACATCGTTGGAGATATATCCGCGTTTTATGAAATGTACTACTTCATCTATTCTTTGATTCTGGCTTCAGTCGTGTTCTCGTGCCGAACCAGTTTGCCCCTTCAAATAATCAATAAATGGGGACCATATTATTTTAAATGGTGGCAGATTAGGAAAGGGGGAGATGCAACGAGACCTGGGTGTCATGGTACACCAGTCATTGAAAGTAGGCATGCAGGTGCAGCAGGCAGTGAAGAAAGCAAATGGTATGTTAGCACTCATAGCGAAAGGATTTGAGTATAGGAGCAGGGAGGTTCTACTGCAGTTGTACAGGGTTTTGGTGAGGCCACACCTGGAGTATTGCGTACAGTTTTGGTCTCCAAATCTGAGGAAAGACATCCTTGCCATAGAGGGGGTACAGAGAAGATTCACCAGACTGATTCCTGGGATGTCAGGACTTTCATATGAGGAAAGATTGGATAGACTCGGCTTGTACTCGCTGGAATTTAGAAGATTGAGGGGGGATCTTATAGAAACTTACAAAATTCTTAAGGGGTTGGACAAGCTAGATGCTGGAAGATTGTTCCCGATGTTGGGGGAGTCCAGAACAAGGGGTCACAGTCTAAGGATAACGGGGAATTCCTTTAGGACCGAAATGAGGAAAACATTCTTTACACAGAGAGTGGTGAGTCTCTGGAATTCTCTGCCACAGAAGGTAGTTGAGGCCAGTTCATTGGCTATATTTAAGAGGGCGTTAGATGTGGCACTTGTGGCTAAAGGGATCAGGGGGTATGGAGAGAAGGCAGGTACGGGATACTGAGTTGGATGATCAGCCATGATCACATTGAATGGCGGTGCAGGCTCGAAGGGCCGAATGGCCTACTCCTGCACCTATTTTCTATGTTTCTATGTTTCTATGTTTCTAAATATGAGTTGTTTTTTAAATGTGATATAGAAATAAAAGTGACTTGACTTGACTATGCAGTTTTTAGTTTTTGAGGTACAATAGACAATGGACAATAGGTGCAGGAGTAGGCCATTCGGCCCTTTGAGCCAGCACCGCCATTCAATGTGATCATGGCTGATCATCCCCAATCAGTGCCCCGTTCCTGCCTTCTCCCCATATCCGCTGACTCCACTATTTTTAAGAGCCCTATCCAGTTCTCTCTTGAAAGCATCCAGAGAACCGGCCTCCACCGCCCTCTGAGGCAGAGAATTTTACAGACTCACAACTCTCTGTGAGAAAAAGTGTTTCCACGTCTCCGTTCTAAATGGTTTACCCCTTATGCTTAAACTGTGGCCTCTGGTTCTGGACTCCCCCAACATCGGGAACATGTTTCCTGCCTCTAACGTGTCCAAACCCTTAATACTACAAAGCATGAAAACAGGCCCTACTCGGCCCAGCGAGCAGGCAGCAACCATCGATCACCTCGTACACTAATTCTCTGTAAACCCATTTTTGCAGCATGCACACTAGGTGGCAATTTTACCAAAGGCAATTATCCTACAAACCTGCTCGTCTTTGGGATGTGGGAGGAAATCGGAGGAAACCCTGGAAGAAGCCCTTGCGGTCACAGGGAGAAATGTACAAACTCTGTACAGATAGCACCCGCCGTTAGGATCGAACTCGGGTCTCTGGCGCTGTGAGGCAGCAACTCTACCGCTGCGCCACTGTGCCACCCAGATCCCTGTCTCTCTTGTTCCTCACCATGGATCAGGCTAGCACTGAGGAGCAGAAAAACTGTCGAGAATGCAGATAATCGAGAGTGTGTAATTATCAGACGACCTGGATTTTAGTTTAGTTTAGAGGTACAGCGCGGAAACAGGTTCTTCGTCCCGCCGAGTCCGCGCCGACCAGCGATCCCCCCCGCGCACTAACACTGTCCCACACACACTCGGGACAATTTACAATTTTACTGAAGCCAAATTAACCTACAAACCTGCAGGTCTTTGGAGCACCTGGAGGAAACCCAGCCAGGTCACGGGGAGAACGTGCAAACTCCGTACAGACAGCACCCGTAGTCAGGATCGAACCGGGGTCTCTGGCGCTGTGAGGCAGCAACTCTACCGCTGCTCCACCGCGCCGCCCTGGAGCAATGGAAATCGTACGTGCTGCAGCTTTACAGGCACTTTAAAAGCCACAACACAACAAGCACATACACAGTGCGCTATCAGTACTCTGTATCAAAATAATTCACCATTAAACTGTCCCCGCCCCCTCTTGCACTTGCTAACTCCACCTTGATTCCCCTTATGTCCCAAAATCCAAATCCCTCTCTCCCCCACTCCCCCTTTCCCACTCTCCCCCTCCCTCTCCCCTCCCTCTCCCCCTTTCCCACTCCCTCCCCCCCTCCCTCTCTCTCTCCCTCTTTCGCTCTCTCTCTCTCTCCCCCTCTCCCACCCCCTCTTCCCCTCTCTCCCCAACACTCTCCCTCTATCCCTCTCTCTCTCTCTCTCTCTCTCTCTCTCTCTCTCTCTCTCTCTCTCTCTCTCTCTCTCTCTCTATCTCCCTCTCCCTCTCCCTCTCTCTCCCTCTATCCCTCCTTCTCCCCCTCTCCCTCTCCCCCTCTCCCACCCCCTCCCCCCCTGTCTCCCCAACACTCTCCCTCTATCCCTCTCTCTCTCTCTCTCTCTCTCCCTCTATCCCTCCTTCTCCCCCTCTCCCTCTCCCCCTCTCCCACCCCCTCCCCCCCTCTCTCCCCAACACTCTCCCTCTATCCCTCTCTCTCTCTCTCTCTCTCCCTCTATCCTTCTCCACCTGTCCCTCCCTCTCTCCCCCTCTCCCTCTCCCTCTCCCACTTTCCCCCTCTCCCTCTCCCTCTCTCTCTCTCTCCCCCCCCCCCCACTATCTCTCTCCCCCTGTCCCGTTCTCCTCCTCTCCCTCCCTCTCTCCCCACCTCTCTCTCTCTCCTCCTCCCTCTCTCTCTGCCCGAATACACTGAAAGATTCAGCCTTCCTATCTCAGGGTTAGAGAATTCCAAAAATTCACAGCATTCTGAGAAAAAAAAATCCTCCTCCGCTCAGTCCTAAATGAAGATCTTTGTGTCGTGTTACCAGGCGCAGTTCTTGATGCACTGCAAACGCTCTGTCATCATCCAGCCTTCCAGACGCCATCAATATCTGATATTTTTTTAGTAATGATGTGGAAAAAGACCACAAAATGAAGTGACATCAACTGTTCTCTCAGGCAGTAGTTACTTTTTTTCACCCTAGTCCTCGGAGCAGAGTAAGGCCATTTGGCCCATCAAGTCTACCCAGCCATTCAATCATGACTGATCTATCTCTCCCTCCTAACCCCATTCTCCCCATAACCCCTGGCACCCGTACTAATCAAAAATCTGTCGATCTCCGCCTTAAAAATATCCATTGACTTGGCCTCCACAGCCGTCTGTGGCAATGAGTTCCGCAGTTTCGCCACCCTCTGGTTAAACGGGTGGAGTTGCTGCCTTACAGCGCATGCAGCGCCAGAGGCCCGGGTGCTGTCTGTACGGAGTTTGTACGTTCTCCTCCTGACCCGCGTTGGGTTTTCTCCGAAATCTTCGGTCTCCTCCCAGGAAGAGGACTGAACTTTGGTGCCTTCCCTCACAGTTGACTCCGCTGCGTGGGGATGTTTATGTTAAAGTCTATCATGTGTGTGTTCTTTTTTATTCGTATGCCTGCATGGTGACCAGAAATTTCACTGTACCAATTGGTGCATGGGACAATAAATATCTCTTGTCTTGTGACTCCACAGATATAGAGGTTTGTAGGTTGATCGGCTTGGTAGATGTTAAAATTGTCCCTAGTGTGGGTAGGATAGTCCTTCTGCAGTTGTACATAGCCCTAGTGAGACCACACCTGGAGTATTGTGTACAGTTTTGGTCCCCTAATTTGAGGAAGGACATTCTTGCTATTGAGGGAGTGCAGCGTAGGTTTACAAGGTTAATTCCTGGGATGGCTGGACTGTCATACACTGAGAGAATGGAGCAGCTGGACTTGTACACTCTGGAGTTTAGAAGGATGAGAGGGGATCTCATTGAAACATATAAGATTGTTAAGGGCTTGGACACGCTAGAGGCAGGAAACATGTTCCCGATGTTGGGGGAGTCCAGAACCAGGGGCCACAGTTTAAGAATAAGGAGTAATCCATTTAGAACGGAGACGAGGAAACACTTTTTCTCACAGAGAGTTGTGAGTGTGGAATTCTCTGCCTCAGAGGGCGGTGGAGGCAGGTTCTCTGGATGCTTTCAAGATAGAGCTGGATAGGGCTCTTAAAAATAGCGGAGTCAGGGGATACGGGGAGAAGGCAGGAACGGGGTACTGATTGGGGATGATCAGCCATGATCACATTGAATGGCGGTGCTGGCTCGAAGGGCCGAATGGCCTACTCCTGCACCTATTGTCTATTGTCTATTAATATGCGGGGATCGCTGGTCAGCGCGGACCCAGTGGGCCAAAGGTCCTGTTTCTACGCTGTATCTCCACAGTAAGAAAAAAAAGTTTGTCAAAACAATCTGGGTAATTGATTCTTTTGAACTGTAGAGACTTTTATGCGGATATAAACAAGCTCCATTTTGGGCACAGCTCTATCTCATAAACAAATACGAGATGATCTGTTCTGTTTGTGGCCAAATGCTTCAGGAAGCAGCACTGGGTGGGAGGCCTGGGATAATGACCTGCTTGTTATAATTAAAAGGGCTTCACAGATATTTATCAGCGGATGTTCTGCGCTAACAACCAATTTAAAGCAAAGATAACCATCCTCCTCCGCAGCCCGGCATCTACCAAAGGGGGCATCCACTAAATCACATTCGCCTTCGTCTTACATCCTGACGCAAACCAGTGGAAAGCACAATTATGGCAGTGCGTGACCATAGCAACACAGTGGCAGCACGGTGGCGCAGCGGTAGAGTTGCTGCCTTAATGCCCTGTCCCACGGTACGAGTTCATTCCAACACCTCTCCCGAGTTTGCCCTGATTCGAACTCGGAGATTTACGGTGATGGCCGCTCGTCGGTATTCGGGGCTCTCGTGGACATTTTTCAACATGTTGAAAAATCTTCACCAGTCTTCTCCTGCTTACCTGCCGTTAGCGAGTCTTCCCGAGTACCTGCCGTTAGCGTTACGAGCCATTAAAAAACGTCCCCGAGCTCCAACGTACCCGCTACGTTCATCCTCCGTGCTTACCGCGAGTTTGATTTTGAGTTTCCTGGAATGAACTCGTACCGTGGGACAGGGCTATTACAGCGCCAGGGACCCGGATTCGATCCTGACCTCGGGTGCTGTCTAGATCTAGGTGTAGTACGCTGAAAAGCTCTAAGTAGAGCATCACTCAGCACTGGACAATTTTTATATTTACACCAAGCCAATTAACCTACAAACCTGCACGTCTTTGGAGTGTGGGAGGAAACCGAAGTTCTCAGAGGAAACCCACGCAGATCACGGGGAGAACGTACAAACTCCGTACAGACAGCACCCGTAGTTGGGATCGAACCCGGGTCTCTGGCGCTGCGAGGCAGCAACTCTACTGCTGCGCCCACGAACGTACAAACTCTGTCTGTACGGAGTTTGCACGTTCTCCCCCGTGACCTGCCTGGGTTTTCTCCGGGTGCTCCGGCTTCCTCCCACGCTCCAAAGACGTGCAGGTCCGTACGCAGGCTCATTGGTGTGCGGGATAGAACTCGCCTGCGAGTGGTCGCTGGTCGGCGTGGACACGGTGGGCCACAGGGCCTGTTTCCACACTGTTTCTCTAAACTAAAACTAAACCGGCATAGCCACAGAGGAATGTGGCTAACATGCCCGACCACCTCGGCAAAGCTAAACAAACAGATGGTCTTTGAAAACAGTCGGCCACACAGGATCAATTACACTATGGGTGGCACAGTGGTGCAGTAGGTGGAGCTGCTGTCTGCCAGAGACAGAGACCCCGGTTCGATCCTGACCTCGGATGCTGCCTGTGAGTGTAATTACAGGTTAGGTCATCTTTGAAGACCTTAGGTTCGCACGGTGGCGCAGCGGTAGAGTTGCTGTCTTACAGCGCCAGGGACCCGGGTTCGATCCTGACTACGGGTGCTGTCTGTACGGAGTTTGTACGTTCTCCCCGTGACCTGCATGGGTTTCCTCCGGGTGCTCAGAATTCCTCCCACAGCCTAAAGTCGTGCAGGTTTGCAGGTTAATTCACCCCTGCCCCTAGTGTGTGTAAGATAGAACTAGTTTACGCACAAATTCTCTGCCTCAGAGGGCGGTGGAGGCCGGTTCTCTGGACACTTTCAAGGGAGAGCTAGATAGGGCTCTTGAAGATAGCGGAGTCAGGGGATATGGGGAGAAGGCAGGAACGGGGTACTGATTGGGGATGATCAGCCATGATCACATTGAATGGTGGTGCTGGCTCGAAGGGCCGAATGGCCTACTCCTGCACCTATTGTCTATTGTCTATTGTCTATTGATTGTTGGTCAGTGCGGACTCGGTGGGCTCTAAATTAAACTAAATTAAAAGTTCAATGTCTCATTGATCCATACGTGTGACAATTATAAACCCTTGGCTCTAAAGCGCATGACATCTAATAACAGTCTCAGACACAAAAATTAAAATTATTGGCCCCCGATGTGTTGAGGCCTTTTGTTATCTCCAGTTCACCTCCCACCCCCGTCTACTTACAGTCTGAAGAAGGGTCCCGACCCTAAAGGTCACCCCTCCTTTTTCTCCAGAGATGCTGCCTGACCCGCCGAGTTACTCCAGCACCTTGTGTCCATCTTCGATATAAACCAGCATCTGCGGTTCCTTCCAGGGACTCCGCGCTGACCTCGACATGACCTTTGCCGAGGGCCACCAGCGTGAATCTCCGCCCAGTACGGCCTGTGGACTCCGGGAGGGAGCCGCGGACTCTGGTAGGAGGCGGCCGATTCGGAAGTCCAAGCCGTGGAGGTTGTTCTCCCGGTCCGACGTCGGAGTTCCATCATCCTGGCGAGCGGGCCTGAATATCGAGGCCCCGCCACAGGTGAACATTAAGAACAACAGAGGAAGATGACTGAACTTTGGTGCCTTCCCTCACAGTGGGGAACTTTGATTCCGCTGTGTGGGGATGTTTTATGTTGGACTCTATCGTGTGTTGTGTTCTTTATTTTAATTGTATGGCTGTACGATGATCACATTTCACTGGTACATGTGACAAATAAATGTATCTTGTATCTTGTACACATTAAAATAACCAGTACAGTGCACGAGATGTCTCATCTTATATTCAAGCAATCATAGAGTGACACAGCATGGAAACAGGCCCTTCGGCCCAACTTGCCCATGCCGACCAACATGCCCCATTTACATTGTCGAACCAGCCCATGTTTGGCCCTTATCCCTCCAAACCTGTCCTATTCATGCACCCGTCTAAATGTTTCTTAAACATTGCATTAGTAGGTTTTATTACAATTTTACCGTCTTGTAATATTGAAATGCACAGCAAATTCCCAGCCAACTCCAAGTCAGTAAGTCAGGAGGAAGGTTCTCGACCCGAAATGTCGGGAAGAAGTCTCGACCCGAAACGTCGCCCATTCCTTCTCTCCAGAGATGCTGCCTGTCCCGGTGGGTTACCCCAGCATTTTGTGTCTATCTTCCAAGTTAGTAAACACTCTTTGCAAGTTCCAGCAACTCAATCACGCACAGGCCTCTCAGTTACATCGCTGCATAAAACACAACCCAGACTCGCCCAGGCTTACATAACCACTTAATCACACACTGATCAGATTGCACAGTAATCACACACACTCAAGCACAAGACCTCATGCACACATCTCATATATTAACACACTTAGAGAAACAAAAGTTCACTAACGCACCAAATCACTCAGTCAAATAATGGTTTGGCTTAGTTTAGAGATACTAGTCTCTCCCACTAGCGGGTACATCCTCTCCGCATTCACTCTATCCAGGCCTTTCACTAATCGGTAAGGTTCAATAATAAGAGTTTCAATAAAACTCTGCTGTGAAGTACAGGCAGTCAGGCAATGGTGTTTGATTTGGTTTAGCTTAGTTTAGAGGTACAGCACGGAAACAGGCCCTTCGGCCCACCGGGTCCGCGCCGACCGGCGATGCCTGCACACTAACGCTATCGTATACACACACACACACACACACACACACACACACACACACACACACACACACACACACACACACACACACACACACACACACACACACACACACACACACACACACACACACACACACACACACACGAGAGACAATTTTACAATTGTACCGAGCCAATTAACCTAGAAACCATTAGGTGTTTTGAACGTGGGAGGAAACCGGAGATCCCGGAGAAAACCCATGCAGTAACAGGGAGAACGTACAAACTCCGTACAATACATTAGTGGGATGTTCAGCGGGACAGGCATCCTCCCTGGAGAGAAGGAATGGGTGACGTTTCGGGTCCAGATACTTCTCCAGACTGAGAGTCAATAGACAATAGGTGCAGGAGTAGGCCATTTGGTCCTTCAAGCCAGCGCCGCCATTCAATGTGATCATGGCTGATCATCCCCAATCAGTACCCCGTTCCTGCCTTCTCCCCATATCCCCTCACTCCGCTATCTTTAAGAGCCCTATCTAGCTCTCTCTTGAAACTATCCAGAGAACCGGCCTCCACCGCCCTCCGAGGCAGAGAATTCCACGGACTCACTACTCTCTGTGAGAAAAATAGTTTCCCCATCTCCGTTATAAATGGCTCACCCCTTATTCTTAAACTATTTGTCGTTTAGCCGACAAATCTGTACATGTTTGGAGTGTGGGAGGAAACCGAATATCTCGGAGAAAACCCAGGCAGGTCACGTGGAGAACGTACAAACTCCGTACAGTCAGCGTCCATAGTAAGGATTGAACTCGGGTCTCTGGCGCAGTAAAGGGCCTGTCCTACCAGCATCGAACTCCATGTGATGAGCGCGATCAAACTAGAAGCCGGGGCCGCGCGGAGGTCGGGTGATCCCCTGTACAGGGCCGTTCCCAACAGCATGCGCCTGCATGTGGCAAGCGCGACCAAACCGGCAGCGAGGGCCGCGCGGAGGTCGGGTGAGTGGCGCAACGCGGCGCAAAGTTGGAAGCGAACTTGGAGCGAAGTCTTAAAGGTAAGTTTGCCAGGACAGAGAGGGGCACCCAGAGAGGGCCACGGAGCCACACATAGAGAGGGTCACAGAGCCACACACAGAGAGGGTCACGGAGCCACACACAGAGAGGGTCACGGAGGCATGACGTCGAGGCGGTGTGTAATGCGTCGAGGCGACTGCGAGCCGACAAGCCGTTGCCGCGCAGAATTTTTGAACATGGTAGGTTTTTCGGAGCCCCGCACGATGTCGGGACAAACTCCGCAGAATTCCGCACGGCTCCGGCGATCGAAGTGGGACTGGCCCCGCGACGCCGGACGGCTCAAGCGACCACGTTAGGTCGCGCTCATCGCATAGAGTTGCTTGCTGGTGGGACAGGCCCTTAATGCAGCAACTCTACCGCTGCACCACTGTGCCGCCCTCAATGATTCAAAGGTTCTTCATTTTAACCAGAATTTGTACTTTCTAAATGGCACCAAAATATAACTAATGTACATTTGTGGGTTGTGCCAAAAATATTTACTGTGCAGCATACGTGACAACAAAGAACCACTGAAGGTGGCACAGTGGCGCAGCGGTAGAGTCGCTGCCTCACAGTGCCAGAGACCCAGGTTCAATCCTGACTACGGGCGCTTGTCTGAACGGAGTACGAACGTTCTCCCCGTGACCTGCGTGGGGTTTCTCCGAGATCTTCGGTTTCCTCCCACACTCCCCAGATTTGTCGGCTAATCGGCTTGGTATAAACCTAAAACTGTCCCTAGTGTGTGTGTGTGTGTGTGTGTGGGATATCGTTAACGTGCGGGGATTGCTGGTCGGTGGGCCAAAGGGCCTGTTTTACGCGCTGTGTCTCTAAACCATTTAACTCATAGAACCAATTAATCTCTAACTCAAAGCCAACTAATTTCTAATCAAACAATGTCTGCAATTAGTGGTGGACAAAAATGCTGGAGAAACTCAGCGGGTGAGGCAGCATCTAGGGAGCGAAGGATATAGGCGACACTTCGGGTCGAGACCCTTCTTCAGATATTTAGTGCAATTAGTGGGGTGTCCAGCAGAGGGAGTTTGTGTTCAGAATTTATTGGAATGGCTAGTTGAACCTTGGCTGATTTCAAGACTGATGCCTGTGCACCTGATGCCACATTGTTCAACGCATTTGCTGTCAAAAGCAAGAGAAATTGATGTGAAGATAGACACAAAATGTTGGAGTAACTCAGCGGGACAGCGACCATCTCTGGAGAGAAGGAATGGGTGACGTTTCTGGTTGGGACCCTTACTCATAGTCATAGAGTCATCGAGTGACACAGTGTGGAAACAGGCCCTTTGGCCCAACTTGCCCACACCGGCCAACATGTCCCAGCTACACTTGTTCCACCTGCCCGCGTTTGGTCCTCGGCCATGATTATATTGAATGGCGGTGCTGGCTCGAAGGGCAGAATGGCCTACTCCTGTACCTGTTGTCTAATCATCATTGGCGGTCACTGGTAACGAGTATGACTGTCCTCTCGTGGAGGACGCCTGTGCGTGACTTTGTTTAACGTGGGGAGACTGGTGCACAGACGGCCACCCCACGGTGTGGTGGGAAGAAGGGTCTCGAACCGAAACGTCGCCCATCTCCTTCGCTCCTTAGATGCTGCTGCACCCGCTGAGTTTCTCCAGCATTTTGTGTAACCCCACGGTCCTTGACAGATCTGGGTCGAGATCCAGTGGCATGGAGTCCAAGACGACCGGAGACCCTTTCCTGCTGCAGCCTTCATCCGCCTTCCCAGCCGTTGTGACGCTCCACTAAGGTCAGCCATCGTCCTCCGCCTGTTCCACCGTTGAGGTCTTGGTTGGATTGGCTCTTTGTCAGAGACCTCCCCCTCGACCTTACCGCCATGGGTGGCCCTACCAGGAGCACAGCTCCAGACGGCATCGCTCTCAGGATCTCAGGTCCACACAAGCTTCTCCACCACGACAAGGTGACAATCCACGGAGAAGACCTATTGTCTATCCCTCCAAACCTATCATATCCATGTAACTACGAATGTCTAACTGCTTCTAAAATTTTGGGATAGTCCCAACCTCAACTACCTCCTCTGGCAGCTTGTTCCACACACCCACCACCCAGCTATAGGAAGGATGCTGAAAAGGTGCAGATATGATTTTCGGAAATGTTGCCAGCCCTCGAGGGCCTTCTTCAGACTGATATATTTGGATCCCCTTCTGTAAAGCCAGCATCAGGTGACCTCAGGAAGGGTGGATGATATGACATAATATGGTTTTAACACACTAGTCCCATCTGCCTGAGTTTGGCCCATAGCCATCTAAACCTGTTCCAGTTTAGTTCATTGTCAAGTGTACCCAGGTACAGTGAAAAGCTTTGGTCGTGTGTTACCCAGTCAGCAGAAAGATTCCTATTCCGTCCCGTCCTATCCATGCACCTGCCTAATTGTTTCTTGAACATTTCGGATAGTCCCTTCCTCAACTACCTCCTCCGGCAGCTCGTTCCGTACACCCACCACCCTTTGTGTGGAAAAAGTTACCCCTCAGATTCCTCTTAAATCTTTCACCCTTTTTTGGAAGGGAGATTTTTCTTTAAAAAAATAGACAATAGACAATAGGTGCAGGAGTAGGCCGTTCGGCCCTTCGAGCCAGCACCGCCATTCAATATGATCATGGCTGATCAAATCAGCAACACATCCATGTTCTCCAGAGATGCTACCTGACCCGCTGAGTTACCCCAGCCTTTTGTTGTGTCTTCCTGGGCGGGACGTTAATCCGATAAATGATATCGAAATTAAGCTTTATGTGTTGTTGTATAAGACGTTGGTGAGGCCACATCTAGAGCTTACACCACAGTGGTATGAACATTGACTTCTCTAACTTCAAGTAATCCCCCTCTCCATCCATCCCCCTGCCCTGTTCTCAGAGCGCTCTTCACTGTCTCCGACTACATATTTTCCATTTGCCTTGCTGTTACCCTCGCCCAACTAACAATAACCCATTCTACAATTTGCCCCGATCTCCATTCCCTTTCTCCTATTTTCACACCTTACACTTCCTTATCTGTGCATCTACCTCTCCCGACATCTGTCTGAAGAAGTCTCGACCCGAAACATCACCCATTCCTTCTATCCAGAGATGTTGCCTGTCCCGCTGACTTACAATAGACAACAGGTGCAGGAGTAGACCATTCGGCCCTTCGAGCCAGCACCGCCATTCACTGTGTTCATTTCTGATCATCAACAATCAGTACCCCGTTCCTGCCTTCTCCCCACATCCCCTGACTCCACTACTTTTAAGAGCCCTATCTAACTCTCCCTTGAAAGCATCCAGAGAATTGGCCTCCACCGCCCTCCGAGGCAGAGAATTACTCCAGCATTTTGTGTCAATCTTCCTGCATGGAGACGGCACTAGCTTAGATGGGCCATGTTGGTCGGCGTGGACGAGTTAGAAATATAGAAAATAGGTGCAGGAGTAGGCCGCTCGGCCCTTCGAGCCAGAACCGCCATTCAATGTGATCATGGTCGATCATCCACAATCAGAACCCCGCTCCTGCCTTCTCCCATATCCCTTGATTCCGTTATCCCCAAGGGCTATATCTAACTCACCCTTGAATACATAGAGGGTTGGGCCGAAGGGCCCGTTTCCATGCTGTAGGACTCTATGATTCCATCAACTCTCGCACACAACACACAAATTAGACCCCAAACAAAAATAGTTATTTCAATCATTTTTATTATCTCCTAGTAACACAATATACTGTATAAATAGTCTATTCTTGTTAAATGTTCTTTGTTTCTTCTTTTAAAAAACTTAAAAGATTATATTATACAAGCTTTACAAAAATAAATAGGGTTTTGAAATCTGTACAAAATAGGGTAAATCCTTCACAGAAGGAATTTAAATACTCTTATAAAGTATACCTTGTTGGTCTTGGCTTAATAGTTTATATATTCTTCATGTAACTCTGCGGATTGGAGCGTTGTGGAGATAGCAGCTGGTGTATATAGCACAGTTTAAGATGTTTTTCTTGTGTAAATCTCACCCTTCACATCTGAGGTAGGTAGGCCACAAGTCTGGAGAATGACCCGGCTCGGAGTCGGGGGTGGGGGGGGGGGGGGGGGTTAGGGTGCTGATGGGGCGATACCTTCCGGCTAGGTTGAGTTTAAGAGAACTCCCCTCCCTTCAACTCTCACTTTACCCGGCCCTCGAGGCACAGACCCACAGCAGGGCGATTATTGTGAGGGAGGGGAACTGCAGGCGATGGTTTAAACCGGCGATAAGACACAACACGCTGGAGTAACTCAGCGGACACCGGCAGAGTCTCTGGAGGAAAATGAAGGAATGGGTGATGTTTCGGGTCGAGACCGAAGAAGGGCCAAGACCCCAAACGTCACCCATTCCTTCTTATCCAGAGATGCTGCCTGTGTCGCAGAGTTACTCCAGCATTTTGAAGAGTGGTTATTGCGGCATCTGGTTCACGTGGACTTCTTGCCCTGTCCTGGGGCGGTATCTTGCCCGCCTACTTTGTAGGACAACCCCGCTGGCAGCAGAGAGGGGGTCCCCACCTCCTGTATAACCTCAGCCCAGAGCACGAGACGCGTGGGGAGCCCCCCGGTGCAGACGGAGAAGAGGAGAGGGAAGCGGGGTTGGGCATTTAACCTGCGGACACCGCGAGTCTTTGGAGTGCTGGAGGAAACCAAAACCCACGTGGTCACATGGACAACACGCAAACTCTAACCGGGCAGCACCCGAGGTCAGGATCGAACCAGGGTCTCTGGTGCGGCAGGGCTGGAGCAGCTTGGGACTTGCAGCCCGGAGCAGACACCGGCTCACGAGAGCGTGGACTTTGGGAAGGGCACCTCCATGAAACATGGCGCCTCTGGCATGTGGGCTCAATGGACTATTTATGCACACTTGCTAATCGGGAACTCGTTAGCTTCCAACTGATGGCCGACCAATCAATGGACCCTCACTTGAACTACTTGGTACCAAGACGATGTCAGATATTATTCTGTAGGGGCCTTGGATTAGCATTCACCCCCCACAATAACACCCACACGAACAAGATATTCTGAAAAAATAAATATAAAAACGCAAGGTCGCTTGTGAGACCCTTTCCAAGATGGACGTCTTCACGGAGAGCAACTTTCCCCCAGAGGAAGCCATCTTGGAATTCTTGCGAATGAATCTTATGAATGAGAGAGTTACGTACTCTAGCGCGGCTTACTAACTTCCAAATTCACTGTCAACAGCGAAATATATCTGAATACTGACAAGACTACTCGGCGAGAGAGAGAGAGAGACACACACACACAATGCTAGCATCGAGTTTCTCAATTTCCCCCCACCCCCCCTCCCCCTATTGTCCCCCTCACAAGACCATTATCTACCCAACAGTCTGTTACAACTAAATCAAACATTCATTGTCAAAGTGAAATTATGGGTTGGATGGGAGTCATGTTCATGTTACATGTTTGTAAGGCAGAGATAGATAGATTCTTGATTAGTACGGGTGACGGGGGTTATGGGGAGGAGGTAGGAGAATGGGGTTAGGAGGGAGAGATAGATCGGCCATGATAGAATGGCGGAGTAGACTTGATGGGCTGAATGGCCTAATTCTACTCCAATTCCTTATGACATGACAATGGATTAGGAGACCCTTATCAGTGCATTTAGGTTGAACGTAACTCGGGTGGGTATAGTCTTTGCATTTGGGAGTCTCTAAGCACAAGCCCGTAAG
The DNA here is from genome assembly GCA_963514005.1 of Raja brachyura. Next base: position 5,850,855 of record OY740792.1, on the reverse strand, counting down.
GTACACAGGCCGATCAGGTGCTTCGGTTTTTTCGCCGAGCCGCAGCTCTCGTGCGGTAGAGTTTGGCCGGCGCGGGTGACGCACCTCAGCGACCGTTTCCTGAAGCCCTTGCCGCAGGTCTTGGAGCAGGGCGACCACTCGCCCAGCAGCCAGCGCGGGCAGGGCACGTCGGCGCACAGCCGCAGGTCGTCGGGCTTCAGCTCGCGCTCGCAGTCCGTGGCTGGGGCGCCGTGCCGGTCGGCGCACTCCACCGGGCGGCGCTGGAGCCCCAGGCCGCAGCTCTTGGAGCACTCGCCCCACTCGCCGATCACCCACTCGGCCGTCACCGTCTCGCGGATGGCGTTGAACGAGGGCCTCCGGCCGTTGGGGCCAGTGGGCAGCTGCTGCACGCTCTTCTTGACGAAGAAGGTGAACTTGACTCTGGGGCGCATGGAGTCTCCCACCGACAGCACCTCCACCACCAGCGGCTCCTGCAGCGCCCCGAAGCTGCGGATCCTCTCCAGCGACACCAAGGAGCCCGTGTACCGCAGGTTGGTGCCTTGGTAGGAGATGTCCTGCTCCAGGGTCGACAGGGTGTAGTCTCCATTCAGGAGGTACGTGCCGTCCAGTCTCTTCAACGCCAGGTAGCTCCCGTCGTGCCTGGCGCCTCGAAGACTGCGTTGCTTGATGTCGATGTTGGTCGCTCCGGCGGGAATAGTAACAACCTCTTGGTATCCCGGCCTGCAGGCAGAAAAATAAACGGACAACTTAGTCAAAGAACGGAGACGAGGAATCACTTTTTCTCAGGGAGAGTTGTGAGTCTGTGGAATTCTCTGCCTCAGAGGGCGGTGGAGGCCGGTTCTCTGGATGCTTTCAAGAGAGCGCTAGACAGGGCTCTTAAAGATAGCGGAGTCAGGGGATATGGGGGAGAAGGCAGGAACGGGGTACTGATTGGGGATGGTCAGCCATGATCATATTGAATGGTGGTGCTGGCTCGAAGGGCCGAATGGCCTACTCCTGCACCTATTGTCTATTGAATGGAGGTGCTGGCTCGAAGGGCCGAATGGCCTACTCCTGCACCTATTGTCTATTGAATGGTGGTGCTGGCTCGAAGGGCCGAATGGCCTACTCCTGCACCTATTGTCTATTAAATGGCGGTGCTGGCTCGAAGGGCCGAATGGCCTACTCCTGCACCTATTGTCTATTGAATGGTGGTGCTGGCTCGAAGGGCCGAATGGCCTACTCCTGCACCTATTGTCCATTGAATGGCGGTGCTGGCTCGAAGTGCCGAATGGCCTACTCCTGCACCTATTGTCTACGTTTCTGATATTCAACGGTGTTTCGCCACGCGAGGAAGGAGCTCTTACTTTGAACGGTCAAGTGAGCCAGTGATCTTCTTGCAAGTCAGACCCTTGCCCTTGCAAATGCCGCACTTGTCGAACTTCTTGCTGGAGCCGATGACTCGGTCGCAGCCGGCCTTGACGCACTGCCCCTGCACGCACACGGAGGTGGTGTCCGGGCTACAGGGGGTGCCGTCGGCGACCTGCGGAGGGGAGGAACAAACAAACGCCTTCACAACTCTGGAAGCTGCACCCCGATGATGGTCACGGTGTGCCAAACACATTAGCAAACCCCTCCCTTCACCACCTCCAGTTTAAATTCCAGTTGGAAATATTTTGGAGGACCAAGTAACCATGAACCCCCTCCCCACCCCATTCAACCACTGTCCCTTTCTGCCCTGGGCTGTCAAGAGCGAGGCCCAACGCAAACTGGAGGAACGGCTGCCATTTGCATTTCGCCTGGAGGTGTGAACGTTAATTTCTCTTGAAGACATTTTGCGTCTGTATTTGGCATAAACCAGCGCCTGCAGTTCCTTCCGACACAACAGCACTTTATTCCTTGGAGCGCAAGAGGCTGAGGGGTGATCAAGGAAACTGCAGAGGCTGGTTTGCACCAAAGATGGACACAACGTGCTGGAGTAACTCAGTGGGTCGGGCAGCAACTCTGGAGAGAAGGCGACATTTCGGGTCGGGACCCCGCTCCAAACCGATTGTGGTGAATCAGTCCTAGGAAGGGACCCGACTTGAAATGTCGCATATCCACGTTCTCCAGGGATGCTGCCTGACCGGCTGAGTGCCTCTTGAGGGAGTGCGGCGTAGGTTCATGAGGTTAATTCCCGGGATGGCGGGACTGTCATATGTTGAAAGAATGGAGCGACTGGGCTTGTACACTCTGGAATTTAGAAGGATGATAGGGGATCTTATTGAAACATATAAGATTATTAAGGGAATGGACACGCTAGAGGCAGGAAACATGTTCCCGATGTTGGGGGAGTCTAGAACCAGGGGCCGCACAGTTTAAGAATAAGGGATAAGCCATTTAGAACGGAGACGAGGAAACACTTTTTCTCACAGAGAGTTGTGAGTCTGTGGAATTCTCTGCCTCAGAGGGTGGTGGAGGCCGGTTCTCTGGATGCTTTCAAGAGAGTTAGATAGGGCTCTTAAAGATAGCGGAGTCAAGGGATATGGGGAGAAGGCAGGAACGGGGTACTGATTGGGGATAAACAGTAAATGGTGAACACATGATCACAGTCTCGAAGGGCTGAATGGCCTACTTCTGCACCTATTGTCTATTAGTTTAAGAGCCAAACGGATTGGTTTTCCAGCAGGAATGTACGCACCTTGGGTTGAAGCACAAAGTAGTATCCCGTTCCTTTTGCCCGGCAAATGAGTTTGCAGCGGTCCCTGGGAGAAACTCCGGCATATTTTGGGATCCATTCCACCGCGGGCATTCCCCCAAAGGCAGTGGACTTTGAGAAGTCATTGTGCGCCTCACACTGTTCCTCTCGGTAGGTGATGCCTGTGTTTCGATAGAGAGCAAGCTAGTTTAAGATCACAACCGTCAACGTGATCTGAAGAAAGCAATTTAACATCATCTGACACCGGGCGGCACTCATCCTGGCCTACCAAAATGTCCACCTACACCAGCGCAGCGGTAGAGTTGCTGCCTCACAGCGCCAGGGACCCGGGTATAATCCTGACTACGGGTGCTGTCTGTGCGGAGTTTGCACGTTCTCCCCGTGGGATTAATTCGGGTGCTCTGCTTTTCTCCCACACTTCAGACATGCAGGTTTCTAGGTTAATTGGCTTCTGTACATTGTCCCTAATGTGCAGGATAGAACTAGTGTGTGGGCGATTGTCGGTCAGCATGGACTCGATGGGCCGAAGGCCCAGTTTCCATGCTGTATCCGAACTAAACCTAATCTAAACTCAAATTAATAAGAATAAGGGGTAAGCCATTTAGAACGTAGATGAGGAAACACTTTTTCACACAGAGAGTGGCGAGTCTGTGGAATTCTCTGCCTGAGAGGGCGGTGGAGGCCGGTTCTCTGGATACTTTCAAGAGAGAGCTAGATAGGGCTCTTAAAAATAGCGGAGTCAGGGGATATGGGGAGAAGGCAGGAACGGGGTACTGATTGGGGATGATCAGCCATGATCACATTGCATGGTGGTGCTGGCTCGAAGGGCCGAATGGCCTACTCCTGCACCTATTGTCTATTGTCAAATGAAATTAAACTCAAACTAAATTAAAGTAAACTCAAGTAGATTAGACTAGATGACACTGCACATTGGCGAGGCAGGTATGTGGGACTGCATGCGGTGAGTGGATATGCCTGGGCCTTACCGTTCTTGTATGGGCAGTCCATGGTGTTGCAGGATCTGTACTGCACCCTCTTCCCTTCGCAATACTTCCCGCCGTTCTTCGGCACCGGATTGTCGCAGTGCCGGAAGGAATACTGCACGCCTCCCCCGCAGGTCCGGGAACAGTCTCCCCAGGAACCCCACACTCCCCAGCCGCCGTGCACCGGAGTCTGTACAACAAATAAACAAACAAACAGATCAATAAATATCCTTAGAGGCAGAATTAGGTAAACCGGGCGGCATGAACAAGTGGGCCGAAGGGCCTGTTATCGTATGGTGTTATGCCCGATGGAGCAGAAGTTGGTCATTTGGTCCCCATCAAATCTGCTCCACCATTCAATCGTGGCTGATCTATCTTTCCCGCTCAACCCCATTTTCCTGCCTTCTCCCCATGACCCCGGACACCCATGCTAATGAAGGATCTGTCGATCTCTGCCTTAAAAATACCCAATGACTTGGCCTCCACAACTTTCTTCGGCAAGGAATGCCACAGATTCGCCACCCTCTGACTAAAGAAATTCCTCCTCATCTCCTTTCCAAAGGAAGGTCCTTTTATTCCGAGTCGGTGCCCCCTGGTCCTAGACTCCCCCACTAGTAGAAACATCCTCTCCACATCCACTCTATCCAGGCCTTTCACTGTTTGGACTACGAGCAGATAGGGGCAAATTGTGGAGAACAGTTCTCTCCAGACAACAGTCACCAACTACGGTCCCAAATGTCATCTTGCAGGAAAAGGTGCAGAGAAGATTCACGAGGATGTTGCCAGGACTCCAGGACCTGAGCTACAGGGAGAGGTTGAGCAAGCTAGGGTCTTTATTCCTTAAGAGTGCAGGGGGATGAGAGGTGATCTCACAGAGGTCATAAAATCCTGAGTGGAATGAGTGGAGAAGGCAGGAACGGGGTACTAATTGGAGATGATCAGCCATGATCACATTGAATGCCGGTGCTGGCTCGAAGGGCCGAATGGCCGACTCCTGCACCTGTTGTCTATTGTCAAAGGTGATGGGTAGAAGACAGAAAAATAGGATTAAGCGGCAGGGATCAGACAATATTGAATATAGTGGACTCGATGGGCCAAATGGCCTAATTCTACTCCTTGAATGTATGGACTTATGATAAGGTAAATGCACAGAGTCTATTGGCCAGAATGTTCCTCCTCATGTCCTTCCTAAAGGAATGTCCTTTAATTCTGAGGCTAATTCTGAGGAATTCGACCCGAGGCAGGGAGGTACTTACACTGTAGTCCTTGATGCTGGACTGGTTGACACATTTGCCCTCCATGCACCATCTCCCTTCCCTGCACCTGGTGCCGTCGGCCCAGGGGAAGTGCTTGGTCTGGCAGATGAGCATGCCGCCGGATGTGCCGGTGCACCAGAGCAGCGAGCAGGTGTTGCCAGCGTCGGGGCAGAGGCGGGAGTCTTCCCCGAAGGTGAACTGGCACTGCCGGTCGGCGTCGTACATGGTTCCCGGCAGCTCGCGGGGGAGCGCGATGGGCTTCTGCGGCTTGTCCAACAAACACTCGCCTGAGAACAAGGGGGGGACAAACATGAGCACGTTGTGGGAACAACAGCAACACAAGCACCAGTGTCAACACTGCTTTATTGTTGTATGTCCCAGTTAGAACAATGGAATTCTTACTTGCAGAAGCACTAATGTAAATATAATGCACTAAATAATATAATAAATGAGAAAAAAAAGTTCATAGTATCTAATCACATACACATTTTTTAAATATATATGTATGTGTGTGTATATATGTATGTATGTGTGTGTATATATATATATAGACACACACATATATATATACACACACACATATACAGACACACATATAATATGTACATATACACACACACATATATTTATACATATACACACACAAACATAAATATTACAAAAAACTAAACTGAAATGAATATATGTGTGTGTATATACACATGTATATATAATTATACATTTCAGTTCAGTTTATTGTCACGTGCACCGAGGTACAGTGAAAAGCTTTTTTTGCGTGCTAACCAGTCAGTGGAAAGACAATCCATTATTACAACCGAGTCATTTACAGTGTACGGATACAGGATAAGGGATAACCACACAATGCTGGAGTAAAGGGCCTGTCCCACTTGGCGATTTTTCCGGTGACTGCCGGCGACATATCAGTCGATATCAAAATCCAGCGGCGACAGAAACAAATGCTGCGACACTTGGAAAAAAACTCCGCGCGTCAATATGTCATCATGCCGCGAATGTTTCGGTTGCCTGATACATCAGTCAATGATGCCGGCAGTCGCTGAAAAAAATCACCAAGTGGGACAGGCCCTTACCTCAGCAGGTCAGGCAGCATCTCTGGAGACAAAGTATAGGTGATGTTTCGGGTCGGAACCCTTCTTCAGACTGCAGAAGGGTTACGACCTGAAACATCACCCATTCTTGGTCTCCCGAGACCCGCTGAGTTACTCCAGCATTTTGTGTCTATCTTCGGTCTAATGCAGCATCTGCAGTTCCTTCCGACACATCCTGCAAAACCTTTTTGCGCTCAAAATAAAATTAGGAAAAGCTGCTAAATTAGTAGTAAACTAATTAGGCTAAGAAACTAAATAAAATTAGGGAACCAAATTAAGAATAAAAGATAATTTACTTTTCTTGATTTAATTTAACAAAAATAAAGTTTTTTATAAATTAATTATAATAAATTAATCAATGGAGTAACCTCAATAAAGAAAAAAAGTTAATTAAACTAAACTTTATTAAGTTTTTATTTTATTTTTCTCAAAAATTTAATTTTTAATGTAATTTACATTAATTTATTCCTTCCTCATTACATTAATTTATTCCTTCCTCATTACATTAATTTATTCCTTCCTCATTACATTAATTTATTCCTTCCTCTCAATTTATTGAGGAAGGAATAAATTAATGTAAATTACATTGAAAAAATTAAATTTTTGAGAAAAATAAAATTTGTTGAGCATCCTTTAAAAAGTTGTGCTCAGAATAACATTTGGAAAGTAGTAGCAATTAAGAATAAAAGAGTAAAATAAATCTAGGCATTTTTTAAAATCAAAGATAAAGTTTATTATAAATTAAGAAAGAACGGATTTCAGAAAATAATTTGCATGTTAAAAAATTGCAGAATATTTTTTTTAAAATGCAAATTTAAAAAATAAATTTATATTTAAATGATAAAATTTAAATAATAAATTAAAAGATTAAAAAAAATGATTTGTTATACATGTGTTTGGACTTGTTAATATGCTTGACGCTTTCATAATCTCTTCTTATTTGTTAATGATTTTCTCAGTAATAGTTGCTGTACATTTATTTAGATCTGTCGCCAATGAAAACAAAATGGCTGTGGAGCAAGCGTTATTGAGAGCAGGGCTTACCATGCCCGTTGTCCAGGAAGGAAGTGATCATGTACGCACTGCAGGCGGACCAGGGCTGGTTGCGGTCCAAGTTGGAGAGAGTGGATGCCATCATGTGGGAATTCTTGGTCAGGCCAATGGTGTGGAGGCACTGCCTTGCGTCATCGTGAGGCATGTTGAACACGTGACCTGAACGGTGGGAGAAAAAGACGGGAGAGTCACTCCATCTGCCTTGTGTGATACTTGGACCAACGCCAAACCATGCCACACGCATCACCCGTGCACCTGTCTCAACGTCAGAGATAGCTCAACAGGGTCTCCGAACGCCACAGATATCTGCTCGTGGATCAACCACAAGATATATCCATTGCCAAAAAGTTTCGACGCAGCTCAGTGCAACACGGCACGGTAGAACCGCTGCGTTACAGCGCCAGTGACCCGCGTTCCATCCTGACTGCGGGTGCCATCCGCACATTTGGACATTCTCCCCCTGTGGGTTTTGTCCAGGTGCTCCGGCTTCCTCCCACACTCTAAAGACGTGCATGTTTGTAGGTTAATTGGCTTGGTAAAATTGTAAATTGTCCCAAGTGAGTGTAGGATTGTGGTTAATGTGCGGGGATCACTGGTTGTCATGGGCTCAGTGGGCCCAAGGGCTTGTTTCCGCGCTGTATCTCTGAACTACACTAAACACCACACTTTGATGGTCGATCTATCTTTCCCTCTTTAACCCCAATCTCCTGCCTTCGCCCCATAACCCCTGACACCCGTACTAATCAAGAATCTATCTATCTCTGCTTTAAAAATATCCATTGACTTGGCCTCCACAGCCGTCTGTGGCAAAGAATTCCACAGAGTCACCACCCTCTTTCTAAAGAAATTCCTCCTCATCGCCTTCCTAAGGGAACGTCCTTTAACTCTGAGGCTATGACCTCTGGTCCTAGACTCTCCCACTAGTGGAAACATCCTCTCCACTCTATCCAGGCCTTTCACTGGTTGGCAAGTTTCAATGTGGTCGCCCCCTCATCCTTCTAAACTCCAGCGAGTACAGGCCCAGTGCCGTGAAAAAGGCTCATCAGTGTGTGGAAGGGTCTCGGCCCGAAACGTCGCCTATTCCTTCGCTGCATGGATGCTGCCTCACCCGCCGAGTTTCTCCAGCATTTTTGCCTGCCATCATATTGTATGGTGTATCTTTAAATGCACTGTTGCACAAACAGATCAGATAATGCCAAACCAAACTGGCTGTGACGGAAGTTGGGGCGCAGGGAACAAGGAAGGCGGTGCGTGGGAACACTTACCGAGCTCGTGGGCAGTGGTGAAGGCAGCTTGTAGACCGTCATCCTCGATCACCGAACAACTTCTACTGGGATCACAGATGGTCCCCACGTCCGCCATCCCCAATGTATCGCAGGTCTTGGCTCCACACAGATCCTAAGCAGGAGAAACAGCAGCGGCATTTAGCAAGAGAGCAAGAAGTAAAAACTGAACCAAGGCTAGAAATGTTGCCAACTGTCTCTACCAGAAGGGTGAAAAAAAAAATTATACGACTCTCAAAAGATGCTTTGTAAACTTCCCTCCAGGGCACGCATACTAATGAATACACTAGATACTGGAGTCTTAGGTTTTTACTGTCACTTGTATGGAGGTACAGTGGAAAGCTTTGTTGCATGAACACATCAGATAATGCCAAACCAAACTCCAGCACAACAGGTAGAGCAAAGGGGAAGATACAGAGTGACGAGTAGAGTTCTCAGTACAACCTTCTGTACCTTAGACACTACCACCTCCCCCCTCTCCCCCATCTCCCATCGGGCAAGAGGTATCGAAGCATGAAAACGCACAGCTCCAGATTCAGGGACAGTTTCTACCCGGCAGTTATCAGGCAACCGAGTCATCCTACCACAACCAGAGAGCAGCCCTGAGCTACTATCTACCTCATTGGTGACCCTCGGACTATCTTTGATCGGACTTTACTGGAGTTTATCTTGCACCAAACCGTATTCACGCTACGCCCTTCATCATGTATCTGTACGCTCGATGTGGACGGCTCGATCGTAATCATGTATTGTCTTTCCACTGACTGGTTAGCACGCAACAAAAGCTTTTCACTGTACCTCGGTACATGTGACAATAAACTCAACTCAAGCAATGGGGTAGAGGTGAATTGGACAGTACCCTAGCTCATGGAAGGTCGGTTCAGAAGTCTGATAACAGAGGTGAGGAAAACCACAAAGCAATCGTGAGAAAAACACAAGGTGCTGGAGGAACTCAGGGGAGACCACGAGTCTTGCATTGTGGACACAGGCCCTTCAGCCCAACCTGCCCACACTGACCAACGTGCCCCATCTACACTAGTCCCACCTGCCTGCGCTAAACTCATATCCGTTTTAAACCCGTCCTATCCATGCACCTGTCCAAATGTTTCTTAAACGCTGTGATAGTCGCTGCCTCAACTACCTCCTCCAGCAGCTCGTTCCATACACCCACCAACCACCCTTTGTGTAACAAGGTTACCCCTCAGGTTCCCATTAAATCTTCCCCCACACCCCTCACCGTAAAACAGACATTCTCTGGTAGGAGCAGAATTAGGCCATTCGGCCCATCGAGGACTATTAGAGAATATGTTCACGAGAAGGCCATTCGGCCCTTCGAACCAGCACCGCCATTCAATATGATCATGGCTGATCATCCCCAATCAGTACCCCGATCCTGCCTTCTCCCCATATCCCCTGACTCCGCTATCTTTAAAGAGCCCTATCTAGCTCTCTCTTGAAAGCATCCAGAGAACCTGCCTCCACCGCCCTCTTAGGCAGAGAATTCCACAACTCACAACTCTCTGTGAGAAAAAGTGTTTCCTCGTCTCCGTTCTAAATGGCTTACTCCTTATTCTTAAACCGTGGCCCCTGGTTCTGGACTCCCCCAACATCGGGAACACGTTTCCTGCCTCTAGTGTGTCCAAGCCCTTAACAATCTTATATGTTCCAATGAGATCCCCTCTCATCCTTCTAAACTCCAGAGTGTACAGGAGACCGGAGAATGGGGTTAGGAGGGGAGAGATAGATCAGCCATGAATGAATGGCAGAATAGACTTGATGGGCCGAATGCAAGTACATTTATTGGCAAAGTATTCACATACAAGGAATTTGCCTTGGCGCTCTGCCAACAAGTAACAATATGGCATACAGTTCTGAATGGGCTGAATTCTGCCCCCATCATTGATGATCCAATGACTTACGGTTCTGGTGAAGAGGATGGCGGTGTCGTAGTGATCTGGGCTGCGGTCGCTGGGCACGTTATGTTGCCTCTGCCAATTGCAGAAGTTCCTCAGCGTGAGCGCGGCGTTGGAGGAGACGGCGGGCCCCAGTTCCTGCTCGTAGACCACCAGCACCTTGACCACCACCAGGTTGATGGAGTTCTTGATGCTGGCGTGCTGGTACAGCTTGGCGGCCACGGACATCAGGGTGAGCAGGTAGTGCTGGAGGCCGCTGCCGTGGAACTCGGCCATGGTGCGGTCGGCCACCAGCAGCGTCTCCACGTAGCGGGGAGACGAGACGAACCTCTTGGTCCTGCGCGGCGCGGCGGGACTCCGGGGCGGGACTCCGTCTCTCTCCGACCCCGACGGCTGCTCGGTCCCCTCGCTCTGCCCGTCTCCGTCCCCGACCTGAGAGAACAAGAACCACCACAGGGACAATTAGAAACTCACCTCTCCTCAACTTGTTGCAGCAGCTCCCCCCCCACCCTCCCAAACTCAGCTCCAGAGACGCAGGTTCGATCCCCGCTCCCCCCCGACCTCCGCTGCAGCCCGTGTGGAGTTTGCACGTTTGCACCGGAGGTCTTCTCTTGGGTTGGGTTAATTGGCCACAGTGAGGGGTAAATTTGAGATGGGGGGGAGGGGGGGTGCGTGGGGGAGCAAATGTGGACGATAAGTACAGAAAACAGAGGGGGGGGGGGGGGGGGGAACCCCTCAATAGGTCTGAAGAAGGGTCCCGACCCGAAAGGTCTCCTGTCCATTCCCTCCACAGATGGTCTCCGACCTAACCGAGTTCCACCAGCACCTTTGTGCTTTAGTCTAGTAGCCCGGGCAGCGTCTGTGGAGAAGAGATGGAACTGCAGATGTTGGTTTACAAGAGGGGGAGAAAAGTGCTGGAGGAACTGATCAGGTCAGGCAGCATCCGTGGAGGGAATGGACAGATGGCCGTCCGGTTCGGACTCGGGACCCTTCTCTGGAGAACCTTCAGATCTCCGAAGATGCTTCCTGATCTGCTGGATCAAAGTTACTGTGTTAATCCAGCACTTCGTGCCTCTTTTTTTCCCCATGGGGGTGGGGTAGGAGAGGGGGGCTGGGGGTGGTGTTGGATAATCTGTCACCCCACCCTTCCACCAGTCGATATCAGTGAAGATAATGGACACAGGGAGGTTGGACACAGATGCTGGTTTAAACCGAAGCCAAGACACAAAAAACTCAGGGGGGACAGGAAGCATCTCTGGAGAGAAGGGAATGGGTAACGTTTCGGGTCGAGACCCTTCTTCTTCAGACTGGAGATGAGGGGGGTGCTATAGAGAGAAGGGGGGTGCGTTGTGCAGGGAGAAAGGGGGGGTGCGCTGTGCAGAGAGAAAGAGGGGGTGCGCTGCGCAGAGAGAACGAGGGGGTGCGCTGCGCAGAGATAGGGGGGTGCGCTGTGCAGAGAAAGGGGGGTGCGCTGCGCAGAGAAAGGGGGGTGCGCTGTGCAGAGAAAGGGGGGTGCGCTGTGCAGAGAGAAAGAGGGGTGCGCTGTGCAGAGAGAAAGAGGGGTGCGCTGTGCAGAGAGAAAGAGGGGTGCGCTGTGCAGAGAGAAAGAGGGGTGCGCTGTGCAGAGAGAAAGAGGGGTGCGCTGTGCAGAGAGAAAGGGGGGTGCGCTGTGCAGAGAGAAAGGGGGGTGCGCTGTGCAGAGAAAGGGGGGTGCGCTGTGCAGAGAAAGGGGGGTGCGCTGTGCAGAGAAAGGGGGGTGCGCTGTGCAGAGAAAGGGGGGTGCGCTGTGCAGAGAAAGGGGGGTGCGCTGTGCAGAGAAAGGGGGGTGCGCTAGAGAGAGAGAGAGAAAGAGGGGGTGCGCTAGAGAGAGAGAAAGGGGGTGCGCTAGAGAGAGAGAAAGGGGGGTGCGCTGTGCAGAGAGATAGGGGGTGCGCTAGAGAGAGAGAAAGGGGGTGCGCTAGAGAAAGGGAAAGGGGGTGCGCTGTGCAGAGGGAAAGGGGGGGTGCGCTGTGCAGAGGAAAGGGGGTGCGCTGGAGAGAGAGATAGGGGGGGTGCTTTAACGGCAGAAGGTCCTCACCCCACACTTGGAGCCGGCGCTGGGTCCCCAGCCACGTCTCCGGACCAGGTGCGGGCCGAGGGGTCCCGACAGGGTCTGGTTGGTGCTGGGCTGGATGTGATATTCTTGCCCGCCGACGACGAACGCCCCGAGCAGCCCCCGGCAGATGCTGACCGCCGCCAGGGAGCCGGGGGCCGAGTTGACGGTGCCCGTGTAGAAGCAGCCGGCCAGGTCGCGGTGGTGGTGGTGGTGGTGGTGGTGGTGGTCTCCTCCCTTCTCCTCCTCCTCCTCCTCCTCCTCCTCCTCTCCCCCCTTCTTGCCCAGCGTCTGCAGGGTGAGAGCCGGGGCCAAGAAGCCCGAGTCGGCAGCCAAGCTCAGGGTGAAATCCTCGCCGAAGGCACGGAGCGTGTAGGAGACCTCCTCGTCTCCAGGAGTTGATCTGCCCGGCATCAGCTCCCTCGGGTGGGTCAACTCCTCTTCCACCGGTCCCGTCCACCCAGCCGCCGCTGGGCCGAGAACAGCCAGAATCTGCAGCAAACCAGCGCTGAACATCTCCAAACTAAATCCAACAGCCCAGCAACAACAAAATGAAAATAAAATATATATATATATATACAAAAATAAAAACTGAATACAAAAAATCCCTTACAGCAGGCGCCGGCTCTTCGAATGCAACAACAAAACAATTCCTTTCCCCCTTTCCCCAATGTAGAAATATTCTCAATGCAACTTCTCCTGGAGTCTGGATTGCAAATGTTGGTCTTCCAAATCCAAATCTAAATGGCACCCTCTTCCTTGCAGCCAGCTGCTCAGATTACAGATTTCGTTCTTGCGTTTTGTTTTAAAAGAGAAGTCACGAAGAGGTGTTTTGTTGGGTTTTTTTTTTTGGTTGTTATTTCCCCCAGCGACGTTGGATTTGACCTGCTCCTTGGTTAGTGGCGCTCCCCGCTCTCCCGGAGCCCCCTTATATACAGCACGCCTGCCCGCAGCTCACGGCAGCCCCCTCCCCTCCGGCCCACGCCCCTCCCGGCCACCACCCTATCCCAAGCCCCGGCGTCAAGCCCCTCCCTGAACTGGCCGGTCGCCCAACCCCCCCCCCCCCCTCCTCCTCCCCCGAGGGCACTGGAAAGTTAACCCTTCACCCCCTCCTCCCTTTCCCCCCACTCTCTCTCTCTCTCTCTCCTCTTATCTCTCCCCTTCTCTCTCTCTCCCTTATCCCCCCCTCTACTCTCCCTCTGCTCTCTCTCTCCTCTTATCTCTCCCCTTCTCTCTCTCTCCCCTACCCTCTCCCCCCATCTCTTCACTTCCCCCCTCTCTCTTTCCCCCCTTCTCTCTCCCATCTCCTCTCTCCCCTTCCTCTTTCTCCCCCTCTCTCCCCTACTCTCTCCCCCCCTTATCTCTCCCCTTCTCTCTCTCTCTCTCTCCCCCTACCTCTTCACTTCCCCCTCCTCTCTCTCCCCCTCCTCTCTCTCCCCCTCATCTATCTCCCCCTTATATCTCCTCTCTCTCCCCTACTCCCCCCCCCCTTCCCTCTCCTCTCCCGACCCCCTCCTTCCCTTCATCTCATGACCCCCCCCCCCCCTTTCTCTCTTGTGTAACCCACGTTACAGCTGCAACCGTGTATTGCCCCGTGTATCTTTGCATGCGAGCCAAATCCTGGCTGAAAGTTGCAGGGTGAAGGATGAGGGGTGGGGTGGGGTGAGGGGTGGGGGGGTCGGAAGAATCCCCTCTCCCTTTTGTGCAAATTACACAGCTGTCTTTCAACGGATGCAAAAACAATCTACAAATAAAACAGACGCAAAGGCTGATCTCAAAGGTTAGCTAAACCACCCTGCTTCAAGATGTTTCACTCTCGCTTTCCCTCGCCTGCAATCGCCATTAAACGATTGAAAAATGGTGCTCCTCAGATTGAAAACTTTCTTTTAAGGCGGACTCTGCAACTTGCGAAAAAAAAATTAAAAAAATCTCTTCTTCATTGCTTGAATCGTTGAGAATTAAGAGCGCCCCGGGCTCACAAAGCCAATCCTTCAACGAAAGGATTTCTGAAGCAGTTATGATACATTTGAAGAGTTCACAAACTTTAAACGAGGCTGCCAAAGTCTTATCCTCGTTCGCAGTTAAAACTGGTTCCTTTTCCACCTTAAAAAAAAAACCCTCCAGAATCTAAAACAAAAGTGCCTCCACACAAGAACGCGACCCAAAAGGCTTGTGTTGTATTAACTGAAGGGTCCTTGTTGGGCAAAACTGTCCCCAAAAACCAAAATTGTAACAATCTTACTGAAAGTTAGTAATTTAAAACAACATATTGATATGTTTGTTTAAAGGAGTGTTTAGTTAAGAATTGTCTAGTTGGCGCTCGGTTTAAATATACACAGGGAGCCCAAACCATTCCTTCTCTCCAGAGATGGTGTCTGACCCGCTGAGTTACTCCAGCATTTGGCATCTATCTTCGGTGTAAACCAGCACCTGCAGTTCCTTCCTACACAAACCAGATTTAACCTGGTTCGATTCAATGTCCTTTAGAACATTAAAAAAATATATATATTAACACTTAATATACGAATATTAAATATTAATGATTAATTTGTTGAAGGCAATTCAAGATATTAAATATTTTTTTAATATATATATTGAAAAAAACAATTTGTGTTTCAAGATCAAGGATACTTCAGTTAGTTTTGGATCTGAATGTGCCTTTCTTGACCCTTTGAACTGAACTGAACCAACCTACCACCAACTAGAGAACTGCCCATAGCTACTATCTACCTCACTGGAGACCGTTGGACTATCTTTGATCAGACTTTACTGGCTTTATCTTGCACTTATTCCTTTTTTATCCTGTACCTGTACACTGTGGATGTCTCGGTTGTCATCGTGTATTATAATCTTTCCATTGACTGGATGGCATGCAACGAAAAGCTTGTCACTGGACTTCAAGTGCACATGACAAAAAATTCAACCATTGAGGCGTCCCTTATTCCATCTCAGTTCAGTTTTAAACAGGCAAATTTGACCTGAACTCCCTTTCCCAAATGTACCCACTTTTATAAGGCGACAGTGCACGCTCCTGCAACACCCCAGTACTTAACATCAGATGGTGGTGAAACAAACCACAGTTTGTTCAGTTTTTGGATTAGAGCGGTTCCCGGGCGGTTCTTGCAGTCAAAAGTTGTTTTTTTCCCATTTCAAGGCCGGATATCAAAGGGTCCACTATATTACAGTGGATCTGCGGTGGCATTCTGAAAATATTAACAACGCTAAATATACCCGCGTGAAATTATCTCCAGTTAAATTTTCCTCCCAAGTTAGAATGTGCCATTGTATCTCAATCAGCCTTGTGGAATTGTGAACGCGGGTTGCAACGCGCCGCACGGACAGCAGGTGGCGACTCTTCACCGTACATTGCTCCTCACCGAAGTGTCACTTTCTGAGCCAACTTGTGATGTGCCACTGAACAGCTGGGGGTCAATAGGCAGCGATTCAGCCGCTTTCATGGTCCCCCTGCGAGCAAACAGGTTAGATCAGACAACCGACTTTCATCTGTCGCTTGAAAGCCAAAGTTCGCACTGTGCAGTGATATTACCTAATTTACTGGAAGCATGAATCCTGGACGTGATTCATCCCCTATCTGCATTTTTCACAAGTTTGTAATGATGTGCATTCTGGAGCCCTGCAGTTTATTTGATGTCATTGGGCATGTATAATTTTTTCCAAGATAGACACGAAATGCGGGACAGGTAGGTAGCGTCTCTGGAGAGAAGGAATGGGTGTCGTTTCAGGTCACCCATTCCTTCTCTCCAGAGATGATGCTGCCTGTCCCGCTGAGTTACTCCAGCATTTTGTGTCTATCTTCGATTTAAACCAGCATCTGCAGATCCTTCCAAGTAATCTTTTTCCACATTCCCTCAGTTTACATCTTCTTATTCTCGCGTACGGCGTGCACAGCCAAAAGTTGCGGGTCAACTTGTTCTATTTAAGTAAGTCAGTAAGTTTATTGGCCAAGCATTCACATACAAGGAATTTGCCTTGGTGCTCCGTCCACAAGTAACAACATGACACACAGTGACAGTTAGGAATCTCAGAAAACACTAAACATTAATAATAATAAAACATTAATGATAAAACACCATTTGATAGTTAATGATAGAACGCCATTTGTTCTTGTTTGTGCACGTCGGGTTGATTTCATTAGTCGAAACAGGGTGGACCAGGTGAAGGTTGCAATCTCCTCACCTCAGAGTTTAAATGAAGTAAACAGCTTGAGTCAGGGAGTGGGGGGGGGGGGGGGGGGTCAAGGATAGAGCGTTCACGTCGCGGCTCTGTTGCCACAAATCTTTCCACCACCACCACGCCCAAGAAGCGACACGACAGACACCATTGTGTGGAGATGCCGGGGAGTGTGTCCAGCTCTGGCTGGCCAACTTCTTATCTTGTGTGGGGACTTTATTGAATGAATAGTTTATTTCGGTCAGACATTAAAAAGAACAAATCTTTAGAATCTGTGTGAATATGAACCAACACTGTATCCAGTTCACACAATATTCACATAATCAATGACCGAAAAAGGAATAGGCTGAAGCCACAAAGCTTATTTTTGCCTGTCCTATACAATCCATAAAATAATAGAATATCAGCATTACAAAGGAAAAAAATAAAAATAGAATCAAATACACAGGACAATAGGTTAAGAAGTCCCTTGTGCCAGTAGGTGGGGAGCATTTCACGACATTCATTGATTGTTGAGAGTGGTAGACAGTAGTGCACCCTTGCATCACTGGGTGTTTCGGCCTTTTAACACTGTACACCCTCCACAAGGGCGGCCCGCTGCAGGATGATCAGCCCTCAGCGCGTGTCCCGTGTCAAACTGTCCCAAAGTTTCACCATGACGTACTTGGGGCCCAGCATGGGTCTTTCCGCTTGAGCCAAATCCAACGGCTGCTTCTTTCAGCCGCGTCTGAGAGTGATCTTATGGTCTTCCGCAGAGCCTGACCGTGGATTCCAAGCTCCTTCAGCAGCCTGATGGTAGATGATGCAACAAATCCTCTGCATCCCACTTCAACTGGATAGACTTTGATGTTCCAGACACGCTGCGTTGCCTCTGCTGCAAGCTCTGCGTAGCGCAGCTTCTTACGCTCATAGGCTTCCTCAACAGAGTTCTCCCATGGAACTGTGAGCTCTATGATGTAAGCAGTCTTCTGTGAAGGGGACCAGAACACCAAGTCTGGCCTGAGGTTGGTTAGAGCAATTTCAGGTGGAAAGATCAGTTGTCGGCCGATGTCTGCCAGCATCCTCCAGTCACGGGCCCTGCTTTTACTCTAAATTGTAATCCTTACTTATTCTATGTGAAAAATATACATCTTCTAGATGCGCTGGGACGCATCCTCAGTGATGTGACCTGGGGTCATCGGGTGTTTCGGATCTCACAACATCAGACACCCTCGCCCAGGCGACCCAGCCGGGGTTGATCAGGCCCCGACTTGCGTCCCAGCAGCAACCGCCCACGGATCGGCCATCTTAGTAACCACTCTGCAGGGGTTGGGAGACTCTAGTGCGTGGAGGGACTGGGCTCTGTGGGGCGACTCCCGGCCGGGCTCCTCCTGCGTCTCACCAGGTTCAAGGCCTGTGCGTACACTGCACCTCTTTCTCCTTCTCCGAGCATTTCATTCTCGCCTGATGGATGTTTAGGCCACGATGGTTCATTTTACATTATAATCCTTAATTATTTTACATTTTACAGCTTTCTTGACACTCGACAGAGAGCTACAAAATGTCAACTCATCACTAAGCCCATTCCATAATTTGACTCCCAAAACTGAGACACATCTATATGTTGCATTGCTTCTCACTTTACATGTTTCAAAAATACACAACCCTCTTAAATTATAATGTCCTTCTCTTAATTTAATTTTTTTTGGAATGCTGACTTGATAAGAGGAGGAAGCCTGAGATTACATGAAGATGGGGCAGCAAAGCAAGAATGTCATTGTCCTATCAGGGACACATGACAATAAACTCACTTGAACTTGAACTTGAGAGGCTGCTGCAAGCAAATTCCTCATTGAACCTGCACATCACCGAGCTTAATGATAAACTCCTGTGGGCTCCACCTCTCCTTGATCATCAGGCTGGCTTCGATTTGTTCCTTTCATATCTTACCATTCAGTTGTTCTTTGTATCTTTTCATGCCACTCTAGTTTCCCTCTCCCCTGAGACCAAGTCTGACGAAGGGCCTCGACCCGAAGCGTCACCCATTCCTTCTCTCCAGAGATGCTGCCTGTCCCGCTGAGTTACTCCGGCAATTTGTGTCTATCTTCGGTGTTAAAACAGACTAAAGAGGAGGCCGTTTAAAACTGAGGTGTGGAAAAAAGTTTTCACCCAGAGAGTTGTGCATTTGTGGAATTCCCTGCCACAGAGGGCAGTGGAGGCCAATTCACTGGATGAATTTAAAAGAGAGTTAGGTAGAGCTGTAGGGGCTAGTGGAATCAAGGGATATGGGGAGAAGGCAGGCACGGGTTATTGATTGTGGATGATCGGCCATGATCACAATGAATGGCGGTGCTGGCTCGAAGGGCCGAATGGCCTCCTCCTGCACTTATTTTCTATGTTTCTGTTTCTATCTGCAGTTCCTTCCGACACAATCTGTGAAGCACTTTTAGTTTAGTTTATTGTCACGTGTACAGCAAAAAGCCTTTTTGTTGCGTGCTATTCAGTCAGCGGGAAGATTATATGTGATTACAATCAAGTCGTCCACAGTGTACGGGCACAGGATAATGGGAACAGCTTTTGGTGCAAAGTCCGATTTAAGATAGTCTGAAGGTGTGCAACGAGGTACATGCTCTCCCAGGTCCCTCTGCTCTACACCACTCTTTGGAACCCTGCCATTCACTGTGAAGATCTTGCATTCTGCCCTTGTTTACATGCGGTGTGCTACATTCCCTCTCCAATGACTTGACCCAACCCATTCCCACACCAGGTGCCATCTCTCCATCCGAACTTTGGAGCCCGTTTCTCCAATGGCATCCGTTTCTGCCTCATCGGGTTAACTCCCCACTCACCTCAATTCCCTTCCAATGTGGTGTCTTCTGCCCTGATAAACCACTGCTGATCTTAATATTTGCTCTGATGCGTGTGCGATCCTTTAGGTTCTTCCGAGAAAGACAAAACAGTTTTGCCTGATAACAGCTGGGAGGAATCTGTCCCCGAATCTGGAGGTTGTAGGAAGGAACTGCAGATGTTCAAGAAGGAACTGCAGATGCTGGAGAATCGAAGGTAGACAAAAATGCTGGAGAAACTCAGCGGGTGCGGCGGCATCTATGGAGCGAAGGAGATAGGCAACGTTTTGGTCCCGAAGAAGGGTTTTGGCCCGAAACGTTGCCTATTTCCTTCGCTCCATAGAAGCTGCCACACCCGCTGTGTTTCTCCAGCATTTCTCTCTAAGAAACAGCAGATGCTGGTTTCAACCAAAGAAAGACACAAAATGCTGGAGTAACTCAGCGGGACAGGCAGCATCTCTGGAGACAAGGAATGGGTGCATGGGTGAACGTCACCCATTCCTTCTATACAGAGATGGTGCCTGTCCCGCTGAGTTACTCCAGCATTTTGTGTCTATCCTGAATCTGCAGGCGTGCGTTTTCACACTTCTGTATCTTTTTTCCCCCTCATCTCGGGCAAAAGGTACAGAAGTGTGAAAACGCACACCTCCAGATTCAGCAACAGTTTCTTCCCAGCTGTTATCAGGCAACTGAATCATCCTTCCACAACCAGAGAGCAGTGCTGAACTACTATCTATCTCATTGGTGACCCTCGGACTATCTTTGATCGGACTTTGCTGGCTTTACCTTGCACTAAACGTTATTCCTTTATCATGTATCTGTACACTGTAAACGGCTCGATTGTTATCTTGTATTGTCATTCCGCTGACTGGTTAGCACGCAACAAAAGCTTTTCACTGTTAGAAATGGGGCCATATGGTACAGGGATACCCACACCTTTGCTTCCGTACCAAAATGCTCTTTAGATTGAAGAATTTTTGTAAGTTCAAAAGTCATAGGAGCAGAAATAGGCCATTCGGCCCATCGAGTCTACTGCTCCATTCAGTCATGGTTTCGAGGGACACAAAACGCTGGAGTAACTCAGCTGGGACAGGCAGCATCGCTTGAGTTACGGAACAGGTGAAGTTTTGGGTCGAGGCAAATCCTTCAGACCCGAAAAGTCACCTCTTCCTTTTCTCCTGAGAAGCTGCCTGACCCACTGAGTTACTCCAGCATTTTGTGTCTATCTTTGGTGTAAACCAGCATCCGCAGTTCCTTCCTACATAGGGAAATGGGCCGAATGCGGGCAGGTGGGACTAGTGTAGATTGGGCACCTTGGTCAGCATGGGCAAGTTGGGCTGAAGGGCCTATTTCCATGCAGAGCTGCCTAACACTCCATATGTGGCGTCACCAACGTCTTGAACCATTGTAACATAATCTAAACTTGTATCCACACTCTAGAATGTAATTCATCGATCTGCACTTATTATCCACATTTTTGAACGATTTGTTTGTATCACAGCCTATAATTCCCAGGTATCCGTTATTTAAAGCTTACAATTTAGTTTAGTTTAGTTTAGAGTTTACAGCACTGAAACAGGCCGACCAGCGATCCCCGCACACTAATACTAAGCTGCACGCACCAGGGACATTTCACAATTTTACCGCAGCCAATTAACCTACAAACTGCACGTCACGGAGTGTGGGAGGAAACCGGAGATCCCGGAGAAAACCCTCGCAGGTCACTGGGAGAACGGACGGGCTCAGTACAGACAGCACCCGTGGTCGGGATCGAACCTGGGTCTCTGGTGCTGTACAGGACCAACTCTACCGCTGCGTCACCGCAATTAAAGACATGTTTGCATCGACCACCAGGGGGCAGTCAATGACCAGACTCCAACAGAGCCGATGACGAGAATGAGTCAAGATTCAAGATTCTTGCTTCAAGAGAGTTTATTGTCATGTGTCCCAGATAGTACAATGACATTCTTGCTTTGCTTCAGCACAACAGAATATAGAAGGCATGAATACAGAACAGATCAGTGTGTCCATTTACCATTACATAAATACATACACACATGAATAAATAAACTGATAAAGTGCAAATAACAGATAACGGACTATTAATGTTCAGAGTTTCGTCCGAGCCAAGTTTAATAGCCTGATGGTAGCTATGTTACAAAACTTACCTTCAACGGCGCTGTAGTTCTGCCACTGGCCGTGTGTGCGACTTTGGCGCCTTTGAGGGTGGGTGGGGGGGGGAGGGGGTTAAACTACGGTGTTTCTCCTACCTGTCCTAAATATATTTTCTCGGAGTGGAAGCTTTTGCTGAAGAATTGTTCCGACTGCCGTTTGTGAATTTTTTTTTTTCTTTAAATCGCTCAACAAGTTCAGCGCTGGAGTAATTTAAAAATCAGTTTCTAAAGTCGTGAACGCCGACAACGGGGATGGATTTCACGTAGAGGACAGGTAAAGGAAAGCCGTTTGTTTTATGTATAAAAAGTGCTTCTTAAGATGCCTTTAATCCACATTTTATGTTGCGAAAAGGTGATTTATTCCCCATACGAACAGGCAGTAATTTTCCTGCCGATATGGGGTTCAAATTCACCGCAAACTGCAACGTTCCAATTGATCGCATTCCACAAAATCCCACTCGAAAGATCATTTAAATGCCCATTAATTTACGGGAATTAAACACAAAATTCCTTCCATTTGGCCTATAAATTCATGACAATGAGATTTTAAAATAGTAAGATTAAATGAGAACTTACCAGTTCGAAGTTTGATCTGTATTTTATGAGGAGTTACGATGAGGGATTACGTGAAGACCCCGTCCAGCACGCATGCGCGACATTCTTCAAAGCAGCGGTGTGGAATCACAGATAGCAGAACTGACTGGAGATAGTAAGATTCTGAGACACTATGAGGGTTGGGAGCAAAGGGCACGAAATCCCTCATCGTAACTCCTCATAAAATAAGGATCAAACTTCAAACTGGTAAGTTCTCATTTAATCTTACTATTTTATTTCGGAGTCACGTGAGTGACTACGTGAAGACTTCAAAGCTCTATGATTCCGAACCGTGTACCAGCTCTTTGAGACCTTTGAGGGAGGAAGTATGTTATCACAATCAACAATAACCTGTTTGTGAACAAAAAAGGTTTATTAATAACAACAAAAAACAGAGAGCTCCCCCGGGCTTAAATTAAATATTATCTGCAGACTCTAAAATTCTGTCTGCAAACGTAGCAGGTTCCGCCAGCGGCTTATTATAAAACCTTTGGAAAGTTCTTTCCGAGGACCATCCTGCTCTGGCCAGAATGTGGTCCATAGGCACGTCCATTTGCCTAGCCGCCGACGTGGATGCTGCCCTGGTGGAGTGAGATTTGTAAACATTAGTGTTGATTCACGCAGCCTTAAGCACCTGCTTGAGCCACCTTGAAATGGTTTTGCTCGTCACCTGACCATGAGGCTTCTTGTGGCTTATCCATAAGGCTTTTTTTCTCCCTCTTAAGTTGTATGTTGTGTCTATGCAAATGGCGAGATGGGTCTTGGCACACAGCCATGGGTCAGATGAATATGCCCAGAACTCCATGACAGGAGGCGTGGTTCCTGGTCTAGTTTGTTTGACCAGACCCTGAATATAGAATGTGATACAGTCCAATGACTCTGTCATGCTGTCCAGCCTCAGAAGGTGGAGGGACTGTACCCTTTGTGCTGACACTAGTGCCGTGAGCATGACTGATTTCAGGGTAAGTTGTTCCAGCGTGAGTGACCTGGGTGGTGGCCATCCCCTAAGGTGCGTCAGCACAATGCTGACATCCCAGATCTGGGTGTACCTTGGTCTGGGGGAATTAGTGTTAAAAATACCCCTCATGATTTTGACCACTAGTGGATGGGACCCCAAAGCCTGTTGTCCTGCTGCTGGAACCAAATAAGCTGACAACGCACTCCTGGCTGTATTGATGGCGCTGTAGCTGAGTACATCCCGATGTAATCCAACCAGGAACTCCACTGGTAGCTGTTGCTGTTGTGTAGGTAGTTCCTGTTTTGGAGCAATACCGTTCCCACTTCCTTATGTTGGTCAGGTATTGTCTCCTAGTGGACTCCCGGTGGGATGCGGTCATCATGTTGATGGCGTCCTCAGACAGTCCCAGGCCCAGTAGAGGTCTTTTTAGAATCTGCAAGCCAGGATATTGACTCTGTCATGGCACGGGTGATACCAAATACCTGGTGATTCAGTCTAGACGCAAATAGATCGATATCTGGTGTGCCATATTGCTTTGTAATTTCAGCAAACACTTTGGGATTTAATATCCATTTGATGTTATCGTTAAATTTGCATGACCTGGTGTCTGCCACTGTATTTTTGCTTACCTGGTAGGTAAGTTGCTGATAACCAAATATGTCTTTCGACACACCATTGCCAGATTAGGTTGATCAAATTGTCACATGATATTCAGATTCAGATTCAGATTCAGATTCAATTTTAATTGTCATTGTCAGTGTACAGTACAGAGACAACGAAATGTATTTAGCATCTCCCTGGAAGAGCGACACAGCAAATTATTTGAAGAAATAACAATAAGTGTCCGGGGGGGGGGGGGGGGGAGGGGTGATTGGCAGTCACCGAGGTACGTTGTTGAGTAGCGTGACAGCCGCCGGAAAGAAGCTGTTCCTGGACCTGCTGGTTCGGCATCGGAGAGATCTGTAGCGCCTCCCGGATGGTAGGAGGGTAAACAGTCCATGGTTGGTATCGACTTTACACCACCCATGTGGTTGATATAAGCCACCACCGTGGTATTATCTAATTGCAACCGGACATGTGCGTGATGCGTATTAGATGAATATGCTTTTAAACCATAAAATGCACCCAACATTTCTAAGCAGTTAATACCCAGTGTCTGTAGGCAAGATGATTCAAAATTAGTCCATCTGCCCCCTGTGCTGGATTGCATGTTAGTTGCTCCCCAGCCCAAAGCACTGGCATCCGTTTGAATGGTTAATACTGGGTTGGTGATTATTATGGGACTGGAACTAAGCCTAACGTTCCTTGTCCACCATTGTAACTCTGGAATGGATTCAGCAGTTAAATTCATAGCTCGGTCAAAGTGACTTGAGTTTTCCTTTAGTGCGTGCACTTTTGCTCTTTGTAAATTTTGATAGTGCAAAGGCCCAAATTGTACAGCTGGAAAGGCTGCTACTATTTTCCCAATAACGCTAGCTACCTGCCGTATGGTTGGCTGATGATTAACCATTAGTTCGTTGCATGATAGTGCCAACTCTGATGCTTTCCCCTTCGGCAGAGTTACAATCATGCGAATAGTGTCAATCATAAATCCAAGATAGTCCATGGTAGTGGACGGTGTCAAATTGGATTTATCTGGATGTATGACAAACCCCAAAGTTTCAAACAAACGTTTGGTGGCTGATACTGCCAAAATGGCTGTCTCCAAGGTTTTCCCTACTATTAAAATGTCGTCTAAGTACACCATGACTATATGCTTTTGTTTCCTCAATAATGCCAAAGCAGGGTTTAAGATTTTGGTGAACAACCTTAGAGCTGAGGTTAGCCCATTTGGTAAGGTTTTAAATTGCCATAGCTGTTTCATCCAGATAAACTTTAGGTATTTACGATGCTCCTTGTGTATGGGCACTCAGTAGTAGGCATCTTTTAAATCAGTGCTTGCTAGAAAGTACCCTCTAGAAATCAACTGTCTGGCTGTTTCAAAAGTTTCCATCTTGAAATGTATATACTTAACAGACTCGTTTAAAGTAATTAAGTCAATGATGATGCGACATCCACCATCTTTTTTAGTTTTGGTGAAAATATTAGACACAAATTCCAAAGGTTCATGTTTTGTTCTTTCAATGACACCTTTTGCTAGTAGCCTCATCAGTTCAGCTTGACCCTCTTGTTTCTCTTTGACTGAGAGGGTGAATACCCTTTCGGGTATATGCTGAACTGGCGGCATGTTTTCATGAACAAAGTCAATTTTATCGCCATGAATGCTGCTGAGTATATATTTGTCATTAGTGATAGACTCCCATGTATCCATAAACAAGTGCAATCTCCCCCCTGTTAGTATAGAGCCGCTACTGCTCATAAGCTGAGAGGAGCCAGACCCACCTACCTCCATGGTTACTGGTGCTTCTTCTGCCTCTTCGCTGGACGATGAGGTGTCTGCTGGGCTGTAGAGGGCTGCTGTTGATGTTGATGTTGATGTTGATGTTGGGGGTGGCGCATTTTCCATGGGGTCCGCTCTGGGCCCTGGCCTAAAAAAGGCTTACGGGGAATGTTTGCGGACCCCGAGCTTTCACCAGTCCCATATGGTGGTCGACGACTGGTGGACGCCGTGAGGTACTGCCGCCTGGGTTTGTTAGGTCTGCTCGGTCCCAAACCTGCCCTCACGAGACCAAAGGTCTTGGACTCTTCCTCCAGGTCTTTCACCTTTTTTGGAAGGTCCTTTCCAAAGAGCAGAATTGGAGGTTCTGAACCCGGTGTTTTGCAAAGTCCTGCAAACTTAAGGGCCTGTCCCACCAGCATGCAACTCTATGCGAGTAGCGCGACCTAACGTGGTCACTTGAGCCGTCCGGCGTCGCGGGGCTGGTCCCACTTCGATCGCCGGAGCCGCGCGGAATTGTGCGGAGTTCGTCCCGACACCGCGCGGGGCTCCGAAAAACCAACTATGTCCAAAAATCCCGCGCGGCAACGGCTTGTCGGCTCGCAGTCGCCTCGACATCTACACACCGCCCGGACATCGTGCCTCCGTGAACCTATTTGTTAGTGCCTCCGTGACCCTCTATGTGTGTGGCTCCGTGGCCCTGTATGTGTGTGTGTGTCGGTGCCCCTCTCTGTGTGCCCCTCTCTGTCCTGGCGAACTTACCTTGGACTTGCTTCAAGTTCGCCTCGCTTTGCGCCGCGTTGCGCCACTCACCCAACCTCCGCGCGGCCGTCGCTGCCGGTTTAGTTGCGCTTGCCGCATGCAGGCGCATGCTGGTGGGAACGGCCCTGTACAGGGGATCACCCGACCTCCGCGCGGCCCCCGCTGACGGTTTGATCGCGTTCATCGCATAGAGTTGCCTGCTGAGGGCAGGCTTGATGATTTCCTTCCGCAAATTGTTAATCTCATATTGAGTGGTGCACAGCAGAGCTAATGTATCTTGCTGATTAGTGGAGATGTCCACACCATCTAGAGACCGAGCATATGAAGTTATTCCTGCTGTCAGGAGTTTAAGGGTTTTCTGGAGCTTCAACTCCAGGTTCCTGATGTTCTGCCCCAAATGTCCCCACATTTGGCTGTTTACAGCTGGTACATTCAATGATGTACAATTTTCTGGGGCTGAATATAATTCAAGAGCCTCATTGACCACCCGTTCTTGTAGGGGTTTTGAGGACAGGTGGTCAATGCTGGCTGCAAGTTTTGGCTCTAAAGGCCGACCCGGTCGTGGAATGGCCACGTAGCAGTTGACCACACCCAGCAACTCTTCCTGATCCTGTACACCCTGCGTACTCCAGACATCTTCAGCCAGCGACCCCTCTTCTTGACCAGCCCAGACCTGGTCGCCAATGCTGCCTTCAATGGAAGGTGAAGCAACGGCCAGTGCCGTAAAGGGCACTGCGGGAGTGCCTGAGCTCCCTTGGCGAGTCTGCTGCTGCTTTCTCAGCAGATCTCACTGGAGCAATTGCTCCATAAGCCGTTCCATTCGGCTTAGGCGGCTGCCTTTGCCGCTCTCGAGCGGTGAGGCATCTTCATCCGAATCGTCGGATACTACCGCCCGGTTCTGGCTGCAGGTACCTCCAGCCCACTGCTCAGGCTGCACTAGCGGTGCTGGGCTGGGCTCGGTAGTCAATCCTGCCGCCTCTTGCCCCCCCGCCAAAAAACGCTCCTCAACAGGAGACGAACGGGGTCGAGCTGCAGATTTTTTCCCTCTGGTCTTGCTCATTCTTTCTGGAAAATAAAGCAGACCACAGAGAAAATACACACAGCCACGGTAAAAAACGTACCTGTCGGCCCGACTTTCAATTTGTAGCGGGAGCGCCTTGAACTCACGTGACTCCAAAATAAAATCATGTTCTATTGTGAATTCTTATGTGAATGTTATTTGGACACTTAAGCCAATTTTTTCTTAAGAAATAGATAGATGTTTAGATCTAGTAATTGAATTTTGTAATTAGCTACAATTGGGTAACTAACTAATTATATGCTTTAATTCCAGGTCATCCAAGTAAGATTGTGTCATATTTGTTTCAGAATGCTTCAATCTATAATAACTGAAAATTCCTTACAGTTCTCTTAATTTTTAAGAAAGTTATGGGCTTTTGACTGTCCTAGATCACAGCGTTTGTGTTAAGTCAATGGAAAAGCAATAGGGAGCTAGTTGCTAATTTCCGGGTATGAAAATGGCCATAACTTTTTTAATACTGAAGATATGAAAGTGAATTAGGTGTCAAATTAAACTTATTTTTATGCTTTATCTGATGGAATAAAGTGCAGACTTGATTTTTAAAATCTCAAAATTTTGTAACTTTGTTGCTGACGGTTGTGGGGAAGTAGATATTCCTGAACCTGGTCGTTGCAGATCTACAGAACTGCGGATGAGCCACGAACACACAAAGTGCTGGGGTCACTCAGTGGGTCAGGCTGAGACCCTTCTTCAGACTGATAGTGGTGGATGGTGGGGGGTGGGGGGGGGGGGGGGCAGGAGGAAAGAAAACTGGGTGGCGCAAAGCCTGGAGAGTGATAGGTGGAGAAGCAAGGAACTGCGGATGCTGGTTTACAGAGGGGGGAAAAAAAGACACGGAGTTCTGGAGTAACTCAATGGGTCAGGCAGCAACTCTGGAGAACATGGATAGGTGACGTTTCAGGTGGGGGCCCTTCTTCAGACTGATGAATTCAGTCCCAAAACATGACCTATCCATGTTCTCCAGAGATGCTGCCTGACCCGCTGAGTTACTCCAGAACTTTGTGTCCTTGAGTGATAGAATAGAATAGAGTAGTTTCTTTAATGTCATTGTAACATGAACCATGTACAACAAAATTAAAAAATGTCAGCCAGTCAGTGCAACATTCAAACCATAAAAGCTAACGATACATGCAAGGTAGAATATTAAAAAAGATGATAAACAACTAAAATAAATATGAAATATAAAAACAGCCACGCATAAACACCCAACCCTACATCCTTCTGTCGATTTCACAGTGTACCGACCACAGTCCTATAGTCCCCGTGTTCCTTGGCGGCTGCATTTAGTGCCTTTATAGCAGTGGGGTAAAAACTGTTTTTGAGTCTGTTTGTCCTTGTCCTTGTAGATCTGTACCGTCTGCCTGACGGCAACAGGTCAAACAGGGAGTGTCCGGGGTGGGAAATGTCCTTTATAATATTCTGGGATTTTTTGATGCAGCGGGAACTGTGTAAGTCCTCCAAGGTAAGGAGAGGGCAGCCGACAATCCTCTGGGCGTTGTCAATGGCCCTCTGGAGCGCTTTCCTCTGAGCCGCTGTGCAGCTGGTGTACCACACGCATACACAGTATGTTAGGATGCTCTCAATGGAGCACCGATAAAAGGACAGCAGCAGTCTCTGTGTGATGTTATTCTTCCTGAGCACCCTCAGGAAGTGCAGTCTCTGCTGGACCTTTTTCAGCAGCGTAGAGGTGTTCACGCTCCACGTCAGGTCCTCCTCAATATGGATTCCCAGGACGCAGAAATCCGCCACCCTCTCCTGCCTCAACTACCTCTTCTGGCAGCTCGTTCCATAATCCCACCAACCTTTGTGTGAAAACGTTTTTATTAATCTTTACCCTCCTCACCTTAAACCTATGCCCTCTGGTTCTCAATTCTTCTCCGTGGATTGTCACCTTGTTGTGGTGGAGAAGCTTGTGTGGACCTGAGATCGATGCCGTCTGGAGCTATAACCATATAACAATTACAGTACAGAAACAGGCCCTCTCGGCCCTTCCAGTCCGTGCTGACCATTTATTTTCCCCTAGTCCCATCTACCTGCACTCAGACCATACCCCTCCATTCCCTTCCTGTCCATATACCTATCCACTTTACTTTTAAATGATAAAATCGATCCTGCCTCCACCACTTCTGCAGGAAGATCATTCCACATAGCCACCACTCTCTGAGTAAAGAAGTTCCCCCTCATGTTATCCCTAAACTTCTGTCCCTTAATTCTCATGTCATGCCCTCTTGTTTGAATCTTCCTTACCCTCAATGGGAAAAGCTTATCCACGTCAACTCTGTCTATCCCTTTCATCATTTTAAAGACCTCAATCAAGTCCCCCCTTAACCTTCTGCGCTCCAAAGAATAAAGACCTAACTTGTTCAACCTTTCTCTGTAACTTAGTTGCTGGAACCCAGGCAACATTCTAGTAAATCTCCTCTGTACTCTCTATTTTGTTGACATCCTTCCTATATTTATAATTATAATTGCTCCTGGTAGGGCCACCCATAGGGCGGTAAGATTGAGGGAGGAGGTCTCTGACAAAGAGCAATCCAACCAAGACCTCAACGGTGGAACAGGCGGAGGACGATGGCTGACCTTAGTGGAGCGTCACAACGGCTGGGAAGGCGGATGGATGAAGGCTGCAGCAGGAAAGGGTCTCCGGTCGTCTTGGACTCCATGCCACTGGATCCTGACCCTGATCTGTCAAGGACCGTGGGGTGGCTGTCTGTGCACCAGTCTCCCCACGTTAAACAAAGTCACGCTGAGGCGCCCTCCATGAAAGGACAGTCATAATTGTTTAGTCATTATCTAAATGGTGGCCGATTAGGAAAAGGGGAGATGCAGCGCGACCTGGGTGTCATGGTACACCAGTCATTGAAAGTAGGCATGCAGGTGTAGCAGGCAGTGAAGAAAGCGAATGGTATGTTAGCTTTCATAGCAAAAGGATTTGAGTATAGGAGCAGGGAGGTTCTACTTCAGTTGTACAGGGTCTTGGTGAGACCACACCTGGAGTATTGCGTACAGTTCTGGTCTCCAAATCTGAAGAAGGACATTATTGCCATAGAGGGAGTGCAGGGAAGGTTCACCAGACTGATTCCTGGGATGTCAGGACTGTCTTATGAACAAAGACTGCATAGACTCGGTTTATACTCTCTAGGATTTAGGAGATTGAGAGGGGATCTTATAGAAATTACAAAATTCTTAAGAGGTTGGACAGGCTAGATGCAGGAAGATTGTTCCCGATGTTGGGGAAGTCCAGGACAAGGGGTCACAGCTTAAAAATAAGGGGAAATCCTTTAGGACTGAGATGAGAAGGACTTTTTTCACACAGAGAGTGGTGAGTCTTTGGAACTCTCTGCCACAGAGGGTAGTTGAGGCCAGTTCATTGGCTATATTTAAGAGGGAGTTAGATGTGGCCCTTGGGGCTAAGGGGATCAGAGGGTATGGAGAGAAGGCAGGTACGGGATACTGAGTTGGATGATCAGCCATGATCATATTGAATGGTGGTGCAGGCTCAAAGGGCCGAATGGCCTACTCCTGCACCTAATTTCTATGTTTCTATGTTTCTATGAGTGACCACCATTGATGATGCTTCTCAATTCCCCTACTCTGGGCGTGAGATTGTGCGTCTACCCGCCTGCTCCCCTCATGAGTTTATACACCGACGGTGTTGGAACGAGCTGCCAGAGGAGGGAGTCGTGGCAGATTACCACAAAAGCATTTAACATAGGAAAGTTTTAGAGGGATACGGGCCAAACGCAGGCAGGTGGGACTAGTGTATATTGGTCAGCGTGGGCAAGTTTTGTATTATTTACAGCTTAATAGCATCTTTCATATCGCTTTCCCTCGTAATTAAATAAAAAGTGTAATGTAGAATTTAAATTACACTTCATTAAAATGCCACAGGAACTCTGGAGTTTAGAAGGATGAGCGGAGATCTCATTGAAACATATAAGATTCTTGAGGGCTTCGACACACTAGAGGCAGGAAACATGTTCCCGATGTTGGGGGAGTCCAGAACCAGGGGCCACAGTTTAAGAATAAGGAGTAAGCCATTTAGAACGGAGACGAGGAAACACTTTTTCTCACAGAGAGTGGTGAGTCTGTGGAATTCTCTGCTTCAGAGGGCGGTGGAGGCAGGTTCTCTGGATGCTTTCAAGAGAGAGCTAGATAGGGCTCTTAAAAATTGCAGTCAGGGGATATGGGGAGAAGGCAGGAACGGAGTACTAATTGGGGATGATCAGCCATGATCACATTGAAACATAGAAACATAGAAAATAGGCCATTCTGCCCTTCGAGCCTGCACCGCCATTCAATATGATCATGGCTGATCATCCAACTCAGTATCCCGTACCTGCCTTCTCTCCATACCCCCTGTTCCCTTTAGCCACAAGGGCCACATCTAGCTCTCTCTTAAATATAGCCAATGAACTGGCCTCAACTACCTTCTGTGGCAGAGAATTCCACAGATTGACCACCCTCCGTGTGAAAAATGATCTTCTCATCTCGGTCCTAAAAAACTTCCCCCTTATCCTTAAACTGTGACCCCTTGTTCTGGAGTTCCCCAACATCGGGAACAATCATCCTGCATCTAGCCTGTCCAACCCCTTAAGAATTTTGTAAGTCTCTATAAGATCCCCCCCTCAGTCTTCTAAATTCCAGCGAGTACAAGCCGGGGCTATCCAGTCTTTCTTCATATGGAAGTCCTGCCATCCCAGGAACAAGGGGTCACAGTCTAAGGATAAGGGGGAATTCCTTTAGGACCGAAATGAGGAAAACATTCTTTACACAGAGAGTGGTGAGTCTCTGGAATTCTCTGCCACAGAAGGTAGTTGAGGCCAGTTCATTGGCTATATTTAAGAGGGCGTTAGATGTGGCACTTGTGGCTAAAGGGATCAGGGGGTATGGAGAGAAGGCAGGTACGGGATACTGAGTTGGATGATCAGCCATGATCACATTGAATGGCGGTGCAGGCTCGAAGGGCCGAATGGCCTACTCCTGCACCTATTGTCTATGTTTCTATGTTTCTATGAATCAGTCTGGTGAATCTTCTCTGTACTCCCTCTATGGGAAGAATGTCTTTCCTCAGATTAGGAGGCCAAAACTGTACGCAATACTCCAGGTGTGGCCTCACCAAGACCCTGTAGAATTGAATGGCGGTGCTGGCTCCAAGGGCCGAGTGGCCTACTCCTGCACCTATTGTCTATTGTCTGTTGAACCAAGAAATATTAGCACTCAGGATAATGCCAACACATATAACAGTAGGAAGATATCATTTTTTGTGATATTCATTTCTTACTGTCGGGGGATTGTTAGCAATGTTTCAATGCTTTTCTTAATATTCAGGTCCCATAACTATCAATTATCCCACGCATTCTGTTGCTGAGGCTCTGCTCTTTGCCTGTCTTTTGTCACGTACGATATTATTTATTTGCTTTTAGTTTCTTCTTTGTGCCCACGAGAGTACTCAGCGTTTTAAGAAACTGTTGGACAGGTACATGGAGAGGATAATTTGAAGGGTTAAGGACCACAGGCATAGGGTGTGTAGGAAATGCAGATGCTGGCTTAAATCGAAGGTAGACACAAAATGCCGGAGTAACTCAGAGGGACAGGCAGCATCTCTGGAGAGAAGGGATGGGTGACGTTTCGGGTCGAGGCGTCTGAAGAAGGGTCTCGACCCGAAACGTCACCCATTCCTTCTCTCCAGATATGCTGCCTGTCCCGCTGAGTTACTCCGGCATTTTGCGTCTACCTTGCACCTTGGGTGTGGAGACTGATTCCTGGGATGTCAGGACTTTCATATGAGGAGACTGGATAGACTCGGCTTGTACTCGCTGGAATTTAGAAGATTGAGGGGGGATCTTATAGAAACGTACAAATTTCTAGATGCTGGAAGATTGGAAGATTGCTAGATGCTGGAAGATTGTTCCCGATGTTGGGGGAGTCCAGAACAAGGGGTCACAGTCTAAGGATAAGGGGGAATTCCTTTAGGACCGAGATGAGGAAAACATTCTTTACACAGAGAGTGGTGAGTCTCTGGAAGTCTCTGCCACAGAAGGTAGTTCAGGCCAGTTCATTGGCTAGATTTAACAGGGCGTTAGATGTGGCACTTGTGGCTAAAGGGATCAGGGGGTATGGAGAGAAGGCAGGTACGGGATACTGAGTTGGATGATCAGCCATGATCACATTGAATGGCGGTGCAGGCTCGAAGGGCCGAATGGCCTACTCCTGCACCTATTTTTCTATGTTTCTATTCTATATTTCTATGAGAGGATGTTTCCACTAGTGGGAGAGTCTAGGACTAGAGGTTGTAGCCTCAGAATGAAAGGATGTTCTTTTAGGAAGGAGATGAGGAGAAAATCTTAATGGTGAATCAGTGGAATTCTTTGCCACAGACGGCTGTGGAGGCCAAGTCAGTGGATATTTTTAAGGCAGAGATAGATAGATTCTTGATTAGTACGGGTGTCAGGGGTTATGGGGAGAAGACGGAAGAATGGGGTTAGGAGGGAGAGATAGATCAGCCATGATTGAACGGTGGAGTAGACTTGATGGGCCGAATGGCCTAATTCTATCACATATGACCTTATTTTTTTTAGTTTAATTTATTTTTTCGAGATGCAGCGCGGAAACAGGCCATTCGGCCCACCAGGTCCGCGCCGACCAGCGATCCCCGCTCATTAACACTATCCTACACCCACTGGGCTTAATTATTTACATTTACCAAGCCAATTAACCTACAAACCCTGTACATCTTTGGAGTGAGGGAGGAAACCGAGGATCTCGGAGAAAACCCACGGAGAACGTGCGAACTCCGTACAGGCAGCGCCCGTAGTCGGGATCGATCCCGGGTCTCCGGCGCTGCATTCGCTGTAAGGCAGCAACTCTACCGCTGCGCCACCGTGACCACCCTGGGATTGTGACCTTATGTGGCGCAGTTTTCAGACTCATGTCCTCAGCTGAGATCTCACCTTCGTTCCCCTCCATGAGCCCTCGCTCACCGAGTTCCGGGGGTCGCCACGACGTTGCCTCCACCTCCACGACGTTGCCTTTTTCTATGGGAACGAGCCTTCACCACCCAGTGAAGACCCCTTCTCCCGTCTACCCCTCTACCCTCTTTAGACCTCTTAATTTATAACTGCCGGCCTGACATCAGCCATCTTAACTTTTCCACTGCACTGACCCGGAAAAAAAAGTCTGAAGAAGGGTTTCGACCCGAAACGGCACCCATTCCTTTTCTCCAGAGATGCTGCCTGACCCGCTGAGTTTGAGTGATAGACAATAGACAATAGACAATAGGTGCAGGAGTAGGCCATTTGGCCCTTCGAGCCAGCACCGCCATTCACTGTGATCATGGCTGATCATCCCCAATCAGTACCCCGTTCCTGCCTACTCCCCATATCCCCTGACTCCGCTCTCTTTAAGAGCCCTATCTAGCTCTCTCTTGAAAGCACCCAGAGAACCTGCCTCCACCAGAGAATTCCACAGATTCACCGCTCTCTGTGATAAAAAGTGTTTCCTCGTCTCCGTTCTAAATGGCTTACTCCTTATTCTTAAACTGTGGCCCCTGGTTCTGGGCTCCCCCAACAGCGGGAACATGGTTCCTGCCTCTAGCGTGTCCAAGCCCTTAACAATCTTTGATACAACATGGAAACAGGCCCTTCGTCCCAACTTGCCCACGCAATGCGCATCCTCACTAGCCCCACCTGCCTGCGTTTGGCCCATGTCCTTCTAAACCTGTCCTATCCATGTACCTGCCTTGGTTCTTGGTTCTTGGTTACTTGGTCCTGCCTAAATGTTCCTTGAATGTTATGCCGGTCCCTGTCTCAACTACCTCCTCTGGCAGCTTGTTCCATGCACCCACCACCCTCTGAGTGAAAACGCCATTCCTTTTAAATCTTTCGCCCTTCACCTGAAACCTACAGCATGTCCTCTGGAGTTACTCCGGTATTTTGTGTCTATTCGGCAAACATCTTCGGTGTGAAGCAGCATCTGCAGGTCCTTCCTGGACGTGTGTTCAGAGCTTGTTCTCCGAGACTCTGTGTGCAGGAGGAACCAAAACATGGCGCTGAGTGTGAGCAGTTGTCCTTGGACACTAGGCACAAAACGCTGGAGTAACTCAGCGGGACAGGCAGCAGCATCTGTGGAGAGAAGGAATGGGTGACGTTTCGGGTCGAGACCCTCCTTCTGACCTTCTTGAGAATTGGACAATCCCTGGCCTGAGACCCACCAGGAGCAAGCGATGGCAGTGCCAGAGCTGGAAAGGACGCAAGCCTTTGCAACGGTGTGACTAACAAGGTAGACAAAAATGCTGGAGAAAATCAGCGGGTGAGGCAGCATCTATGGAGCGAAGGAATAGGTGACGTTTCGGGTCGAGACCCTTCTTCAGACTGATGTGGGGGTGGGGGAGGGGGGTGGGAAGAAGAAAGGAAGACAGTAGGCTGTGGGAGAGCTGGGAAGGGGAGGGGAAGGAGGGAGAAAGCAGGGACTACCTGAAATTGGAGAAGTCAATGTTCATACCGCTGGGGTGTAAACTACCCAAGCGAAATATGAGGACTGACGTGCAAGGCTATCTCCAGCACTGCGCTCCTCCCTGGTAAAAACTTAGGGCGGTTTAGTTTAGTTTATCACGTGTACTGAGGTACATTTAAACGTTTTTTCGTTGTTGTGCGCTATTGTGTACAGTTCTGGTGTCCTAATTTGAGGAAGGACATCCTTGTGATTGAGGCAGTGCAGCGCAGGTTCACGAGATTGATCCCTGGGATGGCGGGACTGTCATATGAGGAAAGATTGAAAAGACTAGGCTTGTATTCACTGGAGTTTAGAAGGATGAGGGGATATCTTATAGAAACAAATAAAATTATAAAAGGACTGGACAAGCTCGATGCAGGAAAAATGTTCCCAATGTTGGGCGAGTCCAGAACCAGGGGCCACAGTCTTAGAATAAAGGGGAGGTCATTTAAGAATGAGGTGAGAAAACACTTTTTCACCCAGAGAGTTGTGAATTTATGGAATTCCCTGCCACTGAGGGCAGTGGAGGCCAAGTCAATGGATGGATTTAAGGGAGAGTTAGATAGAGCTCTAGGGGCTAGTGGAGTCAAGGGATATGGGGAGAAGGCAGGCACGGGTTATTGATAGCGGACGATCAGCCATGATCACAATGAATGCCGGTGCTGGCTCGAAGGGCCGAAGGGCCGAATGGCCTCCTCCTGCACCTATTTTCTTTGTTTCTCTGTTTCTATGTATCCAGTCAGTGAACAGTCTGAAAAAGGGTCTCGACCTGAAACGTTACCCATTCCCTTCCCTTCATTGGTGCTGCCTGTCCCGCTGAGGTACTCCAGCATGTTGTGTCTATCTTCAGTGAAAAGGCTACTCCTGATTACGATCGAGCCTTCCATGGATGAAACCCTCGCAGGTCACGGGGAGAAGCTACAAACTCCGTGCAGACAGCACCCGTAGTCAGGAGCGAACCTGGGTCTCTAGCGCTGTGAGGCAGCGACTCTACCGCTGCGCCACCGTGCACCCCAAGCCATTTGGATCGAATTAATTTTTGCATTAATGACATCCCAGGAGAGTTACAGTAGTTGACCGGATAGAGAATTGGTTTCATGGAAGGAAGCAGAGGGTGATGGCAAGGGGTTGATTTTCAGACTGGAGTTCTGTGACTCGTGGCGTGCCTCAGGGATTGGTATTGGGCCCATTGTTTTAACAGAGATCTAGGTTAAAATCTACAGTGCGTTAGTACATTTGCAGATGGCACTAAAGTCGGTTGGTATTGTAGACAGCCTGAAGGAGGGTCTCCATCCGAAGCGTCACCCATTCCCTCTCTCCAGAGATGCTGCCTGTCCCGCTGAGTTACTCCAGCTTTTTGCATCTATCTTCATTGTAAACAGTGAAGGTGGTTTGCTGTAAGATCTCGATCAGCTGGGCAGGTGGGCTGAAGAGTGGCTGGTGAAATACAATGACAAGGTGTTGCGTTTTGGGAAGTCAAACCAGAGCAGGACCTTCACTGTGAATGGTGGGGCTCCAGTAAGTGTTGTAGAGCAGAGGGATCTAGGATCAAGGCACACAGCGCCTTGAAAATGGCGTCGCAGGTCGACAGGGTGGTAAAGGCGGCTTTTTGTACATTGGCCTTCATCGGTCAAGGTGCCAAACACCTCCGCTCAGTCCGTCTTAACCTACCTGAGCTCCCGGTGGCCCAGCACTTCAACTCCCCCTCCCATTCCCAATCCTGACCTTTCTGTCCTGGGCCTCCTCCATTGTCAGAGTGAGACCCAGCGCAAATTGGAGGAACAGCACCTCATATTTCACATGGGTAGTTTACACCCCAGCGGTATGAACATTGACTTCTCTAACTTCTGATAGCCCTTGCTTTCCCTCTCTGTCCCCTCCCCTTCCCAGTTCTCCCACCAGTCTTCATGCCCCTGTCCCACTTAGGGAACCTGAACGGAAACCTCTGGAGACTTTGTGCCCCACCCAAGGTTTCCGTGCGGTTCCCGGAGGTTCCCGGAGGTTTTTGCCGGGTTCCCGGAGGTTTTTGCCGGGTTCCCGGAGGTTTTTGTCGGGTTCCCGGAGGTTTTTGTCGGGTCCCCGGAGGTTTTTGTCGGGTCCCCGGAGGTTTTTGTCGGGTCCCCGGAGGTTTTTGTCGGGTCCCCGGAGGTTTTTGTCAGGTCCCCGGAGGTTTTTGTCAGGTCCCCGGAGGTCTTTGTCAGGTTCCCGGAGGTTTTTGTCAGGTTCCCGGAGGTCTTTGTCAGGTTCCCGGAGGTTTTTGTCAGGTGCCCGGAGGTTTTTGTCAGGTCCCCGGAGGTTTTTGTCAGGTTCCCGGAGATTTTTGTCAGGTTCCCGGAGGTTTTTGTCAGGTTCCCGGAGGTTTTTGTCAGGTTCCCGGAGGTTTTTGTCAGGTTCCCGGAGGTCTTTGTCAGGTCCCCGGAGGTTTTTGTCCGGTTCCCGGAGGTTTTTGTCAGGTTCCCGGAGGTTTTTTCAAGTTTTTGAAATAATCGACGGAACATAGAAGAAACGGAAACCACTTTCGACCACTAGGGAGACTGACCAAAACCTCCGGGAACCGCACGGAAACCTTGGGTGGGGCGCAAAATCTCCAGAGGTTTCCGCTCAGGTTTCCTAAGTGGGACAGGGGCATTACTGTCTATCTTTGTCCCGCCCCTCCCCTGACATCCGGCTGAAGAAGGGTCTCGACCTGAAACGTCGCCCATTCCTTCTCTCCTGAGATGCTGCCTCACCCGCTGAGTTACTCCAGTCTACCTACTGAATATAGAAGTTGGGTGTTACATTACGGTTACGTTGCCAGCGTGTGGAGATGGGGGCTCCCTCCCTCCGCCAGAGCCCAGCCTGTGAACAACAGACAGCCAACCATGTCATCTCTGGGTGCCCGCTCTACCACCCACCAAATGGAGCTCAGTCAGGGCCTGGCAGACATTGACGCCAACAGAGACAACAACCTGGCTGCTCAACACCCGGCTTGAGATCTAACTATTTCTTTGGTTTACGTTTCATTCGCAAGGAGAAGAAAAAGAAGACATTACGGTCGTACAAGACATTGGTGAGACCGTATTTGGAATATCGTGTTCAATTCTGGTCACACTGCAGAAGGAAGGACCTCAATAAGTTTGAAAGAGTGCAAGGAAGGTTAACATGAAGGTGGCCAGGATTTGCGGGCCTGAGCTAAAAGGAGAGATTTGAGTTTAGGACTCTGTTACTTGGAGGGCAGGAGGCCAAGGGGTGTGATCTTATAGAGGTGTATCAAATTATGAGATTAATAGATAAGATGAATGTACACAAGGTAGAGGAATGAAAAACCAGAGGACATCGTTTTAAGGTAAGAGGGGATGGATTTATTAGGAAAGCCGAGAGGCAAACTTTTCACTCAGAAGGTGGTGGGTGTATGGAACGAGCTGCCAGAGGAGGTAGTTGGGGCAGGTACTACAGTAACATTTACAAGTCACTTGGACAGGTGCGTGGATAGACAATAGTCAATAGGTGCAGGAGTAGGCCATTCGGCCCTTCGACCAGCACCGCCATTCACTGTGATCATGGCTGATCATCCCCAATCAGTACCTGCCTTCTTCCCATATCCCCTGACTCCGCTATCTTTATCTAACTCTCTCTTGAAAGCGTCTAGAGAATTGGCCTCCACTGCCTTTTGAAGCAGGGAATTCCACAGATTCACAACTCCCTGGGTGAAAAAGTTTTTCCTCATCTCTGTTTGAAAATGGCCTACCCCTTATTCTTAAACTGTGGCCCCTGCTTCTGGATTCCCCCAACATCGGGGACATGTTTCCTGCCTCTAGCGTGTCCAAACCCTTAACAATCTTATATGTTTCAATGAGATAGCCTTTCATCCTTCTAAATTCCAGAGTGTACAAGCCCAGCCACTCCATTCTATCAACACATGACAGTCCCGCCATCCCGGGAATTAACCTGGTGAACCTACGCTGCACTCCCTCAATAGCAAGAATGTCCTTCCTCAAATTTGGAGACTAAAATTGCATGCAATACTCAATAGGAAAGGTTTCGAGGCATATGGGCCAAAGAGGGACAAATGGGACTGGTATAGGTGGGGCATCTTGGTTGGAATGGGCAAGTTGGGCCGAAGGGCCAGTTTCAGTGCTGTATGACTCTGTGACTAAATATGGTGCCAAACCTGTGTCCAGTACTCCAACTTATAGATCTTAAAGAAACTTACAAAATTCTTAAGGGATTGGACAGGCTAGATGCAGGAAGATTGTTCCCGATGTTGGGGAGGTCCAGAACAAGGGGTCACAGTCTGAGGATAAGGGGGAATTCCTTTAGGACCGAGATGAGAAAAACATTTTGTGGTGAATCTCTGGAATTCTCAGCCACAGAAGGTAGTTGAGGCCAGTTCATTTGCTATATTTAAGAGGGAGTTAGATGTGGCCCTTGTGGCTGAAGGGATCAGGGAGTATGGAGAGAAGGCAGGTACAGGATACTAAGTTGGATGATCAGCCATGATCATATTGAATGGTGGTGCAGGCTCGAAGGGCCGAATGGCCTAGTCCTGCACCTATTGTCTATGTTTCTATGTTTCTAACTGTGGATTTCCAGGTGCAGCAATACTTCCCAATTTCTAAACCGCAACCTCCTCAGTTGCGCTGAGCCTGCAATAAAGGCTCAGGGGGTCAGGCAGCATCTGAGGAGGAAACTGACCAGCAACATTTTGGGTCGGGAAGATTAGGTGGTAGGTCATTTAACACGGAGGTATGTAGGACAATTTGGAGGATGGTCGTGTGTCTCTGGAATTCACTCTTGGCTTTAGATATTCATTGCGTATCAGGCCCTTCGACCCACCGAGTCCGCGCCGACCAGCGATCCCCATACACTAGCACTATCCTACACATTTGGGACAATTCACAATCTTTTGACAGTAGCCAATTAACCTGCAAACCTACACGTCTTTGGAGTGTGGGAGGAAACCAGAGCACCCAGAGAAAACCCACGCAGGTTGCCGGGAGAACGTATAAACAGCATGCGCAGTCAGGATCGAACCCGGTTCTCTGGCGCTGCGAGGCAGCGACTCTACTGCTGCGCCGCCCTAAGTTGGAAAGTACCGGAAGGTTGTTCCACGTTTGCAAAGTTCTCTGCTCGTTCCCGCACTGCAAGGGCAGCCACCATTTCCGAACGAGAAAAGCAACAAAAGCTTTCCACTGTACCTCAGTACACGTGACAATAAACTAAACCGAGAACTGACATGGGCCGCACGATGCAGGTGTAGGGTCTCGAGTTTACAAACACACACACACACACGATGGGAGCACAGCCTTTATTCAGTATCCGTGCTGAATAAAATGGAATGAGTCGCTGTGTGAGGTTTGCCGGGCAATTGTTTTCACTTCCACATCATGTTCCCGATGTTGGGAGAGTCCAGAACCAGGGGCCACAGCTTAAGAATAAGGGTTAAGCCATTTAGAACGGAGACGAGGAAACACTTTGTCACACAGAGAGTTGTGAGTCTGTGGCATTCTCTGCCTCAGAGGGCGGTGGAGGCCGGTTCTCTGGATGCTTTCAAGAGAGAGCTAGATAGGGCTCTTAAAGATAGCAGAGTCAGGGGATATGGGGAGAAGGCAGGAACGGGGTACTGATTGGGGATGATCAGCCACGATCACAGTGAATGGCAGTGCAGGCTTGACGGGCCGAATGGCCTACTCCTGCACCTATTGTCTATTGTCTATTGGCGTGGTGCGTGGCGAGGTCGGAGTTCATGGAGGTCGGGACAGAGCCTCGGAGTCGGGGGGAGGATGGAGCCAAGGTGTTGAGACCAGTGTTGCCAACTGTCCCGTATTAGCCGGGACATCCCGTATATTGGGCTAAATTGGTTTGTCCCGTACTGGACCGCCCCTGTCCCGTATTTGACCGCTACTACTCGGGTCGAGGACTGTCGGGTCGGAGCGCCGCGTCCGGCCCCGCCTCACCCATCTCGACATAGTGCAGCCCATGGAGTGCAGCAGCAGCAGCAGCAGCGCCTCGCCCGTGGCCCCGTCGGTCGGTCGGCAGCCCGGCCAGCTGTCCGACCTTCGCTGACCATCGATATCACCACCACCCCTCCTTCTCACGGCCGATCATCGGTTCATGAGTTGGACGGGGCGCCGGACTTTGCGGGCGACGTCGCGCGGCCCCCGGGCCAAAACTCCTCAGCTGGCCCGCCGGCTGGGCTTTGTGTGCAGTCCAGCACCCGGGCCCAACTCATCATTCACCCAGACACGGCCCAGTCGGTCAACGAATTGCCGTCGGGAATTTGTCCCC